>OX578285.1:26365909-26817704 GCA_951217055.1 Gerris lacustris
GTCAAGTAGGATATAATAATACCCTTATTAATACTACTGCTTTATTTAAAGGTATTGAAGATAATCAATTACGTTTACGGAAGACGCCGCAAGTAAAGGCATTTATTGAATGTTTCGAGGAAACAAGTCAATTGATGAAGCGGAACGACCTAAAGCAGGATGTTTTTGCTAAAAGCTGATATAAAGAGCACAGCAGCTCTATCAGAGGAGAGTGCGGGTTAAATACGTGGCAAAGCTTAAAAGAAGCTTTACTTCTTGAATTCAATATAACAATACGTGTAACCAGAACTCGCAACTACGAAAAAATCCGAACATGAAACAAGTAGGCAATATATTTTATCTACGATTGATACGAAATTTAAACATTGTATCTCTGTTTAGTTGCGTAGAAAGTGATTCTTTACGTACTTGTATTCATTGTGCATGCGCGTCTCATAGTTCTGAAGAATTCCTCTTCTTTCCCACCCTAGGGCGGTAAAGAAGAGGAATTCTTCAGCTTTACGCACGATTAGCGGGTTTGTTTACATTTAACAAAAACAAAACTAATTTGCTGTTATTTTATTAAAGTGACTGTTTATATCGAGTATTTAGTGAAAAAGAATGATTGAATCAATTGGCTGACGAAAATGTGGAGAATAATAATCCTCCAGAAATAATTGATTCGGCAAATAATACAACTCAACAATTAATGCCATCTTTATCAAGAGAGAAATACGAACTTGCATACAGGAAGTTTATTTTTTCCTGTATTTATTATTTAAATCTAACAATCGTAGATAAAGTACGGTACGCAACTCGTGCGAAAACGGCATTTTGCATTGCTCGTGTGGTTTTACTACCCTCGCTGTCGCTCGGGTGCAAACTCCACACTCGCATGCAAAATGCTACTTTCCGCACTCGACGCGTAATGTACTATTACGTATAAAAGAGATCGCGATTCTTGGGAATGTCGATAACAAATCGCGTATCGATTACGCGATTCGCGAAATAAATGATGAAGAAAATAATAAGTCGGTATGTATATAAGACATTTAGTGAATTTAAAGAAAAATAAAACATTTATTTAAAGATTAATAAAAACAGTGCGGTTAAATTTAGAACTAATATTTATACGAACTTAAAAATAATAACAACGACGTTAATCCGAGTGAAAAATCTAACAGTGGAGTTAAAATCAGATGTTTCAACTATGGTTCCAACCTATACACATGTTCCCCAACGGAGGTACGTAGCGGTCCGGGCCAAATACAATTTTGTGGGTCTCTTTTAAACATATGAAATGACGGTAATTTTGGTCACTAATTATTTCCCGGTAAAAAGTTATCGTGGTTCGAAAATCACCGAGAAAAAGGGGTTGGACTTGATGGGGTTCGAACTTTCCTGAGTGTTTATATAATATAATATTGTTGTGTAAAGAGAATGAATTCGTTCGTTTAAATAAAATGATTTCTCCTCATTCATCTAAAATGTTCATTTTAAAAGGGCGTATTTTGGGGTAGTCCGCGGAACCGAAGCAAGAGGGTAGCATGCTATAATCAATGAGGGAGTGTATATGAACGAGTATGTATCTAACTTTTGGGCCTGGGCCAGGTGGGTCGGGAAAATTTCGCCACTCCCCACCCCTCCCCTCTTCCCTAACTTACAAACTACCTTCCTTTATAATATACACTTTGTGTTCACTCCAGTGGGTTACCCTGATCTGGTCACGAAATTGTGTATAAATTAAATTAAAATAATACAAATAATTGGAAAATGGACTGAATTTGAGAAAGTATCAACAAAACAATAAAAATGAGCAGATATTAGTAAGAAAGGCCTAGAAAAATAATAAATTAACTGAATGGGGGAGCATGTTGAGTAAAGTGTACTGCAAAGTGAAGCTAATTTTTAGGGTCCGTAGGCAGAACCAAGGACCCTTAAATTTTCCTGGGTGTGTCTGTCTGTCCGTCACCTGCTCTCACAGCTACACCTTTCCTCCGATGACTTTGAAATTAGGCATGAATATGTCATGTACCTACCCACGCATGTTAAAAATGTAGCGACTTAAAAAAAAAAATTTTTTCAAAAACATTAGGGTAAAAAAACTTTTTTTCGACACCGTGAGGGGTATCATTGAAAGGGTACGCTGAGCTGATTACAAAAATATATAATTCTTTGGTTATAACTATAACTTTGATAGGGCGAGCGTAGGCAAGTTTGAAATGGAAGTGAAATGTGCCCCCCCCCCCCCCCCCACCCCTCTCTATCACTCTTATGTGAAGTGCAAAAAATTCCCGAACATTCTTCGACCAAAAGTAAAGATATCACTTTTTGGAAATTTCGAAAAAAATATTATTTTATTTTTTATTGACAAAATACGTTGTTTGTTTTAATTACGGTCTTTTAGATGTATTTATATGGTTGTAGTCCGGTTCAGTGGCAAAAAAATACTTTATCAGAAGTTTTGCTATGGGTTTTGAGAATATCAGACCCATAGGATAGTTCAAAGTAAGCTTTTTAGTATTTTAAAAAAACACCATCAATAGGGTACAACTTAAACTATACAGTGTGGGCGACGGACCCTTGCTGTATGCTGAGTAGCACACACTTGACCTGTTTATTTCTGCTGGGCAGAGCACGAATGCTGGGGCTGGATAGGATGGGCAGTGCTCCTAAGCTACAGCAATAAATTAATAATACACCTGGATAGGTGTATTATAGGTGTAGTATAGGTTATGAAATTAAAATGCCAGCAGTGGATTGCCACACTGTACCACACTTGGTTCCACACCCACTCTCTTATCTTCCCTCCCAATTTGGGCAGTTTAAGATTTGAATATTTTAAATCTAGGGCGGCGGGGAAAGATCAAGACGTCTGAATAAATACCTATGGGCCAAGGGTGATGTGTCTGTCCGTCCGTCGTACTTTTGTTCATATCCTCCAAACCATTCATGCTAGACTTGAAATTTTAAATACTGGCGTAACTTTTTGACCCACAAGTGGGAAAAATGTAGAAAGTTAAACATTTTATATACACCGTGGCAATGCTCAAAGCTCAAAAATGTTTATTAATTTATTTCTTTTTGAGAGGGGTATCAAATGAAAGCTCCTGGACAGTAGAATAATACATTGCTTTTTTGACACCAAAAAATTTTCCCCCCTCCCAACAACCCTATAATTGCTAGTCCTAAAATTTTGAAATAATTCATGCAAATACCTTATGATAGGAAGATAAAAAATTTCGAAATAAATTCACACTTTTTGTTAATTGCAAATTTTGTGTGCGCATATGCGCAGGAGCCATTTTTTTACAAGTGTTTAATTGTTTATTAATAAAAATTTCTTTATTTCTTCTATAAATAGAATTTCTTTTATAATGCTATATTTTTATTTTAAAAGTTTTGTTTGAGGCGAGGCAGAGGTTTTTTTTTCTTGTTACAGTATTTAAAAAACAGTTTATTTTCTTTCCCCTCATTAGTGAATAGATCCTTGCAAAACATTCCTTATTTTTAGTCAAAAGAATATAAAGACACGGTTTAAGAGATTAGTAAAGGGAGAGAGTGTTCATTTAAGTTGTCAAAAAAAAAAAAAAAAAGGCATGTGCAATGGATACTCAGTATGCTACAACTTTTCCTCATCCGTTAGAAAATGATTTCTATAAACGGCCCATGCCTCGTTTGACGCTCGGATGAGTTAATCAGAAATTCCAGTAGACCGCACTCGGTTCCGGGCAAATATGGTTTTCGTATAGCATAGAATGTAGGTAAAAAACTTTCCCTCCGGCAATTTTCCAACGGCCCCGCTAGAGTTCTCTCTTGTAGGGGTAGACACGATGGAGCCTTTAAGTGCCGTATAAGAAAATTAGTTCAGTAAAATCTCCGCTAGAATTCTCCCGTGCGATCGAAGAAAGGTCTTTTTAGTTAGTTTATATCTCGACAGAGCTCTCCTCTTGACGGGCGAGGTTGGTTGTTTACGACCCCCCAACCCCTACATCACGTTTCATAACTCATCAGGCTTGGGGGAAGAGAAATGTAACCTTGCAGGGCTGGGGAGATGAAAATTTAGGTTTCTCGAGGGATAACCTTTAGATAGTTTACGACTATCGAGATATATCCTACGTCGATGGTTTCACCCTCGATACCTATGGGATCGATACATCTATCGACACACATTACTATGGATATAGTTCACTTCGAGTCTTGCTCGTTCGGAAAATCAACTGATCGCAGTTATACCATGTGTAGCGGACACACGTTATCGATTAGTCTATAACACGGTTATATTACCTTCCGAACTAAGACACATGGAGACAGTAAACAAATAATTAAAATGCATTAAATAAATATTAAACATATGTTAATTATTTCTCTCCCTATAATTAATTGGTTATATAGGTTTAAAAAGGTTATATTTATTTCAGTCCCTCTGATTCCTGCCTTTATATCACTTGAATACTCCATAATAACTGGTTAATAATACGCGTATTCGACGCTCGTAGGATTTAATCTATGGCCTTCGTTACACATGGTGCAAGAAAAGTAGGCTCCATCCCAACTTTGACACTAACCTCAATAAAACCAATGACTCCTCGGTTTTAAATCATTTTTATCTGTATAGCCCGATACGCAAGTCGAATACGCGTGATATGAACCAGCCATTCTTCAGTTTTATCCTATGATTAGTAATTTGTCAATAAATACTTTTAACACAGTAAATAGGTAAAAAAATAGAGTTCTGAATATCTTAATTAAAACTGAATATCTTTTTAGTATTAATCATATATATAAATATATATATATATATATATATATATATATATATATATATATATATATATATATATATATATATATATATATATATATATATATATATATATATATATATATTAACTTTTTAAAGTAATATTTCTTAAGACTGGTTAGGCGATTCAACTAAAACAAAATAAACAAAAAAGTAATAGACGCCTGAGTACAAATTTATCAGCTCTAGGCAAGTGGCCGAGAAAAGTAAGTCACTCTAATTTCAAGCTATAGATGCTTGATTACAAATTTTACAGTTGTATAGGTAAGATAGAGATAAATAACACTGAATTCAAGTTACAGATGCCTGATTACTAATTTATCAGGTAAGCAAGAGGTAGAAATAAGTTAAAATTAATACTGAGGTAATTAATTATACAATAAATTCACTGCCAGTGATAAAAAGGAGAAAAGTAATCCTGATTTTAAGTTACCTGAGATAAAAGGTGGAAAATAAAGAAGAAGAATGCAGATATCAAGTATTAAGGAGATTCATAATTTCATAGCTCAAGGTAATGGGATAAACAGTAAGAAAAAGAATAGTATGAAGGTACTAAGGATAAATCGACCCGAACTAATCAATAAATTAAAAATTCACGATTGCAAGTGTATCAAGATTAATTCTCGGCCAAACGTGAACTGTGTTTGCAATTCAATAGACCGAGTGACATCAATAAAATACATCACTATAGACCAAGCATTGTCATGGAAATTACATAATATTAAAAATATTACAAATAAAATCCGTAAATTCATTTACTATTTTAGATGCCATCGAGACTTTTGTGATGAAGAATTAATGAAAAGAATTTATCACGCTTTAGTTGAATCCGTAATCAATTACGGTATAATTTGGTAGGGTTGTGCGAACCAGACTCATTTCTTACCAATTAGAAGTAGCACAGAAAGCAATGATTAAAACTACTCTTAAAAAACACAGACTGTACTCTAGCGATCATCTATACGAAGATTTCCCTGTCCTTAATGGTTAACAATTATTTACTAAACAAGTCTTATTAAAATATTTTTATGAAAAGAAAGATTATATTAATCATGATCGTAGCACAAGAAATAAAACAAGACATGTTTGAACACTTAAGTGTCGAACATCTATGATGCAGCGACATACTGCTGCAAGATCACCTACATCTATTATAAGCTACCCATATTAAACTTAACTTATAATTCAAACATTATAAAAAATACAGTGTCGAACATCTATGATGCAGCGACATGCTGTTGCAAGATCACCTATATCTATTATAAGCTACCCATATTAAACTTAACTTATAATTCAAACATTATAAAAAAAATATACAATGGTTAAAACCATCACTTTTAAATAATAACTCCTAATAAATTACAATATGTAAAAATTGTTACATATTATAATGTAATCTTATAATAATTAATCTCCTATATGGTATAATTCTTTTAAAATAATTACTACTTAGAAATAGACTGCCAATTAGTGTGGCACATAGCTTCCTTGAATCCTATCATGTACTTTATTGTTATATTAACATTAACATTATTGTTATATTGTTTATTGTGTGAAAACTATTAATATAATTTTATCGATCTTTTACACTTCAAAGCGGTGTCGCTGTTGGTTTAACTAAAAAATTGTATTTATAAAAAATGTTTCATTGAATAGATGAAGTTCGATTTTTTCCCGACCTAAAATTCCAATTTTAAATTTGAAGTTCACGTTTACGCGAGCGTTGCGCGTGAACGCTTAGACGGATAACGTTGTCCAACGAACTCGTCCTGAGCATTGATTAAATGAACAGTTCTACCAAATTTCATCAAAATCGGTCGATATTTACTCATGTTATCGTCACACGTTTCAGGATTCGGGGACACACAGACCGACAGACAGACACGAGACCATAAATGTTCCCTGATGTCTAAAACGGATTTCTGTCTTAGAATTTTTAAAATCGGAGACATAACATTTGTTTGTTCTCAAAAGTGATCACAATGCTTCCGTTCCCTTCGGTAAGCTCGGAAGCAATAATGAAACTATAGGTATTACTAAAGATTATGTAAAATAAAGATCATTACTCTTAAATAAGTGAAAAAAAAATATATATTTATTGTAAAATTTCTTTTATGTAAAATTATTTTTAAATAAAAAAATACTAGGCATCGCGTGGCTCAATCATTGAAGCGAGCGTATAGTACATATGTATTGAATATTGAAAAACATCAGATAATCATGAATCATGATGAGTTGATAGATATAGGGTATGATAGTAGTACAGCGGCTATTAGTAAGGGAACCACCCTGCATTCTTACTATTCCTCTAACCAAACTTGGGAGGCAGTCCTGAAATCAGACTCGGTGGACCAAGCCACGGAGTTGTTTATTGACAGACTAAAAACATACACGGCATCGGCTACAGAGACAATATACCATCCTCCTCCCAAACATAAGTACAAAAAAATACAAAACTGGATGACAAACGGACTTTTAACCTTAAGAACAAAGAAAAACTATCACAGAAACTGTCGAGACAACCTTTTAACACAAAACTAAAAAACAAATAGAAACATATGCGAGAAATCTAACCCGACTCATTCGCAGAGCTAAAAAACAGGAAGTAAGAGATAAAATAAATAAATGTGAAAATAATATTAAAGGGATATGGAACATAGTAGAAAAAATCAACGACAATACAAAAGACAATAAAATAGCACAAATAAACAAACTGAAGATAAGCGACACAGAGACTATAGACACTAATAAGGACCCTACAGCAGGAGCGAATGCCCTAGCACAGTATTTCACACGACTAGGAAAAAACATGGCTGACAAGATAGACACAACAGGACTAGACGACAGAAACCTGATAAACAACAAAGTAAAGACTAGACTAGACATACCCGATGTAACAGAGGAGGATGTGAGGAAATCAGTAGCAGAATTACGGGGAGGCTCAGGTCCTGGACATGACACAATAACAGTACAGAACATCAAACACAACCTGGACTACTTGATACAACCACTGACTTACCTGATAAGACTTAGCTTGACACACGGACAGTTTCCAAACATAATGAAAACTGCACTGATCACACCTATCTATAAGAAAGGAGACAGAGAACTACCAGGAAACTACCGACCTATTTCAATGATATCTAACGTAGCTAAAATATACGAAAAAATAGTAAGACTAAGACAACACCTCACGAAATATTTGGAAACTAACAACATATTATCGCAATCCCAGTTTGGCTTCAGAAAAAATAAAAGCACTGACGACGCGATTATGCAACTAAACGACTACATTATTAGACATCTTGAAAACAGGAAGAAACCACTAGTCGTGTTTCTAGACTTAGCCAAAGCTTTTGACACGGTTAATCACGACAAACTCATACAGAAACTAAAACAGATCGGAATTACAGGCAGACTTCTTCACTGGTTTCAAAGCTACTTACATGACAGACCATCCATACTTCGACTAAACGGGACAGTCAGTGAACAATACACTACAACTTACTCTATTCCGCAGGGCACAACTTTAGGACCGGTATTATTTAATATTTATATTAACGACCTATTTAAACTAACGCTTACAGGACAAGTAATCGGATTTGCAGATGATGCGGCCTTGATCTGCGATGCGGAGGACTGGGAGCAGGTATCCAAACAAGCCGAACAAGACTTAAAACTGATTAAGCACTGGCTAGACATTAATCAACTGACTTTAAACATCGACAAAACAACTTACTTAACCTACTCACTGCACAGCTCAGGACAACCTCGACATCCACAAGACAGAGTAAAACTACACAACAGAAACTGTAAACAATTCTACCCTCTCCAATGTAACTGTAGCCACATACAAAATCCACGACAACTAGGTACTTAGGAATAACAATAGACAGCCAACTTAACTGGAACCAACACATAAACAACTTAGCCAACAAACTAAAAAAACTCAGATATATTTTCCTACGACTTAGATCCTATTTGAGCCAATCAGACTTAAGAACACTCTACTACGGACTAGTGGACTCCATTATAAGATATGGCCTCACTGCCTGGGGTTCTGCTACAGAAACCACCATGAAACCAATAATAACTCAACATAAGGCTATCATTAGAACAATACTGAACAAACGCAAGACTGAACACACTCAACCATTATACAAGCAACTCAATATACTCACTATTAACCAACTGCACCAATACCTCTGTCTCGTACGGTTACACAGAGGACAACATGATCTGGAGAGGGTAGACCATACACATCAGACTAGACAAATGACTAACAAACTTTACAAGATACCTTTCAGCAGGACTTCAGCTGCGCAGAGACATTGGCATTATCAGGCAACCACTTACTATAACAAACTAACCAACTCACTAAAGACAGATTTTAATAAAACATCCTTTCCCACTAGACTGAAAAAACACCTACTACAGACAAACACATAACTACTTATACACGACCTGTCACTGTTTCTTTCTATGCTCTCAATTACTGCTTACTAAACTAATTTTCGGTATCTATGAATATATATACATATATAATATGTACTCGTATTTTCAACTTTTTATATATTTATATATGCGTTTATTTATTTTTATTTTTATTATTATTATTATTATTTTTTTTTTTATTTTTTTTTTTTTTTTAAATACTCATCAAACTCATTGTAGGTAATTTTTATTTGAAATTATATTACAAATGAGTTAGCTTATTGAAATATTATTATTAATTATGGTCAAGAGAAGACTTCCACCACAGCACAGGATCCCGAATCCTCTAGTGGTGGGGAGAATTTATATTTTTATAAAAAAATGTATTGAAGAATAAATAAAAAATATTTATATAAAAAAAAATCTCCTTTTCAATTATTATAAAATGTATTTCTTTGCTACAAAAAAACTACTGCATGTATCAAATTGAAATTTTGCATGCCTGTTTCAATTGTCCATTAGATGGTGTATATGAAGTTTTATTAAAATCGTTACGTTAGAACGTAAGATATTGGTAAAAAGGTGGTTTTCTCTATTATAAACGTTTAGGTCCGTTTTAATAGTTTTAGCGATCTTTATTAATTAATAGTGGTGTCGCTGTTGGTTTTACTAAAAAATGTTATTTGTAAAAAATGTTCGTCTCATCGAATAGATGCTGATAGAATCTTTTCCCGTCCTGAAATTCCAATTTAATTTTTGAACCTCTCGTTTACGCGAGCGTTGCGCGCGAACTCTAGGACGGATCACGCTGTCCAACGAACTTAGCCTGAGTGTTAGTAAGAGGATCATGTATACCAAGTTTCAACTAAATCGGTCAACTTTTACTCAAGTTATCGTCACACGCGTAAACGTTACTGACAGACAGACAGACCGACAGACAGACAGACAGACAGACAAGATGCATATTTCGTTGAATGTAAGAAGCTCGCTTACGCTCGCTTCAATTAGAATGAATTATAGGTTTTGCAAGGTCTAAAATTAAGAGGAAGCATTAATAACTTTTTACAAAATGGCAATTCAATTGAAGCTAATAAAGAATTAAAAGAAAAGGTATTTTCAACCAATTATTAGTGTTAATAAATTTGCAAAACTTAAACAAAAATAACAATTAGTATTTTTTATTTTTGTACAACCTAAGACATTTTAAGATGTATTTTTACAATAAAGTAAAAACAATACCTAAATGCCTGTACTGTTTTCCAGAGATTGTAAATATTTTTTACAAGAAACTCTATAAAAATATTTGTAAAATTCCCAAATAAATTATGTATTTTATCCATAAAAAAATGAAGGATATGATTTATATTTTAATATATCAATCGAAATCTGTTCTGTTCTGACATGTTGTCTCTAGTGAAACGTCTGTTCTCTAGAACAGATGTTTCACAAAACCGAATGGGACTCATATGGAATAAATATAAACGGACTGAATCTCAATAAAATCAAATTCGTGGATGATGTTGTTCTAATAACAAAATCTGAAGAAGAACTGCAACTTATGGTTACGGACCTAGAAGTTAAAGCTAAAGAAATTGGGTTGAGAAGTAATACAAAGAAAACAGTATTGATGTCGGTAAATGCAGGGGAGAACCCCAAAATAACTGTATAATGATACCATAAAACAGGAAGAAGAATTTATCTACCTAGGACAACTCATATTAAGGAAGACAGTACGTCAAAAGAAATCAAGAGAAGGATTAGTTTGGGATGGAGAAGCTACAACAAATTCAGGACACTATTTAGATCAGATGCGGCTATAGAGGAAAAGATGAAATTATGGAACAGTGTTGTAAAGCCAGCAATGTTATATGGATGCGAAACGTGGAGCCTGACAAATAAAAATAAAGAGCGTATGAGAGTTACTGCAAGAAGAATGGAGAGAAGTATGTTGCAAATAAGGAGGAAAGAGAGGAGATCGAACAGATGGATTAGAGAACAAACTGGCATGGAGGATATAGGTAGGACAATCATCAGTAGAATATGGAGATGGGCTGGACATCTAGTCAGAACGTCAGACGGGAGGTGGCCAACAAGTATCCTAGATTGGTGTCCCAGGAGAAAAGGAAGACCAAAAAGAAAATAGGACCACGAAATGAAGTTATGCTGTGGTGAAGAAACTTGGAAGCGTGTGGCACGGGAAAGGCAGGAGTGGAGAAGAATGGAGGTACTTAAATGATTGGTTACAACCTGAATAATAAAAAGAGCCTGAAAACCTGACAAAAAAATAAGTAAATTAATAAAATAATAATAAAGATGAATAAACAAATAAAATGAAATATTAAATGGAAATAAAAATAATCAGCAAATTAAAAGTGTTATGTAAATTGAAAAGAAATGATAAAATGTGTGAGCAAGTGTGTATGAACGACAACTAGCAAACTACCTGAATGTAAATCAGAAAAAGGGGAACTCTAAAATCTCCACAGCCGTAGGCTGAATTGACTAATGTTTTTTCTTGTTTTTTATTTTATAGTGTAATTTAAAATATGTACTATGTATGTAAGAAAAACTATGTCAATAAATGGATTACTTACTTACTTACTTATAATCGAAAAATATAAAATATTTGAGACTTTAAAGGTAATATTATATCCAAAGGACAATTTTGATTATTTGTAAATACAATTGTTATTTAATAACATTGAAAACCCAATTTTTAATAATTGTAAAAGACAATTTTTAATAAAATACAATTGTTAAAAGACAATTAAGCGATAAAGATTGCCAGGTGATATTACACAGATATATTCCTTAATATAAAATTATACTAAAATATATTTTTTAGATTATAATTGATTTTTAAAATTAAAAATTGTTTTATAACATCATAAAAAAGGTTTAATTTTTTATTATTTGTAATTAAATAGCTGGAAGCAGCCATTTTGTGCCACCCTCTAAAGGGGGTAGGAACGTATTGACCGATTGCCTGAGTTATTTTAGGATATAAATATAGAAAACTCCCGCATTCACACCTAATTTTTTCCCAATTTTCTTATGAATTAATAATTATAAAAACCTTATTTATCACAGATAAGATATAATAAATTAAATTTCGTACGCATAACACAATATACCTAGAGTTGATAAAATATGGTTTCTAATTTATTTATTTATATTAATAGACATAAATATTGATGTAACCTTTTCTTCTTATGTATATATATACTTTTAAGATATTAAAAAAGTATTTTGTTAATTAAATATATTAATTTACCTTTAAGTAACTCTTGCTTCTCCATTCTTTGATCTTTTAATGTTTTCTTGCCTTCCTTTTTCGGTCTATTAGACGTTTTATTTTTCTCTTTTGTTTGTATCTTCCCATTTAAGTCCTTCATTATCTTTCAATATGTGACTGATATGAATTAGACTATAAATTTTAACAGAACTCATCGGTTTTTCTTACATAAGGAATATTAAGCTGGCAAACATATGTAACCAGTTGGGAGGTAATATGAAACGCTCTGGGTTTAGGAAAATTCAATATTCCCGTTCGCCCCCCCCTCTCTTTTCACTTTGAAATTGATAAACTAAATAATTTAATAATAATTACCAATAAATATTTTATAAAAACAATATCTTAATAAGTTTATTTATTATATGGATAAATAACTAATATTAACATATAAATGGTCCTATTGTATATTTTTTAATTGACTAGATATTTAATTATTTTTAGGGTTTGGGTTTCGTTGGTAACACCAAAAAAAACCCCTTATAGTTTCGTTCCTGGTGTCTGTCTGTCGCTCTGAACGCGAACGGTTCCAATAACTTTTTATCAAAAAGAGATAAAAACATAAAACTTTCCAGTACTAAAGATCGTTTTTACAGGGAAAATATAGCTAACTCAAAATTATCAGCTTTTCAAATCCAAAATGGTGGATAATTCATGTCACGCGACATTTTTATTTTTTGTTTTTGTTTTTAATTTTAAGTGGGATATCAAATGAAAGGTATAGAAGAGTAGATTACCAAAAGATATACACTTCTGAATAGTGTTTAATATTTTACCCCTACCCCCTCCCCCCCCCCAAAAAAAAAAATCTGCTGTAACATAAGTATAAAAACATTTTCAAAATATGTGGTCTGCTGAGCCATAGAAAAAATAAGAAGATCAATATGATCTGTTTAAATGGGAATAAAAAATGGCGGATAATTCTTGTCACGGAAAAAAATAAAATTTTGAGTGGGGTATCAAATGAAAGCTACTAATGAGTAGATTACAAATATATATAAATATGTTTTAAAAAATGTTATTGTTTACTTTTTTAAGTCGAAATATACCACTCCGTCTCCGAGTGATATTCCGTCTGCTGGGCCAAAAAAAATAAGAATAGCAATTTAACCCCCCCCCCCCCCCCTCTCCTTCGAATATCTCTCTAATTTATTTTACGAATAAAAATTTTTGATAATCGAAATTTTTATGCGAAAAATAAATTTGGAATTGTATAAAAAAAATTGTAAAGAATACTTTTTTCCATTTTTACGTTTTTGGTAGTATTCATACCACGGAAAGTTTAAATTTTAATTTAAATCGAATTATAATTATTATTAACAACGGGAGATAGACAGAGAAAAATAAACTCCAGCGCCGGGACTTAAATTAAACTTTCCGTAGTATGAATACTACCAAGAACTTCAAAATTAATTTCTAATTGATTGTACAAGGTACAGGTACCAATTGGGTACTTTATAATTATAAGCGATAATTCTCGGTCTAGTTCTATTGTCGTAAATGTCGACTCCTAGACTTGTGGCAAATTGAAAGCTTAATTCGGGACTAGTTATCGTTATTGACTGAGGAAATTACTCTTCAGTGTAGCTTAGTTGGCAAGAGCACTATACTGGAAATATAGAGGCCCGTGGTTCGAGTCCCGGCGTTGAAGTCTATTTTTCTCTGTCTATGACCTGTTTGTTGGTATTGATTGTTAATAATAATTATAATTTGATTTAAATACTTTTTTCTTAAATAGTCGAAATTTGGTCCAGTTTCCTCTTGTATGATTTTTGAAAATTGTAATTTTTGGGTACAGGTTACATTTTAATACTAAAGAAAGAAAGTGATACATCCAAATTTAAGAACAAGCAGGACATTTTATTAAGAGTGACTTATCTTCAAAAATAGAAAGTTTTTGGAATTTACACGTATAAGTAACTCCATCCGTGGACATACTGTATATAATATACAAATTCAATTAAAAAAAAAAGTTTCAATAGATTAAGGAAAGGGAAAATTTATTTGTTTGGTTGTAGAACTGTAAACTTGGCAATATTTTCTTTTTAAATATACACATGGGGAAGTAGACTATGTGTACCAGAAAAGACATTGATTTACTTTCGGCCGACTTTCAGCATTAATTTCTTTCAAAATCATCAGAACATAATTCGCTAGAATGCTTTGTAATAATTTTATAAAAAATAAACCAACATATTTTATAATATTTATCCCTTTTGTATAATGATTAAAAATAAATTTACAATGTTAATTGTTTAAGAGTCATTTTAAGCTATATATAAGAAGAACATATTATTATAATATAATAAAATGTGTCTTTTGGAACGAAGTTCCTTATGGCACGTTCTGGAAACCCGGGAGTGAATCCGAAAAAAACTACCAAAATCACCGTCACAAGAATAACCGTCACAAAATCACCGTCACGCAAAATCCGTCACGAAATCCGTACCGATGACGATAACTTGAGAAAAAGATCACCGAGTTAGTTGAAATTTGGTACACATGTTCATTTTACAATACCCAGGCTGAGTTCGTTGGAAATTACAAGCGTTCACGCGCAACACTCGCGTAAACTTAAGCTTAAAAAAGACGGTAGAAATATTATTAAGGAAGCCTGTTCCTTGACTTGTTTTTTTTATTTTTGTTATAATGTCAAAATGTCACTTGGTTTTGTAAATATAGAAAATATAATCACGGTCTTGTTAAAAGTAAAATTGATCTGTGCTGACGCTTATTTCAATAGGTATAATATTAGGTATATTATTATAATACTGCGTACTTAATCCAATAAAAAATTCTAACTTCATCTATTTTATGAGAAAAACAACTTTTTTTTAGTAAAAAGAACACCGACACTGTTATGATGTGATAAAGATCGCTGGAAGTGGATCCAAACGTTTAAAATAGAGAAAACAATATTTTTACCGATGTCTTACGTTCTAACCTATAACGATTTTAATAAAACTTCTTACACATTGTCTATAAAGTACAATTGAAGCAGGCATGTAAAATTTAAACTGGATACAAGCAGAAGCTTTAGAGTAGGGAAGAGATATATTTTATAATATTTTAAATTAATAGGCCGGGTAGGTGGAAAACAGTCCTATTTTAATCCAACATTCTTTAACAAACATACTCTTTAACTATAAACTTGTTTCTTATATTCAATATATATTTATTGTAAGACGCTTGCTTTAATGATACAAATAATAATTTTCTTTTAATTTTGCCTTAACTCTGCTAGGTACAAACAGTTCGTTACTTTTAATTTTGTCTCTTTTCTAACTCCGCCATGTATAAGTAGTTAGCAATGTATACGTACTTAGCAGTGTGATTTTATAATTTATATTTAATGAAAAATGTAAGGAACTTCGTTCCTACCGGGTGTCCCGCGACACCACACGTATTTTTTGTTAAATGTGGGTCGTTTAAAAAGCTAAGTAGATGAATTTATCCCCAAGAATTGTTAATTATCGTGATAACAACTAGTAAGGACAGACTTACTAACTCGTACCTACAGACTAGGCTAGATATTTATGGGTAATTTTTGTGCAGAAAACCAGTGAGGACTTCCGTCCAAACTCGAACATACTGGGCTAAATATGATAAATTTGTACTTGGGGATACCATAATCGTGTTAACAGAATCCGATTATTAAGCAAATAGTTTAAATAGATAGACGTGCAGATTCTAAGCCATAAATAGTCGTATCGTGTTCAGGAATATCTTGAAGGTGTAAAATATATCCGATTAATTTGGTATTTCTTTATTATTATGCTTTCGATGAAGAAAAATAATTAAATACATTTAAAAACACATGTTCGCAAAATTATAGGTGTAGTCCAAGATTAATACTGTAACCCTGGGTTGGTGTTATTATAAATTCTTGGGCAGAGGATCTTTTTATGGACCTACATAGAACTGCAGTAGCGAAGCACATTTTCCTCTAGATTTATGCAAACATACATAGGTATATGGTTGGTGGCAGAGGTTTCGGTGGAACCCGTTTAGCTTTCTCCCGATATATATGTATACATTTAACAGGGTCAAAAGGGTAAACCAAAACCACAAAAGCACTCTTCATATCTTATTCAAGAGGCAACAGTTTCAAGTATACAGAAGCTTCCCTTCCAAACAGAGAATGCACACCATTTCCATTTAAACTAAAGCTATCTCTATAGGTTTCGTCCCAGCCCTTTAAACAGGTATATAAAGCCATATAGGTAAGTCTCTAAACCTCTTATCCCAACCCTAAGATCTTTAGATGCATCCTATTTATATAAATATTGAACCGCATTCGTAATACAACCTTTTAATTGACAAATCTCTTTAGAATAAATAATTTTCTTGTTCGTTATAGCAACATTTTTTTTTTTTTTTTTTTTTGGTTTCTGTATTCTTCACCTTAGTTGTATATATGTGCAAAATTTGGGGAAGATTGAATGACGATAAGTGGTTCAAAATTGGGGTAATATGTGTGCGATGAGACTTAAAAAGCAAATAAATTTGACTCCATTTTTTTTTTTTTTTTTTTTTTTTTTTTTTTTTTTTTTTTTTTTTTGGTTCCTGTATTCTTCACCTTAATTGTATCTATGAGCAAAATTTGGGGAAGATTGAATGACGATAAGTGGTTCAAAATTGGGGTAATAGGTGTGCGATGAAACTTACAATGCAAAGTAATATAAGACCAGTAAAAAATTCAGCGTTTTCGGTTTTCCCGCTGCGATTTTTTGAAAAAAGTTTAAAATTCACAAAATTGTTTTTTCTGCATTTCTCGAACGGAGGTCCTCAGCGGTCCAGTCCAAACACGCTTTTTGGGTCTCCTTTTAACCTAAAAAAGGCAATAATTATTATTCTCAATCATTCCCCATTAAAAAGTTATCGTGGTTCGAAAAACACCAAAAAATGGTGATTTTAAACTTTGTAGTAAATTTGTGTTTTACATTTTTTGACCACATGCTAAAGGATAGAAATAACTAAACTGCCCTCCTCTGACAGCGCTATACTGAAAACGGGGGTGTGTTAAAAAGTGTTGTTCCCTAAAATGGTCGATATAATCTGCTTGGCCATTGCTATTATTCACCAGCTGTAAATTACTTAATTCAAAATTTTTATTAAAGCTCCAAGTTGAGAGGCCAACCTCAAGGAAATGCTGCCAGGGAGCCCCCCCCCCCCCCCTCCTTCTCCAGAGCCCTATCCTAACAAGATGGGGAACTTGGATAAGAGCGGCCCTTTTGTTACCCCGAAAATGGAGAAAAAGTGAAAGTTCTATTAGAAGAATTCGATGAAGAGGCACTGAAAAACGTTCAAACTTTGATGCTGATAAATTTTATCATTTTTTTAAGTTGCCACAGATGATAGAAGAATTGGAAGTACAAGGCATTTCGTTGACTTCAGCTGCTAAAGTTGTCTTGAAGCTCCAAAAAGCTGCGATGGAGTGGCCAAGCAAAAAAGGAGAGTAAGCCAGAAAAAAACTGGATGCTGCTTTAAATAGAAATCCAGATTGGAACGAAATAGTTAATATTATATTTAAAATAATGCAAGGCGGAGGCGCGGTATCAAGTATTAAAGACTCCTCTATATTGAAGTTTATGCCAATTGTTTTTGCGTGGAAAGGTGATTTTCGAAATAAAAAAAAAAATATAGTAGCAAACAATTGCTTGAAATTGACCACAGAAAATCGTGCAAAAATAATTATTGTACAGTATGATAAATTGAAATAAAGTATAATAATTTTAATTTTATATTTGTTAACAAAGCATATTGCTGCACAACATAAAGAGTAAGAAACCTTATTCATTTTATGAACGTATAAATATTTATATGCACAAATTCTAATAAATTTAATTAAGTAGTAAAAGTGTTTTTTTTTAATTCCCCCCCCCCCGGTTTGGCCTAATTAATCGATAGAGAATATAAAAGAATATTTCGGCTAGGCAGAGACAATATATTTAGTTTTCCAACAGGGGTCGTTAAGGGTTTAAAATAAAGACGACGCAGTTATTTCATGTTGTCTTTTTGGCTATATTTCGCCCCTCTCCGGGGCATGGACGTGCCTGACAGAGTTGAACATGATGACCGCTACGGTTGAGCTTCAAAATCCTCGAGGAATGCATCAAAACTGGAAATGTATATTAAAAACTATGACTTCAAAACTAAATTGGCTGAACAAACCAATTTAGTTTTGAAGTCATAGTTTTTAATATACATTTCCAGTTTTGATGCATTCCTCGAGGATTTTGAAGCTCAACCGTAGCGGTCATCATGTTCAACTCTGTCAGGCACGTCTATGCCCCGGAGAGGGGCGAAATATAGCCAAAAAGACAACATGAAATAACTGCGTCGTCTTTATTTTAAACCCTTAACGACCCCTGTTGGAAAACTTAATTGATTAAAAAGGGACAGCATATAGAAAACCACGTAATATATTTAGGCTTTTTAGAGCATATAATTCCTAACCCTAGTGATTAGGTTAGTCTCGATTTATAAATAAGTTCAATTAACTTAACGGTTAGGTTAACATCTTATCCACCCAATTTAAGTATCTGGGGGAATGATCTCTGATGTAGTACGAATGTATAGGATGTAACTTGTATGTGTGTTAAATTAGGACAATTCGTTTATTAAAACTATAATTTTAAATATAATTTATACTTCATTGCTTCTCGGGTTTTGTTTCTTATCTTATAAACGTAAAATAATAGCTAGTTTTCGCAGATAATGCGTATGTCGGGATTCTAATGAAAACGAGCCTGATCGTAAAATTTCTTGAGTACGTCATACGCGCTCACACGCCAATTGAAGAACAACAGTCAGTACCAACCGGTTTGTTGCAGTTCATGTTATAGCAGTTAATTGGTTTTATTTTTTGAGAAATTCTAATTACTCTGTGTGTGAGTGTTGGAGGAGGGAGTTGAGAAGGCCCCTTGTAGTCGGGGAGGGTATTAAAGCTTCTCTGTAAACACGACCAGATAGGCAGGGAGAAGCAGTTGAAGCAGCACGCAAAGGGTGTAACTTGACGTGGGAGATGTAGGGCAAAACTAGAGGCACCGGACCACAAGGCATTCCCACCAATAAGATGCATCCAGCGCTTCGAGCGGGGCTCGATCAAACCATTACAGATCATTGCTAATTGTCCTGGTTAACGGCTTTAATGGGCCAAGACCAATAAACATGGTAGTCGAACACAATCTCCTGCAGAACCGGCTGAGTCGGTAGAGAACTCTGGTCAAGGACGTAGTTCGATCTTAAGGCTGACTGTATCGATCGAGCTTGCCTCCTACCAATCCGGTCCCTTACGATTGATCTGCACTAATAGCGTCTGCTCTTCACCTGACAATGCATATTCATCGTAACCCCCTTGAAACGAGCTCCGGCTAAATGTCACCGGGTCTACGGCAACCGATTCTCTTCTCCAAGTGAGCTCCCGACCTAAATCTTTAGATTAGATTTATTAAAACATCGTTATCACTGACGCAAGTCCATTTCGATTTCCTGTTAGCTTATCGATATAAAATCTTTCAGGTACTGTCCACGTCACGAATATGCATCCAATCACTTCCCATTTACTGAAAGCACATAGAAGGTTTTAGAGCATCGTACTGTCAACTCAAAACAACAACAGAAACTGTTAGCTAATTTCCGATTGTTTCTTATAAAAGACATTAATTCTGTTAAATTACCGGAAATAAAGTTAAACGTTATTAAAAGTTAAAGTTTATTTTAATAAAGATATGAATGATTCCAGGAGATTACCGTCGCTCTCTAATTTATCTTAAGTGTTCGTTTAACAACAGCGTTCATTAACCTTTCCACTGATTCTGGCCTCAATATTTAATTAAAATGTGCCCTAAAATACTGTGGTAAATATAAATTAGTTGAACAAAGCATTTATTGCTAATAATACACATATCAATACATAGTTTTTACACTGTTTTTAGATAAGCATTAGATAAAGAATGCAATTGAATTATTAGAAGGCTAGATAACATCTCGAAATTGAAATACAATAGCTTAAAAATTGCTTGAAAAACTAGAAGAATATCACAATGATTTGTTAATCAAACGAGTGATATCGTTTTTTATATTGTATTTTCCTGATTAGTTAGGATTTTTAGTTAGCTTGCTTTCTTGTTTGTTTGTTTGTCCAGTACAAATCTTGCAATTGACTAACTTCCCAAGTAGTTAGACATTTGAAACTTTTAGAATAGCTCAGAACACGATGACAATGCAATATTTTAATACTTTTAGCCATCTTTCAGCAGAATTTAATTCGTTTTCAGCAAATTTTGCTGTATGGAAAGTTAGTTAGGAAAAAAGTTATTTTATTTGTTTTGACATGTCTCATATATACAATCTTCATTTTGACGGGTTTCAAATTGGTGATTCTTTATTAAGAGATTAACATTGAATGACAGCGAAAAAGGAAAAGTAAACAAAGAAATAAATTAATTGACTTGTTACAACTAGATTTGTTTACACTTGTCCTAGGTGTCGGTTTAATTTTTCTGCATCTGTACTTCTTTAGTCGTACACATTTTTCTTTTTCTTCTCCCTCTGTCCCTACACGGGAGCATATCAATTGCACGGTTTAGATTCGTTGTTGGCGAGATCCGTTTTACAAAGATTTGTCCTTTTATAGGTTTAAGATCAGCTCTTTATATGGTTGTCATTTATGTGAAGTAAATAAACTCGGAACTATTTTCTTTCACTAACATTATATTATAACAATAACAATTATATTATCAACATTACATATGATTCAACATAAAATTTAAAAACGTAGTATATAAAAAGTTCTTTTTATCTTGTAATTATTATTTTGTCGTTTAGCTTCCATTGAAGCACAGTTTTAAAGACAATCTCACCTAAACTCGTATAAAAACATCCACCTGTTAAAAAAGGTTTACGCGTTGACCTTGAATTCGAAAGCACTAACAACATGGTCCGTGTTATAACAGAAAAATACTAAATTTAATAATTCATAGGAAAATACTTATTTTATAATATTTTACTACCCACATTATTATCTATACATTCATATTTCTTTTTACAACGGATTGCTAGCTCAATGGAGAGGGTGAGAAATATTGGGATTAAAATCTCTGAAATATCTAGGTTTACATTGATTATTATTAATATTATAATTGACGTAGCTGAGTAGTTTACGATATCGTACTTGGCTGAAATACAACAAATGTTAATGCAATGTTAAAACTCTTAACACCGAGGCTATACATCTTTCACACGGACATTGCAGAGAGTTAGATTTGTAGAGTGGCATAACTACATAAATCTAGACGAATGCTAAGCAACGTCCATATACATATACTCAAACTTCGATAAAGCGCTCGCTGTAGTTCTAAATTTGCATAATTTTTCATTTATTTTATTTTATAACAAACATAAATAGAATCGAGTTAAGGGAATAAGAAATTAATGACAAATATAAAATATTAGAAAGCGGACCACAAAGCATACGAAAATAAGAAGCAGCCTGACTATGAATCATCAATGAATAGTTAATCTTAATAAACTATTTAAATAGGCTATAAGGCTTGGAACAATGGCAAAAATAGTTTATTTTAACCATAGTATTTGTAACATAAGATATAAGAAGTTTATTTTAATTTTAAATAAAAACCCCTTCAAATATACGATAAGGTTGTATCAGCAATTTACAAATGTTTTGCAGGTTTAATCACGAATCATTTATAAACATGCAACGTTTTAAGGAAACCTGCATTTGAATGTTTTCTTTGCTTTCTGTACTTTACGGTTTAATCTATAGATTGCATTTCTATTAACGGTTATTTTTGTAGCAGTAAATACGCTTGAATGAGGTCGTCGGAATAATGAGAGTCTGGGGTTTTCGGGCTCAAATACAGTTGGTCTTTGAACTTTGACAAGGCACAAATAAATAAAACAATAAATATAATACACAATAAATAATAACAATACTCAAATAAATATAAACTATTTATATAAACAATAAATAAATAAATATAAACAATTTATTCAAAGTTGGATGTTATTATTTAACGATTCAAATATAATATGACCATTAAGTTATTTCATATTAATATATGAGTCTCCGATAAGATATATGTTATATGCCATAAAAGATAATATTAGATAGTAACTTGAAG
Organism: Gerris lacustris; assembly: GCA_951217055.1. Classification (NCBI taxonomy): domain Eukaryota; kingdom Metazoa; phylum Arthropoda; class Insecta; order Hemiptera; family Gerridae; genus Gerris; species Gerris lacustris. Next base: position 26,388,567 of record OX578285.1, read on the forward strand.
TACGCAAAAGACTTTTGAAAGAAGGTAAAGAAAAGAACTAGAAATAACAAGAAAAAAATATACCTTTTGTTCTTTAACTTTTTGTGACAAAAAAACCAATACGTAAAAAACAAAAGGTAGAGCCAAAAATGTATTTTTTATAATTTTTTTTAGTAGTTTTGAACCCTTTATTTTAAATTACAACTTATATAACTAAAACCTATGTATTATACATGTGTTTTTGGTCTTTAATATAAGTGGGGTCAGATTATATATATATACATATATATATATATATATATATATATATATATATATATATATATATATATATATATATATATATATATCAGCAATGTAATACCGCGTTTTTGCACACTGCAATAAGGTACACAAATTGTGTAGTGAGAGACACCAAGGGGTGTGCCCCGCAAGCGTGACACATAGGAACTGTTCCAACATTAGACTATACGTCACAAAGATGTTGGCTCGGCATTACGCCATGTCCTGCATCGTTTCGTCGCGTCCGACTCATCAGGGGCCCGACGATGCCCACCTAACTCTGGACCTATACCAACACAAGAAGATCAGGTATAGTAGGGCTTTATCAGAGACGAGCGTGCTCTCACACCGCCATTCTTGCTTGGCTGGCAAAACAAATCAGCAATGTAATACCGTGTTTTTGCACACTGCAATAAGGTACACAAATTGTGTAGTGAGAGACACCAAGGGGTGTGAACTGTTCCAACATTAGACTATACGTCACAAAGATGTTGGCTCGGCATTACGCCATGTCCTGCATCGTTTCGTCGCGTCCGACTCATCAGGGGCCCGACGATGCCCACCTAACTCTGGACCTATACCAACACAAGAAGATCAGGTATAGGGCTTTATCAGAGACGAGCGTGCTCTCACACCGCCATTCTTGGTTGGCTGGCAAAACAAATCAGCAATGTAATACCGTGTTTTTGCACACTGCAATAAGGTACACAAATTGTGTAGTGAGAGACACCAAGGGGTGTGCCCCGCAAGCGTGACACAGGAACTTTTCCAACATTAGACTATACTTCACAAAGATGTTGGCTCGGCATTACGCCATGTCCTGCATCGTTTCGTCGCGTCCGACTCATCATTGTGTACCTTATTGCAGTGTGCAAAAACACGGTATTACATTGCTGATTTGTTTTGCCAGCCAACCAAGAATGGCGGTGTGAGAGCACGCTCGTCTCTGATAAAGCCCTATACCTGATCTTCTTGTGTTGGTATAGGTCCAGAGTTAGGTGGGCATCGTCGGGCCCCTGATGAGTCGGACGCGACGAAACGATGCAGGACATGGCGTAATGCCGAGCCAACATCTTTGTGACGTATAGTCTAATGTTGGAACAGTTCCTATGTGTCACGCTTGCGGGGCACACCCCTTGGTGTCTCTCACTACACAATTTGTGTGTATATATATATATATATATATATATATATATATATATATATATATATATATATATATATATATATATATATATATATATATATATATATATATATATATATATATTGTGTTAGTGAGAGACACCTAGGGATGTGGGGGGGGGCACATTCCGGGAGAAGGTCACGAAAATTTTGAAAATATGACCTGTCAAAACAATGTTTTTAAGCATCTAGGAGAAATTTGATTTTAACACTTCGTCATAAAATAAACTAAACCTACGGTGTAGTTCGTTGTCAAAAGTATGAACACAAGTATTTTTATAAAAAAAATAGCTGTAACTTGAAAATAGTAACTGTAATATAATAAAAGTTGAGCTAATCATTGTAGATTAAATAGAGCAGTAAATAGCCGTTACGCAATATTACTTAAAATCTATAATAAATATGTCATTTAATCAATAGATATGAAAAGCAATAAAAACATGTTTTCTTTGGGTGGTCATTGGATTTTGAGGGGGTGGTCGAGCTATTGTGGCTCCCAGATGAAGGTGGGGGAGTCTGGGGGCCCTAGGAAAATGTTGTGAATTTTAAGGAAAAATTTGCATTCTTTAGTAAAGTTTTCTCTTTTGACATCAATCTGTACTATTTGGCCTGTTTCTTATTGTCCGTAACTCAGTTTCTTTAAACTGCCAAAGTCTCCAACAAAACCAAAACATCGCTCGCATCGCCGGCGATGTAAGTGTAAGATGTAATTTACATCTTATAATACATCTTAAATCTTATATGGGGTAGGTGGGGAAGGGTGCTCTGGCCGCACACTCGACCAGCGCCCGTCTTAACACATAAGCGTCTATTTCAAAACTCGCAGCGAGCGATCCAAGCCATTTTCTTCATTTTCTATTGTATGCAGACAAAGGAAACAGAGCTTCGAGCGCTGTCATGTATAATTTATATATTTTCAGTTATGTAAGTTTCGGAATTTGTCATTCGCTTACTAGCCACATCCTCAAAAAATCGTAAAGTGAAGCAAACTATTTTTTTATTTACTTCTGAGGCACCTGGCCGGCGAGGCACCCCCTGGGACTTGGCGCCTGAAGCGGCCACTCCGTTCGCTATATAGTAGGGCCGACGCTGCGCGTCTAGCATAAACTACTGGTTCGATGTGGATTCAATCTAACATGCATGTCACAAAATGTCATACTCTGAGGCAGAAATCATTATCAAAATTTGGGAGCGTCATCCCCCCAAAAGTTCTAGAAAACGGTTTTGACGATATTAACTAAAACACGCTAAAATATAGTCCATTAAAATACGAACCTGACCATATTATTGGTTTTCCCGGAAAAAAATCTAGTTCCAGAGAATATAGCTTTTAAAATAAGAACGATTTTAATTCAAGGCCAGTTATATATTATATGGACCAATGTGAATCCGTGCAAATAAGTATGTAAAGATGCAATATGCCTATCGTATTATACATGTATACATATAATTTATGACTATACCTTTACTACCTACTATTATTACTATAATATGCGACTACTATTACTCCTCAGAAATATTCTGATTTTCCGATATTTATTTTTAATACGTGGATGAAGAAGTTTGTGTCATACAATTATTATGTATCAATAAGAAGAATTAAATTATTTACCATTTGTTATTTTCTGACAATGATAGTTTTTAATTGAAATAAATCATATAAAAGCAAAAGTGTTTAGAGAATAACACCTATCAGATAATATAGATAAGCATATTATTTACCCGTGAGAGACGGATATATATAGAAATTATGCGTCTGCATTATAATGCCAAGTCTAGACATAGCTTCAGACTAAATTTTACTGACATAAGTAATATTATTTATTTCTTTTCATCGACAATAGTACCAGCATAGAAATAGCTTGCCTTTGAATATATTTATCACTATAATGTACTATGCAATTCTCTTAGACATTCAATGTATTGATGTTATTTAAATATTTGTAGAATTGGCTATTTTATTCTATCAATATAATCAATAATAAGACTATTTTTGTGTTTTTCCGCTTTGATTCAGCTTTGAAACACTACATTATTAATAATTTTGAGTTTTACTATTTCACAATTCTAACGTGTTACTCGTTGTTAAAATACTTATTGTAATTTTAATTATTACTTACTTATCGTATTGTTACTGTTACTTACTAATAGTATTGTTACTGTTACTTACTAATCGTATTGTGACTGTTACTTACTAATCATATTGTTACTGTTACTTACTAATGGTATTGTGACTGTTACTTACTAATCATATTGTTACTGTTACTTACTAATCGTATTGTGACTGTTACTTACTAATCGTATTGTGACTGTTACTTACTAATCATATTGTTACTGTTACTTACTAATGGTATTGTGACTGTTACTTACTAATCATATTGTTACTGTTACTTACTAATCGTATTGTGACTGTTACTTACTAATCATATTGTTACTGTTACTTACTAATCGTATTGTTACTGTTACTTACTAATCGTATGGTGACTGTTACTTACTAATAGTATTGTTACTGTTACTTACTAATCGTATTGTTACTGTTACTTACTAATCGTATGGTTACTGTTACTTACTAATCGTATTGTTACTGTTACTTACTACTCATTGTTACTAATCTTAGTTCTATTATCTACGATTGATACGAAATATAAACATTGTATCCCTGTTTAGATGCGTAGAACGTGATTCTTTACGTACTTGCATTCATTGCGCATGCGCGTTTCATAATTCCTCTTTTTTTCCGCCCTAGTGCGGTAAAAATAATTTCTTCACCTTACCGCACGATTAGCGAGTTTGTTTACATTTAACAAAACTAATTTGCTGTTTGTTAAAATAAAGTAACTGTTTATTTCCAGTTTTTAGTAAAAAACGATGAGCGATTTGTCATTATGACGAAAATGAGGAGAATAATACGCCTCCCGAAATAATTAATTCGGAACAAAATACAACTAATGAATTAATGTCATCTTTATCAAAAGAGAAATACGAATTCACATACAGAAAGTTTATTAAATATTTTTTTCTGTATTTATTATTAAAATGCAACAATCCTAGATAAAGTACGGTACGCAACTCGTGCGAAAACTGCATTTTGCTTTGCTCGTATGGTTTTACTACCCTCGCTATCGCTCGGGTGCAAACTCCACACTCGCATGCAAAATGCTACTTTCCGCACTAGACGCGTAATGTACTATTAATTTCGTTTTTCTAAAACGATTTATGTTTAAGATGGTGTAACTCTTTGTATAGATGAGATAGAAGTAAATACTCACAGCAAGATTAGATAATTGTCAAGAAACTTATAATTACCACACTTAAAAGTATTAACGGGAAAAACATTAACTAATGGGCCTTATTACAGTAGCGTAAGCTGGGTCTTGAACACTAGGTAATTACCTAATCTTTTAACAAACTAGACACACAGATGTATTTTATTTAGTGAAGATACTTGGCTACTTGTTACTTATTAAATCCATGTTTTATGTATATGCTACTGTTTTGTTTTCGATGAAGCTGAAAAATTTCAAGTTAACACACATATATAACAATTGCTTGATATAACTAATAAATATTTCTATTATTATCAGTCATTGCCATAGTGATAAAAAAAAAATTATCATATTTAATAAAATTTAAAATTGAAGTACATACATACAGTAAAGAGAAAAGAAAATGTTTCTATATTGGGTCGATTGATAAAGTGGCAAATGAACTGGCTCAATAGGAGAATGGCAAATGCGCGGCAGAGCTGTTTATATAGCTAGATGCTACATTATGTTTAGAACTACTGTAGCCTGGGGTCTGCGACTAATTAAGACCAGGATATCAACAATATTCCAACTTCTATTTCTCTTCTCTGTATGTAATATAAATGATTTTCTCAATTCTCTTATTTAATCTTTATTTCATTAGATCGAGATTTGAGTGTGTTATTATTATTTATGACTTGAAAGTAAAAATTGAGATAAGAGATTTCTATTTAACCCTAGAACGATATTGGGGTCCCACAGACCCCATACAAACAATAATGAAGTTATTTTTTGTTTTATTTGTATTTCTCTAAACCTAGACTCCCATTTAATTTACCTTTAAACCTTTCTGTGTAAATACTGATAACAATACTTATGTTATTAGTTTTAGTTTTCTTTCAGTATTTATTAGAATTAAAGTTGGGGTCCCATAGACAGGGGTCTATGTCTAAAACACAGGGGTGTGACAAACGTAATTGTACCAAATACTTCTGTTAACTGTCTTATTTTTTTATTGTATTAAAAAACTAATTTTATATTTTTTTGGGGCTGCTGAAATGTTTAAGACTGTCAAAAGTTCCAAAATAAAACTTTTATTACTATTAGTAGACGTATATATAACTTCATTTAAGTTGAAGGTTTAGTGGATCACAGTATGTAAGAAAATCTATCATTTTTATTACAATGTTTGTTCCTGTTTTCTATAAAACAACTCATGATATATATAAATAAAAAATATTAACCCAATCTAACGAACACTAAATTTTATATATATTTTTTTTTTAAGTACAAATTTTTCTGAAAAAAATGTTGATGAAAATATATATGTATACTATTTAGTTTTAAAATCCTTGGTAATTTAAAAATAAATGGTATTTTTTGTATGGCAAAATTATATTTACAAAAATATATAAATAATTAAAAAAGAAAATGTTAAATTAATTAATTTAACCTATTAATTAATTGGGGTCTAATTTGGGGTTGGGGAGCCAGGTTAAACGAGAGTCTTAAGGCGCTCGCTCAGCTATCAATAAGTCGAGGCAACTCGAGGTCGTGGGTTCGATCCCGTGCCCATGATACTCTGAATTGCATCAATGAATCGCGGACGGTGCAGGGCGAAAGACACCCTTTATGGGGACTCTTCCCCCACTCTTTGATGTGGGTCCGATCCGTGTCATGATGATGTAATTTGTATCTATGGTTCGAGGAGGGAGCAGGGCGAGGGACACCCTTTATGGGGACTCTTCCCCCACGCTTTGACGCACGCTTATATAGCTTACTAATGACCACACCATACTCGCTTCGGCGGTACAATGTACAAATGTATGATGTGTGAAGTAGCTGGAACTCTCCATCACGGGGCGTAAAAAGGGCCTAAAAGATTGCCTAATTGCAAGGTTCGAACAAGTGGTTCGTCCTACCCGTTCAAGTAGGAAGTACTAGACTACTACTGCTACTAATTGGGGTCTCACTGACCCCTGTGTGAAGTTTACGTAAAAAAAAGTGTGTCATTCTAGGGTTAATATAGATTACCAATAGATGAATAGACATTAAGAATTCTAATGTTATCCGAACAAAGTTATTAAAATTATAGACTAAGGTAAGTCAAATCGCAATATCGGATATTTAAATGAAATATTAATAAAAAAAAAAGCTTACTAACTTTTTTGAAGAGATAATGAAGTTCCGATGAATACAAAATACTTTAAATTTTTAGATGGAAACTTGAAGGTGATTAAAAATTGAAGTCTCAAGAACTGAAAATTGTACCTTTTAGCCGACAGATTGCCCAGTGAACAGGATATTGTTCCATTTCCCGAAACGGGAGGGGTCTTTCATCAGGCTCATTGATCCCAAATTATTTTTACATCGAATCTCCAGTTTTTAGAACGTCCTGACCCTCTCGAGCCTGAAATTTGACAAGAAGGCTCGAGTCGTTTGCTCTTTATCCAACCAGGTCAAGAACTCTAGACAGTGTTAAATTTTTAGGATGGGGCTAGGCGTTATCAGTATCCCACCTATTGTTCAAACTCTATTAAAAGCCTCTTGAAAAATGAGGAAACAAGATTTTTTTTTTTCATTATATTGAAAAGCCCTACTAGAATTTTTATTTTATAATGAGTATTACCAACTGATAACACCGTTTGCATAGCAGGGAAAGTTTGGAGTAGGAATAATCCATTGACTGTTCTGACATTTAAAAAAAAGTTAATAGCCTGTATTTAAATGAGAACAAGCAATAAATTAATTTAAATAAAATGATACATGTAAATATTATACTCTATCTATCTCTGTCTCTTGAGACGCCGTATGGAGTGATAGGAGTTGAAAATGAGTAATAGCAGCATAGTGTAACTAAATAATAGTACATTAAGCGTCGAGTGCGGAAAGTAGCATTTTGCATGCGAGTGTGGAGTTTGCACCCGAGCGATAGCGAGGGTAGTAAAACCACACGAGCAATGCAAAATGCCGTTTTCGCACGAGTTACGTACCGTACTTTATCTACGATTGTAAGATTTAAATAATAAATACAGAAAAAAAATAAACTTGCTCTATGTAAGTTCGTATCTCTTCTCTTGATAAGAATGGCATTAATCTTGAGTTGTATTTTTTGCCGAATTAATTATTTCTGGAGGAGTATTATTCTCTACATTTTCGTCAAAGACACTTGATTCATTCATTGTTTTTCACTAAAAACTCGATATAAACAGTTACTTTAATAAGAGAATAGCAAATTAGTTTTGTTAAATGTAAACAAACTCGCTAATCGTGCGTAAAGTTGAAGAATTCCTCTTCTTTACCACGCTAGCGTGGTAAAGAAGAGGAATTCTTCAGAACTATGAGACGCGCATGCGCAATGAATACAAGTACGTAAATAATCACTTTCTACGCATCTAAACAGAGATATAATGTTTATATTTCGTATCAATCGTAGATAAAATAAATTTATAATAGAGATAAAATTACAATTAATATTTTAATTAATTTTTAGTAATTTTATAACCGCATTAAAGATACCATTGAAATAAGCTACACGATATAGTAGGTATTTTTTTTATAAATCCAGAAGATCAAGTAATAAATTGTACCCTCTGAATGATCATAGAATTCTCGCTTCGGCGCGGCGCGGCGCGGCGGTGCAATGTGTGAAGTGACTGCAACTCTCTACCCACGGGGCTTGTAAAAATCGCCAGTAAGGTGCGAACAAGTGGTCAATCCTACTCGACAATTAACAGTACGATTTACCTTACTTACGGTAAGCACGGTACTACCACTACCGAAATGACAGGACGTGAGCCATATAAATCAGAGCATTCCACGACCTTCATGTTGTAAATTAATACAGTTGATTTCCTAGCGTTGTTTAGCAATGAAAGAGATCAAGTTTAATTTTATATATTAGATAATTAATAATATATTATTATTTGATTTAATTTTACTACGTTTTTATTAGCTTGCTTTCTTGTTTGTTTGTTTGTTTGTCCGGTACAAATCTGGCAATCGATTTCTAACTAAATTCCCGAAGAGCTAGACATTTGAAACTTTTAGCATAGCTCAGAACACGATGACAATGCATTATTTTAATACTTTTAGCCATCTATCAGCAGAATTTAATTGGTTTTCAGCAAATTTTGCTGTATGGAAAGTTAGTTCGGAAAAAATCCACAAGTTATTTTATTTGTTTTGTCCTATATTTACGCAATCTTCATTTTGACAGGTTTCAAATTTGTGATTTTTATAAATAAGAGATAAACATTGAATGACAGCAAAACAGGAAATATATCGATTATATTATTTATCGATTATATTATTTAAAATATATCGATGGCAAGGTTTAGATTTGGTGTTGGGGAGATCCGATGTACAAAGATTTGTCCTTATATTGGTTTAAGATCAGCTCTCTAGATGGTTGTTAATTTATGTGTAGTAAATAAATTCGGAACTATTTTTTATTTTTTTTTCACTAACATTATATATTATATAACAATAACAATTATATTATCAACATTACATACGATTCAACAGAAAATTTAAAAACGTAGTACATAAAAAGTTCTTTTTATCTTGAAATTATTCATCGATTAATTTACAGATCAGAAATGGAATTTATAAGGAATAATTAAATACATCTCTCCCCCAAAAGTAACTTAATTGTACAAAGCTGGAATTCAAAAACTATCTTCAATGCAGGTGAAAAAATTAGTATGAAGAAGAATATCAGCTTAGATATTGAGACTCATATAACCACTATTTGTATTGGCGAATTAGTCAAATACTTACTTTTCCACCACAATTGCTTTCATAAGGCGAATCCCTGTTTCAACACCACTCACTGCTTTCTACCCATCTCTCCACCAGTGATAATGACAAATTCATTAATAGCCGAGAAGATGAGGCAAGTAATTTAATTCACACGGCCACGCTAGCTCTAGCTGTGGTAAATTTTGTTTTATTGTTGAGTGTTCGTGAAGTCTCACGTAAGAAGGGTTTCGTTGGTATCCTTAACATAAAACTAGTTTAGTTTATTAAGGAGGGGGGGGGGGGACGCAAATTGTTGATGCTTTTTCGGAAAAGGCGTGGAAAAATTAACCAATTAACACGTGATATATATTTTTGTAATCTACTCTTTAATACCTTTAATTTGTTACCCCACACAGAATTTCAAAAAAATATATTTTTTTTTTGTGGTGGGAATTATCCGCTATATTGGATTCCCAGTTAATCAATTAAATTCTAATTATTCTTATGGTCCAGCAGACCACTTGGCATATCTTTTATACTTCTAGTAACTGCAGAAAATAAAACAATTTTCACGTGTTACAGAGGAAGAGGTTCCTGGTTCAATCCCCCGGGGGGTCACAATAATGAAAAGGTAAATTAATTTTTTTCCGGAAATATTCATCGGTCCAACATAGGGTAGAAGCGTGAATTATTTCAATATTTTAAGAATAGTCGTTATAGGGTAGTTGGTGGGGGGATATTTGTATTTTTGTATATTTTGACTTATAAATACAATAAAAACGCAAAATTTCGATGTATTTTAAACACTTTCCCTAAGTGGTATATATATTTGTAATCTACTCTTCAATACCTTTCATATGATACCCCACTCAAAATTTTATAAAAATATTTTTTTCGAGTGACATGAATTATCAGCCATTTTGGATTTGAACGACTGATGATATTGAGTTCGCTATATTTTACCTGTGTGCTCTTCAATACGACCTTTAACACTGCAAAGTTTCAAATTTATATTATTTTATTCAGAAGTTATTGGAACCGTACAGAGTGACGGACGGACAGACAGACAAACACAGGAACGAAACTATAAGGGTTTCTTTGTTTCGTTTTACCAACGAAACCGTAAAAACGAAGAGACAGAGATAGAAACCCTCTATCAGAGGGATTTTTTTCTCTGAACCTGCCTGAAGCCAGCAAAGACATAGGAAGGGCATAACTCATGTCAACAGAACAGGAGAGGAATGGGGATGATCCTCAAGACAAGCTTACGGGGTTGGATGCCAGCCAGGGTAGACGTCTTAGAGCTATAACTAGGACGAAATTTAAGGATAATGAGGTGGTATCATAAAAGAGCATGTCATATCCCATGGTCCCAAGCTTCTATCAAGGCGAGAGACAGGCCATTACTGCAAATATTCTACATTAACTTGAATTAATATTACCACGGCTTAGTGCCGATATATATATATATATATATATATATATATATATATATATATATATATATATATATATATATATATATATATATATATATATATATCCCCTGTGTGTATATATGTATATATATATATATATATATATATATATATATATATATATATATATATATATATATATATATATATATATATATATATATATATATACACACAGGGTGTTACCGACCTAAACTGAACTTTTTTTGGGCGAAACTAGATCCAAAATGGAGCAAATTGCCACAAAGCGCACTTTGCTATCTTAATCCATTACCGAGATTTGATTTTTTGAAGTTTTGTTTTATAAAAAAACACTATTTGCTAATATAACCTCATTTTCTTCACTTCAACTCCATTTTTTAACTTTTGACCATATTTTCAAAACCAGCGTTAAATTTCCTATAAAACTAGAGCACTTTTATTTTTGGCAATCAATAACTAAACACCGAAAAAACCATTCAAACGTTCAAAAATTAGAAAAAATAAAATTTCTGAAATTCTATAAACGCTCACTATTTTCCTAGAAAAACTCGTGGAGACTCAAATCTCACAAAAACTTCCTTATTTAATACTGCTCTTTCGAACGGTATAATCAACATATTGCGATTTCGTATCGCTTTCATGGAGAAATTCAAGTTTGAATACAAAAAAACGTCACCTAAAACACTTTTCGTAGGTCCACAAAAATGGATCCAAAAATCCACAACAATTTTTTAAATAAATATTTATTACAAAAAACTTTCAATAGAAAACCACTTTTGGATGCGAAAAAAAGATTAAGACATTTAGATTAAAATCAAATTATAATTATTATTAACTACGGGAAACAGACAGAGAAAAATAGACTCCAGCACCGGGATTTGAACCACGGGCCTCTATATGTTTCCCTCTGTGTTTCCCGTAGTTAATAATAATTATAATTTGATTTAAATTAAAATTTAATCATTCCGTAGTATGAATACTACCAAAATCGTAAAATATAAATTTCTGATTGATTGTACGAGCTACAGGTACTAATTGGGTACTTTATAATTATAAGCGTTATTTCTCGGTCTAGTTCTATGTCATTAATGTTGACTTCTCAGACTTGTAGAAAAATTGAAAGCTTTAAATTCGGGTTAAGGTATCATTAACGTCAGAGAAAATCATTCTCCTGCGTAGCTTAGTTGGTTTTATATTGGAAATATAGAGGCCCGTGGTTCAAATCCCGGCGCTGGAGTCTATTTAAAAACTGACTGATTCTGCCAACGGTCATTTTGTTTATACTCGATTAACGGTTGACGAAACATCTCAGTTCTCTCTCTCTTTCACATGGTGTTTTGGTTTTGAGTTCTTTCTCTAAAGTTTTACGTTAACGTTCTTTTCTTCATCACGTTTGTGATTTTTGTTTCTTTGAGAATGGGTTTTGTGATTTTTTTGGCAGTTCAAGTAAAGAAGAAAGAAGAAATGCTTTGGTTGGCCTAAGGATAAAGCAGAAGGTTCGTTATAATTTTTATATAATATTATAACTTTAAAACTTAAATATTTATAATTTATGAATCTTGATTATTATTATAACTTTGTTCAAGGCTTCTTTGGTAGAAATGTAGGGGGAAGCCTTACTCTAACGTATTTTTTGACTAATAAGGATCAACTCTCCTATGTTCAAATTACTCATGTATAATCTCTCAAACGTGTAAATTACACAAATGTACTGTTTTACAAAGGGATATAGTCTCTGAAGTGTATAAATCAAGCCAAATTGTGCCGCCAAAAGATTCTCGAACGTATCATTTTTAATTCGCCCATGTAGATTATATGATAACAACCATACTCACTACTTCCATTCAAACCGTACTTGATATTGTGGTATTTTTTTCAGACGTGATGGGAAAAGTTCTGCAAGAATCCTAAGTTGGAGAAGTTGAAGAAGCACTGTGGATGGAAGCAGGTCTAAAACACTTTTACATGACAACAAATCCTATTCCGACATTGGAACCTCCTATATCAACTTTGGTCACATTAGGTGAGTACATTAAGCACTTTTTTCTTTATAATGTGAATCCTAATAGTCCAGGAGATAGCGCGCAAAAAAAGTGTCTGACTTACATCAAGCTAGAATTTTGTGTATAAGTAAATGTTTTGGTGCCTTTTAAGAATATGCGGTCGGCTAAGTCTGCCGACATAGCTTCAAATAGGCATTTGAAAAATTCAAACCGGTGGAGAGTGGCCATGTCCCGCTCTTTATGGTGGATAATGTGATTTTCATTATCCTGAGAACAAACTTAGTTAGTAGACCAAAAATCAAGTTAATGATAGTTTGTCACTTAATAGGCTAGTTAGTCTAAAATTACTCCAAATCATAGAGGTCACCTATTAAGTGACAAACTACCATCAACTTAATTTTTGTTTAACTAAATAAGTAAGTACTCAGGATCATGAAAATCGCATTTTCTACCAAAAAGGGCAGCTCATTGCCGCTCTCCACCTGTTAGTTTTTTTCAAATGCCGATCGCCAAGCTATGTCCCGCAGACAAACTTAGCCGACAACATATTCTTAAAAGGCACCAAAACATCTACTTATACACAAAATTCAAGCTTGATGTTAGTCAGACACTTTTTTTTACGCTATCTCCTGGACTATAATAAAACTTAATGTTCATACTTTTAATTTAAATTTCCTTGTACTTTTGTAAATTTCTATTGCTTGAAATATTTTTTGTAAGTCTATTGGTGCTATTTATACATTTATACACACAGTGTGTCGTCCACGGAGTAAGTGCACCTAGGGTGTCACTAAAACATTTCGAGTTGAAATTTGAGGTTCTAGGCATCAGCCCTACTTGGTCTTAAACTAACAAGTTGGAAAAATTAGTCCAATTAATTTATATACAGGGTGTTTTTTCTATGAATTTACAAATATGTTAAGAGTGAAGTACCCTTGTCTTTAAAAATATCAAAAATATTTACTTAAAAGAGTTGTTCAAAATTAAAAGTTATGACACATTGTCAATTTTCAATTTGATCACCCAAGTAAAAATTCCCGATTGTCTATGCTTTGAATCCAAGGAGATTACAAAAACAAACAAGGAAAATTAAATCTTAATGAGTAAGAATGTGTCCTACGCCAGGTATAATTGAAAAATTCATATTTTTTCGAGAAAATAGCTTCATTTTTTTATTTCACTTTTTATGTCATCTATTTATGTAGGTGTATATATGTATATATATATATATATATATATATATATATATATATATATATATATATATATATATATATATATATATTTTTTTTTTTTTTTTTTTTTTTTTTTTTGAATGTTGTTTTTTGTTTATGTTTGAACCTACTGCGGAAGAGCTTCAAACCCTGTAATTTTTTTCACATGTAATCAGTCGACCCTCACAACATATGAAACTCATTGTTAAAAACCCTTCCATATAAAAAAAGAAATTCACTAAACTACATTCACTAACCTTAAATTTCTGTAAATTAACATAAGTTTGCATGATAAGGGTATTTTTTATTGTTTAACTATGTATTAAAACATTGTATTTACCCTTATTGTACCTTTTATGTGAATAAAACAGGCTTTTTATTGGAACGAAGTTCCTTATGGCACGTTCTGGAGCCCGGGAGTGAATCCGAAAAAAACGACCAAAATCACCGTCACAAAATAACCGTCACAAAATCACCGTCACGCAAAATCCGTCACAAAAGGTTGGCGATAACTTGTGTAAAAGTTGACCGACTTAGTTGAAATTTGGTACACATGTTCATTTTACCAATGTCAGGGACAAGTTCGATGAACAACGTTATCCGCCCAAGCGTTCACGCGCAACGCTCCGAATTTAAGCTTCGAATTTAAAATTGGAATTTTTGGACGGGAAAAAATTCTAACATCATCTATTTAATGAGACAAACAACTTTTATAAATAATTTTTTTTAGTAAAACGAACACCGACACTACTATGAAGTGATAAAGATCGCTAAATTTATTAAAGCGGACCAAACCGATTAAAATAAAGAAAACAACGTTTTTACCGATATCTTACGTTCTAACGTAAAGATTTAAATGAAACTTTGTATACATCACCTACAGTACAATTGAAACAAGCATGTAAAATTTCAACCTGATACAAGCAGAAGTTTTTGTGAGTTAATGATTTATATTTTTTATTTTCATATTTAATTGGAGTAATATGCCGACGGGGCCTGGGAGGACAGTTCTTTTTCGTTCTACAACCATCTGCTTTAACTATAAATTTATCATTACCTTTTTTCTCAATATACAATACATTATTTATTGAAAGACGCTCGCTTCAAAGATAATAAAAAGATTTTCATTTAATTTTGCCTTAATTCCGCTAGTACAAATAGTTCGGATACGAAAAGTTCAAATCAAAGTTTATGTAATAAACTTTAAAAGTAAATAGTGTGCTCAAAGTGGTTTTGCTGCGATGCGAATGCAGGCTCTTGCCCCTTTTCGGACCGACCCAACCGCCACACGCATAGAAAAAATATCGCGGAGTGTTACTTTAAATATGGACGGATTACATCCCTATTATTTCACAGCAGTACAAGGTTTGGAGGATAATGATCCTGCTCATCGTATCAAATTTTGCAGGTGGTTGTTAAATACCGATATGGAACAACCCATAATAGGCCCGATCACAATATTACCAATAACACCCGCCCATTCGTGATTGAGATTGTTTTCTTTATTAATTTTTTAATCTAAATGTCTTAATTTTTTTTCTTTTTTTTAAATATTTTAATCTGATTTTTCGTATCTAAGAGTGGTTTTCTTTTATAATGCATAATCTAAATGTCTTAATCTAATTTTTTGCATCCATAAGTGGTTTTCGATTGAAATGTTCTATGTAATAGTAATAATACATACATATTGGTAAATACATGTTGGTAGGTACCGCACCTACTAAATGGTTTTTAGGTGACGTTTTTTGCATTAAAACTTGAATTTCTCCATGAAATCGATACGGAATCACAATGCTGATTATACCGTTCGAAATAGTATTAAATGAGGAAGTTTTTGTGATATTTGAGTCTCCACGAGTTTTTCTAGGAAAATATTGAGTGTTTAAAGAATTTCAGAAATTTTATTCATTCTAATTTTTGAACGTTTGAACTGTTTTTTCGGTGTTTAGTTAATAATGTCCAATTAATTAATTAAAGTGTTCTTGTTCTATAGGAAATTTTACGCAGATTTCGAAAATGTGGTCAAAAGTTAAAAACAATTCCTAACGATAGTTTATATTTTTCACTGTTATAAAATGTAGGGATTAATAAAAAAAAAAAAAAAAAAATTATATAGTCATTTTAATTGTTAATTATGTAGTTTGTTATTGTTATTGGTTTTTATATGATTGTGAGTGGAGAGTAATTGTGAATATGTGATAACTAGTTACCAAATAGGTAATCATTTTGTGACCAAATATTAATTTTAGAACTCGACTATGTTTAAATTGTAGGACGAGTTGAGAGTTTTCATTAGGCTTGAGAATGAGCCAAACAGAGGGTTGAAATATAGCTAAGGATGTTGTAAAGGTTTGTCTTGAATTTATCCCTAATGTGACCCACCTATAACTCACATACCGAGATAATATTTTGTTTCGTCTCTTGTAATATTAGACGTAACGAACTGGGCTGAACGATCGATAACTTAATAAATAAATATGAAACTGAAATGAAATCAATTCCCTACAGATTGATAACAAATAAGTTATTGAAATTCCTACATCCCAAAGGGATTTAACAAATGTATAATGAAAAAATTTAAAGAAAGGGCAGAAGTGGAATCAATATCTGGGAAAGGCATCTCCGGGGGATAACGATACCCATTGTTTTCATAGTCGACTTATATTTGCCTTCAGTTAGGCAGGAATTATTATGCCAAATCACGACAGCAGTATTTCATAATACGTTTGGACAGGGCACTTTTTTTTACCGACTAGATAAGTTGAACGGAGATTAATTTGTTAATGTAGGTCAAAAAAGATCGTTTGGTTTGAATTAGATTATTGACGTTTTATTTATAAACGGTGAATAATGAAATGATATGATTGTTCCCTGAAGAGCACGCATAATTAAAAGTTTGCCAACAAGGTGTATACTCAGATACGAGAAAGGTTCAATACCTGATTTGTCCAAGATGGAATGCTTCACCGAAGTGAATGACTTCAAAGGGTTGCCTATCTGGGTCAACCACACGGGACCGGAGTTATAGGGTTCCAGCTGACAACCATTCCTCTTGTTAACAGGAGTCTAAACGGCACTTTAAATATTACAAGTAAAATACAGTAATTTGTTAAGATAACATGCATTGGTAAGATGCCTGCTACCTCAGGCACAGTCAGGTGATTACACGGTAGATATAGTACCTAAGAATGCGCCTAAAGCGGCCTACACTCATGGGAACTTGGTTCGGCGAACCAAGTTCGTGGGGTCCGCTCTCTACACACTGTAGAGAGAGACACGCACAACGGTTCGTCATAATGTTTTCAGTTTCCCTCTGAACTGAGCTGAAAACACACCGCTAAAAACCAACGTTTAAAAAAAAGCGTTAAAAACACTGAGTTAAAAACGGAGTTAAAAGAAACAGCTTTTGAAAAACACAGGGGGCAAAAAACAGCGTTAAAGAAAACAGTGTTAAAAGAAGTAAAAAGAAACAAATAAGTCGGAGGTGTAGTGTCTTTTCTGATAAAATGACGAACATCGGTTCGTGTCCTCTACACACAGGCGAACCTGGTTCGCTCTGCCGGCTAACCGAACAAATGTTTTTTAACCCTATGGAAGACCAAGTTCGTCACGAACTTGGTTCGTTTACCTCTACACACATAGAAACTTGGTTCGTACGAACCAAGTTCCCATGTGAGTAGGCCGCTTAAGATTTAAGGCTGAGAAAATCTTGCTTTGCCTTAATGTGAACTCCCACCTGAGTCCGGGCCTTGTTAAAAGTAAACGGTGGATAAACGTCATAAAAGAAAGAGGGGGAAATGATGAAGAAACATAAGTGAAGCTAAATTAAGTGATGTTAGAAATTATGGTAAGGTAAGTTAAGAGGAAAATAAACCAGTTTCAGTAAGTTACATTATTATAAAGATTACGTTAATGGAAAATGAAATGCGTGGGGAACGTGCACACCTAATCTCCCTTTAGAATGCCAGACTCCACGTACTATGATTCGTGTTCGGAACGAAAGGGGTACTACATTTTATAAATAGTAGTAGTAAAATGTTTATTATAAAACTTCAATTCTTGACAATGATACATTGTAGATAAACAATTTTTATAAATTCGTAAGAGAGTTGAGTTCTGTTGTAAGACACTTCGAAGAAGAACCGTATGTAAATAAGGGACTTATACGTGGTTTGGGAATTTCGGGGGGTACTATTTTCTATTCTACAGATAGTGAGGTTCCGCGTGCCTGTATTATAACTAGGAACATTAATGCGACCCTTATACCGGAGTTTTGCCGAAGGGATATGGTGGCAGTAAAGCTTAAAGGGAATCTGCTGGGGCATGGGAAGCGAGACATTATAGTTTGTTCACTTTATTTGCCCTACGACTCTATGGATCTGCCCCCTCCATCTTGCTTTGTGGATCTAGTCCGCGGCTGCACAGAAAATAAGTTTTCCCTTCTAGTAGGTGCTGATGCTAATGCGCATAATTTAGTATGGGGTAGCAGTGACACTAACCCTAGAGGTGCAGCCTTACTCGAATTTTTATCTAGCACACAGCTTTTTGTCCTTAATAACGGGGCTGTCCCTACTTATTTCACAGCAAGAAGAAAAGAAGTGATCGACATATCTTTCTGCACAGAAGATTTACTAATATGTGTTAAGGATTGGTATGTTATTCAGGATGAATCTCTATCAGACCATAGGCACATTCTATTTATGATAAAAGTTCCCCCTCCACAGGAGATGCGATTCAGGAACATTAGAACCACTGACTGGGTCATATATCGAAAGGTGCTCAAAGAAGAACTTGACAAAGTAGGACACTGTCCCAACGGACTTAAAGAAACCGAAGACTACGTACAAGCACTTACAACAGCCATAAGTACAGCGTATGAAACTAGTTGTCCATTACAAGTCCGTTCCCAAAGGTTCTCAACACCTTGGTGGACTCATAAAGTAGAATCTCTTAGAGGACAGGTTAACAGAATCTTGAACAAAGCTAAAAGAAATAATTTGCCACAGCTTTGGGAGGAATATAAGTCCGTCCGCAGAAAATACAAGGCACAAATTAAAAAAGCTAAGAGGGATGCTTGGCGAGCCTACTGTGCAGATATTGGGGGAATAGCTCCAGCGGCAAGATTTCACCGGATTCTCTCCAAAGCACCGACCGATATGTGTAGTGGTCCCTTAATGCTTAATGGAGGCACATTTACTTCTTCAGAGGAGGAGGCCCTTAAATATCTGGTAAATACACATATGCCAGGCTCCGATATAAGTGAGGACATTGAAATATCTGATTTTCCTATGGCTTTACCTGTGGAAGGAGCTCAAGCCTTAGCAGATACTATCATTACAAACAATAAGGTGGAATTTTTCATGACCTAATGAGCTGTTGAACGGGACTAAAACTACAACCAAAAAAAAAAAAAAAAAAATAAGGTGGAATTTGCAGTGAAAAGCTTTGCCGCATTTAAATCCCCTGGCTGTGAGGGGATTATGCCAATAATGCTCCAACAAGGCCTGGATCTGATTATTGACGATTTAGTTAAGATCTACCGAACCTTCCTTTCTCAAGGAACTATCCCTAGCTCCTGGAGGGAGGTGCGCATTGTTTTTATACCAAAACAAGGTAAACCCGATTTTACTCTTCCTAAATCTTACAGACCCATCAGTCTTACTTCGTTCTTATTAAAGACCTTGGAAAGGCTGGTGGATAGATGGATTAGGGACAACATGACCATTCCATTAAGCAAGCAGCAGTATGCATATCAAGCAGGAAAATCTTGTGAGGCAGCACTTCACCATTTAGTTTGCAAAATCGAAAGAGCCCTCAATAAGCAACAGCTGATGCTGGGACTCTTCATGGACATTGAAGGGGCTTTTAATTGTGTTTCTGTTGAATCTATCAGCCAAGCTGCTTCTGACCATGGTGTTCACCTAGTTATAGTGGCATGGATCACATCAATGCTATCTCTTAGACTAGCTAAAGTTGAGAGAAATGGACACAGCATAAAAGTGGCTATAAGGAGAGGCTGTCCACAAGGTGGAGTTCTGTCACCGTTACTTTGGTGCCTTGTAGTGGATAGTCTCATAAAGCTCATTCTGAAAGATGGGATTTACATTCAAGCTTATGCAGATGATGTAGCAGTTCTGGTTCAGGGCAAGTTCACTACCACAGTATTTGAGCTTGCACAAAGAGCTCTTCATTCTGTTGAAAAATGGTGTTATAATCACGGCCTCGGAGTTAATCCTGAAAAAACAGTGGTGACACTATTTACAAAAAAAAGAAAATTGGATGGAAGTAAAGAACTGATGATAAGTGGTAAGAAGCTTAACCTCGCAGACTCAGTAAAATATCTAGGTGTAATTTTGGACAAAAAACTGACCTGGAAACTTCATCTTGAAGCAAAACTGAATAAGGCAATGGCGGCCTTTTGGGTATGCCGGAAGGCCATTGGTCCCACCTGGGGATTACAACCTAAAGTACTGCATTGGATCTTTACTGCCATGGTGAGACCAATTCTTTCCTATGCATGTGTCGTCTGGTGGCCGAGGATATCCTTAGGAACTGCAAAGAAATCACTTCAGCGCCTTCAAAGAACGGCTTGTGTTGGTATACTAGGAGCAATGAAAACTACATCAACCCAGGCACTTGAGGCTATGCTATGCTTACCACCTTTAGAGATGTACCTGAAGTACGAAGCTATGTTAGCTTCATATCGCCTGCACTGTGCTGGTTTATGGATGGGATATGACAGTATAGGACACAGTGCAATATGGAATTGTATCACAGAAATCTGCCCGGAAGTAGTGATGTTACAGGACTCTATGATACCACAGTGGGATTTTGACATTAGCTGGGAGTATCTGCTTCCTTCAAGACAAGACTGGGAACCTGGAGATGATCCTCAAGTGCCACCAGGAACAGACATGTGGTTCACCGACGGGTCCCGAATCGAAGAATTATCAGGGGCTGGGGTTTTCTGTGCAGAACCCCGATATGAGCTTAGTGTGAGCTTAGGCAAATATGCCACTGTATTTCAGGCAGAGATATATGCAATTTTGGCCTGTTCTCAAATTATCCTGAATAAAAATATGCTTAACAGACAAATCAGAATCTACTCTAACAGCCAGGCAGCGATCAAATTGCACCAAGGTATACATCTAAGCTGGTTGCTGAGTGCAAAAGCCATCTTAACACTCTTGGACAACTTAACAAGGTACAACTGATATGGGTTCCTGGACATTGTGGCATTGAGGGGAATGAGATTGCTGACCAGTTAGCTAAAACGGGTTCCAATTCGACCCCAATTACACCAGAACCAGTTGTTGGCGTGCCACGTTGTGGAGTGAAACATTCCATAAGGACATTCATGAGGCTAGATATGAACAGAATATGGAACACTGCTTCAGGTATGCGACAATCAAAAATGATGATCCGGGAACCATCTCAGCATCTTACCAGATCGCTGCTCTCGCTCAAAAAGCAATCCTGTCATCTTTTGACAGGATTTCTTACTGGACACTGCATGCTAAATCGACATCTACATCTGCTTGGCCTAGCAGAAAGCCCAGTGTGCAGGCTGTGCGAGGAAGAGGATGAAACACCTTCTCATCTTATTAGCAGCTGTCCTGCATTAACACGCTTGAGGTGGAGAATCTTTGGCTCAGCCATCCTGCCAATTGAAGAACTAAGGTTACTTCCCCTAAACAAGGTGCTCACTTTCTGTGGGTCTGTCAGCTTGCTTAGAGGATAGGGTACTATAGGATGGACTATTAAACCGGGTTTGCACCTTGGATCCACTCATGAGGTCTTATTGCTTCGGACTTTTTTTTTATAAAAAAAGTCCCCCGGAAAAAAAAAAAAAAAAAAAAAAAAGACACTTCAAAGCTAGATAGAAGTGTAGAGTCGAGGTGTGTCGAAGTTTTGTACAATTTCCTTGTGGCTAGGTTAAGATGACGCCATGTGCATCGGCAGACTTTGGCCCCCAGCTAGAAACTAAGAGCAAAAGATCTATAAGATACACTTCAAAATTACGTTTAAACGGAAAACAAACGTTAAACTAAACTTAACTCAACGGTGCGGTACAGAGTGATTCTCCCAAAGAGAAGTATTTAGTAAAGGAAAAGCGTCAACCAAGCGTCACGGATAGTGCTTCCAGCTTAAAGCTCAACGGCACAAGTCTCTGTAACGGACAGAAAGGGCTATAACGTCGGAACTACAAGCTAAGCTATTACTGATATCCTCAAAGGAAATGAAATAGAAATGAAAAAATAAAATATTAATAAAAATCAACATGTAAGACGGAAAAGGCGTGCTAGAAGATAAGCGTCACCACAGCGGGCATGAAGAGACGTCTGCTGCAAAAAACATCACGGGGATCCACAATCCACAGCCCCATGAAAGAAACGGGTTCCTCAAATTCCTCGCATGGGGCGCTCACTCTCATTCATTAGTCTGTTCTGGTGTTTTATCCACCAAGAAATGCAGAGTTTACTCACACTATATCACGTATGGATATTACCTTTTTGCTTCACAAATATCAAATAAGGTTTAAATGAGACTAGTGGGAAAGGAGTATAATATAATCTACATAATATTGATTTATGCTCTGATGATGCTAATCAATTTAGCGAAACCCCAAAGGTAGATTCACACCGGTTTGGTCTCGGTGCGGTCCGCTCCGATCAGGATCCCTTTCTATGTTTTTAAATGGAAGCACTCACACCTCCAGTCCCGGTCCGCTCCGGTCCGGGTTGCTTAGATCGGTGCCTGATCTGAGCGGACCGGAACCGGACCGATAGATAGTGTGAAGGGCCTACAGTCAATCCACCTTCAGTCAACCCTCTGTTCGCCTCATATACATTGTTTTACTCGTTTGTTGTTGTTTCTTATAGAGTTGTTTATTATTGCTTCCAAGCTTACCGAAGGTAAAGAAAGCATAGTAATGTATCGAACATTTTTGATGTTGTGTATCGAACATTTTTTTGTCTTCGATTTCAAAAATTCTAAAACAGAATTCCGTTTCAGACATCAGAGAACATTTTTGCTCCCTGTCTGTTTGTCGGTCTGTCGTTTTTTGCGAACCTACATATCTTGGAAACTACTAGTTCGATTACAATGACATTTTGATGGTTGATCATAATTAGTCCACTGCCTGAGAGTTGGACAGGGCTGACTAAACTCCTTGAAGCGTAAGCATGCTCCAACCTCTAAATGTCGACATTTGTCGCCCACCGACTGCACCATTACTAAGTCTTTATAAGTGGAAAATTCTAACGTCACAAGCTAAAAAGAAAGCGGCATTAGTACAATATAAGAATAAGACAACTAACAGCATTAATTTAATATTATTTAAAATTTTGTTGGGTAAATATTGTTAATGACTTTAAGTATCTCAATATTAAAGTGTGTACAGACAAAAATTATAAAACAATAAAAAAAATAAGTAGGGAAAGTTGATAATTCTTACTTCATCCTGGGCACACTAAAAATACTCTTTTGTAGCACGATATTTTCAATATTTAATAATGTTAAACTATTGCATAAACGAAAAATCAAACCAAACAGATTTATTTATAAAGCATAGCAAAATTTCAAGAGTTTTAGGCGGCCTCACACGTTGCAGTATGCGTGAGAGATAAACCTGTACAGGCTTATTCAAGAGTGTGGGCTATTAAGTTGTGACATAATTGCACAGTTATGATAACACACTCACTCCGCTTTACCTGTACAGGTATTCCTCTCAGGTATACTGCAACGTATATGGCGGACTTAAGAAAATTTGTATAAATTAAACAAGACAATTGCATACAACATTAAACTAAAGGTAACTAAACAAAAGGTTAGCTTCAAAACATTTAGGTGTTCGAATAATGACAATTTGTCGATTGGGGGTTATCACGAATTTAGTCAGTTTTTCAGGGCTAAACATGTTTGCAACTGGGTCAACACTCATTAAGAACCGGACAACCATCTAAAGAGCTAAAACTTAAGCTTCAATAAATTAAAACTTTCCTTACTCACCGAATCGCAAGTGATAGAAAGATTGGCACAGTAGGCTTTAAAAGAGCTCTTACCTGGAACAAAAGATAAAATACGTGTTGATTATCCATAAGTTACTTTATCATGGTTATTTAATGATACATTAAATTATAAGTATTTAATCTGATAAGTGTGGTATATCGTTTTTGCTTACTTTAGTCATACAAAGCTTTAGTGCCTTTAGGGTTAGTACTTTAATATTGTAAGAGACCTGGAAAGAAGTATGAATGTACCTTCATAATTCCCTTAAAAACTTTTGAAAAGTATATAATATATGGATAACTAGAATATGAAAAAGTTTAACTTAGAAACATGTTTATTGAAAACCCTGATGTTGAAAGGCCCCTCTCTGTGTTTTTTCCGTCTTTCAAGCAACATAATAACTAAAAGAACGTCAATAGGTTGTTCAAAAGCAACTCTAAAGAGAACAAAGGACAAACCAGAGGTTTTCTTTCAAAGGCAGCAATACAGAAAATGGAAAGACTGATTCTTGCCTATGCTGTCTGAAGGTCGATCCAGCCCTAGCAACTGCATATTTCTTTTCAATTTACAATGGTTTTATGAATAGTTATAAAACCCTTTAAGGTATGCCAAGGGTAACTGTAACAAGAAAACATTTTTATTTTGCCTGTTTGCTTGCAGTATAATTCTATTCACTGTATTTCCCCGTCAAGGGATAAAAAAATACGTGTGGTGTCGCGGGACACCCGGTCAGAACAAAGTTTCTTACACTTTTCATTAAATTATAAAATTTGCTTTATATTTTCATTATTAAATCAGACTACTAAGTATAAGATACTAACTACTTAAACATGGCGGAGTTAGAAAATAGACAAAATTAAAAGATATACTATGCTAACTACTTGTACTTAGCGGAGTTAAGGAAAAATTTAATTTATTTAATTTATAATGATTTATAATATAAGTATACATATAATAATAGTATAAACTATAAACTAAATATGTATTGAATATTGAGAATATAGACTATCAGTATGAGTTGATAGTTCAAGAGTATGATTGTAATAGGGATTCTAGTAGTGGGGGAGCCACCCTGCATTCTTACTATTCCACTCACCAACTATACGCTCCGGACATCACAATTGTAATAGAGAGTCTAGTAGTGGGGGAGCCACCCTGCATTCTTACTGTTCCACTCACCAACTACACGCTCCGGACATCACCTTTTCACTTCAACATTTATTACTTCTATGAAGTTGAAATTTTACATGCCTGTTTCAATTGTACTTTTGACGAATTGTTTGTCTCATCAAATAGTTTCCAATCAATCTTTTCCCGTCCTGAAATTCCAATTTCATATTCGAAGCTTATGTTAACGCGAGCGTTGCGCGGTGGATAACGTTGTTTATCGAACTCGTCCTTGGCATTGGTAAATAGAACAAGTGTACCGAATTTAAACTAAATCGGTCAACTTTTACACAAGTTATCGCCATCGGTCGATTTTGTGACGGTTGATTTTGTAACCGGTCGGTTTTTTCGGATTGACTCTCGGACTCTCTTCACACTCCGGCTGTAACGTGTGATAAGGAACTTCGTTCCAAAAACTATATCTAACAAAGAATGATGATGAGCAAGGTAGGTTGTACAAGAGGTTTATTCGTTATACATAAAAAGAGAAGGAATAGTACATTACGCGTCTAGTGAGGAAAGTAGCATTTTGCATGCGAGTGTGGTGTTTGCACCCGAGCGACAGCGAGGGTAGTAAAACCACACGAGCAAAGCAAAATGTAGTTTTGCACGAGTTGCGTACCGTACTTTATATACGATTGTTGGATTTTAATAATAAATACAGAAAATCATTACATATACATTGTTCATCTCTAAAAACTTTATAAAAACAGTTAGAAAATTAGTTTTATCTCCAGTAGGGAGAAAAAGTTATGATTTTGAATTAGTTTAGAGGGACTAATGTAAGTCTTTTCATCCCTGAACTAAAAAAGTAGGGAGAAAAAGAAAAAGTAGGGAGAAAAAGTAAAGTAGGTAAAAAAAGTAAGGGTTGCAACAATTATTTTATAAATAGTAGAAAGTGAATGGCTATTGTAATGAAGTTGTTGAAATCAGGTTGGCGGCACTGCTTTTTCGACCATGTTTATCTTTGTTTATAACCTGCATCTAAATAACCTTCTATTTGAGTTTAATTCCAATTCTTATTTGTTTTTAATACTGAATCTCTTATTTCTCCTATTAAAAGTGCTAATAATTATTGTTATTTATTAAAATAATAAATAAAAACTGTGCAATGGACGAAAATGTGTATTTTCTTCCTACTGGAGATAAAATATTGTTTGTATCTCGTGAGTAAAGTGCCATTATTCCCCTCGCGATAATTATCTCCCTCGGCTGTGCCTCGAGAATTAAAGAGTCTAAGTCCCTCGGCTTCGCCTCGGGATTTAAGGACCATGGTTCTTTCGGCTTCACCTCACGAACCAACTTTTTCGCTCAGGGAATAATGGCTTACTTTACTCCCTAGGTGCATAAATAACTATTGTTAAATGTAAACAAACGCAAATCGTGCATGCGCAAGAATACATAATACAGCTACGAAAATAATCACTTTCTACGCATCTAAGCAGAGAAAAAATTTGTATATTTCGTATCAATCGTAAATAAAAATGACATGCATGACAAGGCATGAATAGCTGTATCAATACAATTTACGTTTTTTACGTTTTATATTATAGGTAGAGGTACGGAATTTTCGCAAATAAAAAACAAAAATTTCGCAATAAAAAAGAAGTTAAAGTTCGAAATTTCGCTAAAATTCGCATATACTACATATATGAAATAAAACATTATTTTTATACACTTAAAATTTACCTTTCATCTTAATTAAATGATAACATTGTTGTTATTTTAACAGTTGATTCTGTTAGAGCCATTCTTTTGTCAGTAACGACGACATTATATTTACTAAAGAAGCGTCCTGCGTCTACCCTGTTAGTTGGACTCCAAATGCTCGGTAACACTTCTTCAGCAAAGGTTAGAAATCAGCATTAAGTAGCCCACAAAATGTCCTTAATATTGGAATCTTCATTCCTGTCTATCGATTGAAGCATTGTGCGATGAAATTGAGAACCCATCACTGATCTCATTTTAAGGAAGCGCTCTGAAGAAAGGAAGTTTTGAGAAGCTTTCGAGGAATGTATTTTGATTTAAGGTGGTCATACTGGTCATACTTGCAATACTTCAAATATTTTCAAATTGTTATACAGTGACACCTCGGGTTGAGCTTACACTCATGTTACGAGCTTCTAAGATGGCGCCGGAAACTCACATAGCCTAGTTATCTCCAAGCTTCAGCGAATGCCGAGATGAAACCCTCTTTCGTTTCTGACTATTTACACTGTATACATACAATGCCGTTGGCTTCATAAGGCAATTGATAAATTATAAGTTTTTTTATATATATTTTTTTCTTTGTTGTTCGCCTAATTTTTTTTGTTAAATATATTATTATATTGATTGAAAAAATCACAGGGAAGTACTTGCGTCCAAGTACTTTTTAGGGTTTTGTAGTTGAGTAAGCATACCCGTTATGTAATAATGATTTTTTTTGTCTTCGATCTCAAGGGTCCCGGGTTCGATCCCCCGGGGGGTCACAATGTTTTTTATCAGTAATAAAGACAAGAAAATTACATTTTTCAGGAAATTTGCATCGTCCCACCATAAGGTATAACCATGAATTATTTCGAAATTTTAGGACCATCCGTTATATAGTGGTTGGGGGGGGGGAATGTTTTTTGGGCATATTTTGATTTATTTAACCAATAAGAAATGCAAAATTTAAAAAAGCATATATATATTTGTGTCCTACTCTTCAGCAGCTTTCATTTGATACCCAACTCAAAATTTTCAAAAAATAAAGTTTTGGGCGCACTTCATTTTTTCGCGCCCAAAATTGGCAATTTTTGAGAATTTAGAATGAACTCCCGGAATTTTCATCGCGCCACAATAAAGTATTAGCATGAATTATTTCGAAATTTTAGCACCAGCCGATCTATAGTGGTTGGGGGGGGGGTTTTTTTGGGTATATTTTGATTTTTTTAACCAATAAGCATATATATATATTTGTGTTCTACTCTTCAGTAGCTTTCATTTGATACCCCACTCAAAAATTAAAAAAAAAAAAAAATATTTGTGTTTATCACATTTTTTCGAATTGCGCATGCGCATATCTAATTTTGAACTTCTATATAATTTTCCTGTGGTTGGGTCAAAAAGTCGCACCAGTGTTTCAAATTTCAGCACTTTCGCTTAAACGGTTCGGGCCCTATGAACCAAAGAGCGACGGTCAGACGGACACATCACCCTCGGCATAAGGGTTTTGAGAAGTATCTACAAAACCCTAAAAATGGTTCTTAGAGAAGATATCTGACAGCGGCGGCATTAAAAAAACTAGTGTTTGTAAAATATGTGTGTTACGTAATTAATAAAAAATATAATATTTTAATATGTACATTTCTCATCTATTCACAAATATTTGCAATTTTCGCATAAATTCGCGTCTAATTCGTAAAAACGAAAATTCCGTACCTCTAATTATAGGTTTCATATGAGTGACAATAATACATAGGACATATCTGATAAAATGATATGAAAGGTAGGTTCTACATTATTATTATACGGTTATAATTATTTTATTGAATTTAAATTATGCTTTAATTTAAGTTAAATAAATATTGATTTGTTTAATCAAATTATAAATATAAATAATTATACATAGGAGTAGAAAAAGGAGTTAATTAGAGATGGTAAATTACTTTATTTATCCGATTTCAGTGAATTATTTTAATCAATAATGCAGAGATAGTATTTGTTATTGTAATAATGGTATGGAAGCAAAGAGAGAAGCATACATGTGCTATTCTATGCTATTAGAAATCTATGACATGGAATTAGATAAGAGAACAGTGCGCTTGGCTTTCTGTCGTCAAATACTCATAAATTGAAATCGTTTAATCAATTATATATTTTAAGAGCCCTCCCTTTTGATTCTAAACATTAGAATACCAACCAGTATTCCATTTACTAATACGCTCATTCTATTTTATATGATCGTTATTTGGCTGGAAAAGCCTGCGAGTGACGATACGGCGCCAATTGTCAAGTTATAGTCGACCTTAATGGAACGGACTGACGCGTGTGAGAGGACGTCTCGCACTAAATCTAGTTATAACAGGGAGTCAGTTTTAGTTTTACTATACGGTTTCCCCTTACTTTAGTCAAACTTGGTCAATGTCAGCACCCTCTTCCCTTCGCCGATCTACTGAAAACTTGACACAATACAATATCAAAACCTACGGAAAAGGTTTTTTTTTCGGCAATGACTCACACGGCGGAATGTTTCTTGTCAAACACTTGTAAAGCCCGATTTATTTCTCGTCAAATTTACGACTGGGGGCCAAAAATAAAGTTAAGCATTCTTTAGACGTCTCCCTCGCGTTGAAGAAACATCTGTTATCTTCACCCGCATTTAAAAACAGGATTTTATGTTACTGAATTATTTTATAGTGACGATCTTTATTTCTTTTTTATTAACTATTTATTACGTCTGGACCATTTTTAGACCCATGTTACGAGAGTAAACAGGACAAGGTTGTGTGATGTGGGTGACTGGGCACAGTTGACAAGAGGTTAAAATACTACGCACGAACCAAATAAGCATTTTGTCTCTCCTCTAGATCACGAAATCAATTAAATAATTTATTAATATGATAATGAGGTGATTCTTACAGAAATTTAGAATTTTATTACTCCTGATCGATTAGAAATTTGCAATATGAATAATAGACGCTAATTAAGACGCTAAAAAAATTTGTATAAGGTATCAAAATCACTCAATACAAAAAAACTGCATTTACATACAATTTACATCACATATAATTTACAATACATAGAATTTTATTTGTTTAGTTTTAATCTTTTACAATTGTTGTATATATTTTTTAAACAAAACATGACTTGGAGAAGTATAATAATCAAAATAAATATATACAAGAAAGAATATAACAAAAACGCGTCTCTTGATACTAGATTCCTGGTATGGTAAGCAAAGCCTTTTTGAGCATTAGCATTCATAAAAGGGTTTCTAGCTTATGGATAAAACAAAAACCATTGCGTTGTAGGGAGGGAGAAGTTATTAATCGAAATATGAGCGGGTATTTAGGTCGGGGTAAAATGTCCTATAGGTTGAACAACTCCATTCTTCCTCAACTGTATACATTCTGTTGGATTTTTACTTTCTCCCATAAAGAGAAAGTATATTGATGGCACGAAAATTCGATTTTGATGAATTTACACGTTTTGAGGTCCCCTGAGTCCAAAAATGTGGTTTTTAAAAATTGTCTGTCTGTCGTCTGTGTAGACGCGTGGAGACTAAACTACTGGGTCGATTTTGACAAAATTTGGCATACATGTTCAGAAAATGATACTGTGCTACCCCTCAAAATCTCTGAAAAATAATAATAACGTGAAAAAATTATTTCTCGAAAACCGTTCCGACGATTTTTATTAAACAATTCTAAAATGTAGTTTATTTAAATACGAATCGAATGATATGGGTACTTCTTTAGAATGTTACTCCCCTGTGTTTCTTTTATATTATAAATAACTTTGACTAAATAATATTAAGACAAAGGTATGCTTAGACTAATGTACTTTGGGACAAAGGAATATCACACTTCTGTTTTTATAGGGGAGTAACAGTCTATAGAAGAACCTTCCGTCACCTTCTTTAGATTGTTACTCTCCTCTGTTTCTTTATAAGGAGAGTAACAATCTAAAGAAGTGCCATGATATGAGCCGTTTTCCTGGGAAAAATCTTGTTCCTGAGAAAATATCTATGAACGTGGATGGTGAGAGGCCGGATTCGATTCCTCGCCGAGGAAAAGTTATTTTTATGATATATTTCGATATAATATTAAATAATAATTAAATGAACCAACAAAAATTCGAAAACTAATAAATAGAAAACACTGGGCTAAGTAATTATTTTTATCGCCCTCCACTTGTAAACATTCCTATCCTGAGCGGCCGGTAAAGTTCCATTTTACAGCCCAGGGGCCTGTAAAACTGCATGCTTTTTCTTTACAGGGCGAGTAGTAGTTCGAGAAGCGGCCGCTTCCTGGCCGGGCCGCGGTGAGCAAGAAGCGCTAGTAGTTCTCAGTGTCAGCTGTTCAATTTGTAAACAATCAATATTTTTTATAACTACGGTTTGTTTTGGTACTGATTTAAACTTAATATGCACTTATTGTTTTTGAAGATTACGGCAAAATAGTTTACGTGTTTTGTAATTAGTTTACATGTGGTGGGCGATAAAATAGTGTACGCACCACGAGCAGTAAGTGCCATGACAGGCCTCGGGTGTTAAACGCACTCGGCCTGTAATAACGCCCTTACTGCTCTAGGTACGTAAATAGCTATTACACATACATTGAAATAACTTCTTTTCTGATTGAAGTTTAATTATATGCTGATTATTTTTTAGCGATTCAATAAACAAAATTAATTTTTTTTTTTTTTTCATAAACCACGAATAAAATTGTGACGAACCATTTTATTACCTGCCTTAATGAATTTCTTTATTCTCTTTTTTTTATAAAATAGCTGCAATAAACGTAATTAAATGTTTGTTCGTATAATTAACTTGTCGTAACTTTTGAACGCGACAGTATTTACTGGCACCTTAAATTTTGTCCCGATTGAGCAAAAAATCGGGCAGATGGATTAAAAGTACAGAATTATAGATAAAAACCAGAATGAGAGAATGGACATGAAATCTTCTCCAGAAACCGCTCTTAGATATGTTGTAGTTAGTACAAAGGATCCTTTGCTTACCTATTGGATAAACACTTTAAACAAAAGTATATCTTCAATCTGGCTATCTTAACTAATAGTTCTCAAGAATAAATCTATAGATATGACCATATCTGCACTTCAGACGCAGATTATTAAGTCCAATTCATTATTAAGACTTTCAGACTACCATAATTACTAAGATAATTTTTGTAAAGTATTGTTGTTCCTTTGTTAGTAAATTAATTACTAAGATAATTTTTGTAAATTATTGTTGCTCCTTTGTTAGTAAATTAATTACTAAGATAATTTTTGTAAAGTATTGTTGCTCCTTTGTTAGTAAATTAATTACTAAGATAATTTTTGTAAAGTATTGTTGCTCCTTTGTTAGAAAATTAAATGATAATCCCTGCAAAAATATTGTATATTCTGAAGAAAGACTACTACTACGCTAAAATGTGACTTACTACAATTTACGAGTACTTCGGAGATAAAGATAAAATCGGTCCGAGACAACTCAAACAAACTTTGTCATATACGAATTCATAATAGACTCGGCCAAGTGTTTTCCATTTATTCATTTTAGAGTTTTGGTAGGTAAATTTAATTATTATTGAGCATTTTATCATAATGTATCATAAAAATAACTCTTCGGCGGGGAATTGAACCCGGGCTTTCTCCGTCAGTGTTTAAAGCTGTTTCTCAGAAACTAGATTTTTCCTATGAAAACGACTCATATTGTTAGATTTGTATTTAAGTAGACTACATATTAATCCTCGGAACCTAAACCTAAAACCTAAAACCGAGAAATAATAGTTTTTCCGTGGTAGGCTGTGAAATAGTAACTTTAGAGCCTAAAAAAACATAGCTAAAATCCATTTTTTCATTACGTGGACTTAAAAAATCTTTTCATTACTCCTAGCTGTAAAGAAAAAATCTTTTACGTCCTAGGAACTAAAAGATTTTTATTTTCCGGCGGGTAGTTGTCAAAACTTCCGTTAGTACCGCTGCAGTCTTTGTAGAAATGCTTCTAGTACGATTAAAATCCGCTGGATGTCAATGCGTTTTATTTATCTTTTCTTATAGTGTAACCTCTTTTTAAGGTTTCTTTTTTTTAAGTCTTATATGTACTAATATTTGTTATTATTATATATTGATTAGTGATTAATATTTAATGTTTTTTCATTGTCTGCTACCTCGGAAAAAATAGCATATGCTACGCGACTGTGAAGTGTTTTTTCTTTACCTTGGCAATATTTACTGTCTCGCTTCGCTCGACAGTAAATGTAATTGCCACGGTAAAGAAAAAACTCACTTCACAGCCTAGTAACATAATATACTATTCACGTTTTTCAGAGTTTTTGTGGCCAAGCGTAATTTATCGATTTCGCCTCGGGATATGCTTTTTTTGAACATGTATGCCAAATTTCGTCAAAATCAGCCCAGTAGTTTAGACTTCACGCGTCTGCACAAACGATAGGCGTCAGACAGACATTTTTAAAAACCACTTTTTTGAACTCAGGGAACATAATCGAATTTTCACGCCAACACAATACTTTCTCTTTATATGAGAAAGTAAAAATAGATATTACTGCACACAATCCTCTATTTATTGGTATTCGGACTAAGGTTTCAAAACAGGGCAGATGCCTCTCCTATCAATAAAGTAAAGTAGCATCGGGCGTGGTCACATCTTGGATGGGAGACCACAGATCTGGGTTCAACTCCCGGACTATGACCCCCACACACCGACCGTTGGGACTCTCCCAGTATTACCATATAAATGTGTACCCGCTTATGTGAAGTGGCGACTACCTGGAATTAAATGCCAATTATAAGATTTATACAGCTGATGGATAGACACGCTAACCCCGTTTCATCCCTTACATATAAAGTTGTAATAGCCCTTTGGAAGGTCTAGGCCCTTTACGGGCTGTTGCGCCACAAAGATGGTGACACATAATTGCATGATATTGAACTAGCATATATCAACACAAAATTATCAGTGTCTCTTATAATAATTTTAAACCTATCCTAACATCTTCTATGCTATTACATGTCATCAAAACACCTGTTCAATTTTTCAATTACCTATCATTTAATGGAATTGGAATTATCGGAAATTATAATTTATTCAATCAACCTCAAGAGAATTATTTTCTTGAAAAACGGGGTCATTCGTGCTCTTAAACTATCCGGCGAATAAGGGAATATGTTTACATATTTAATCAAACGATTAATTGATTTTTATCTTATAAAATAAAAGTAAAAGTAATATCGATATAATATATAAATATATATATATATATATAATCGAGTAGTGACCCGGCGGCAACGATTCACCTGAAATCCCTATTCAAAATTTACAATTTAGACATCTATACAATAAGGCAAAACCTTTTCTCTTCCTGAAAAATAAGCATTAACAAATCCCTCTACAGTAGTCAAAATTAGACAGTAGAAGAAATTTGTGGCATCTAGATACTCTCGCTTACTAAACTTATTTTAACCCTTAAACGCTAACCTTATTTTTTCGGTGCTTAACGCTATTCTACGTATTTTTTACGTACACGCAGCAGTTATCACGAATCTAAGTTAATATTTAGCAAACATTTTTATTTTTATTTATTATTTATATTTGTTTGGTGTTTATTTATTACTTATGTGTTTATCGTGTTCATTTATTAATTTATTACATTTTTAATAATTTTTATTATTTTTATTTTGTTATTATTATTTTGTTATTATTTTATTTTTATTGATTATGTGTTTATTTATTATTTTTTGTGTTTATTTATTACTTTCTGTGTTTATTTATTATATTTATTAGTATAAATTTATATCTCTTTAAGACTAACCATACGTAATATTTACGTAGTGACTTAATGAATAATAATTGTCAATCCTCACTAACGCGTCGGGTGAGACTGAAGTTAGTATGTACTACAACGGGAAGGTCTAGACGAAGCACTGCTAAAGAGTGGAGATTGTGTGGTTTACAGTTTATCTGTGATTCACATTTAACTAAAACCGTACGTAATTTTTACGTACAGTTAGCGTTTAAGGGTCAATGTTTCTTGACGGTAGTTTATAAACATGTAAAATTGACACCGTCCTTAGCAAAACTAATGTGTCTAGTCTATTTTTTTTCTTCTTTTTTTATGGTTATCAAAGATTATTTAAACCCCTGAGTAGATTAGTATTTCTTTTATTAAATAAAAAAAAGAAAAAAAAAAAAAAAATCATTCAATGGTTATAAAAGGGTATTTATATTTTCTATGTTTATAAATAAGCCTATTGAACTCGTTTCTGGTCTGGATTAATTGAAATTGCTACTTTCTTAACACCTAACTAATGACAATATTTGCTGATGGTGCGATTCACTAACCCCTATTGTTGTTTAAGCCCTTTGGCAGGCATAGGCCCTTCACAGGCTATTGCGCCACAGTGTTAGTTGGTTATTTAAGTGTATATTTAATTATATTTATCTAAAGTGAAGGTCATTATTGTCGGTTACTTTGAGCTAATCAACTTGACTGATAAAAGCTTATTGGTCTACTTACAGGTGTTTCTATTAAAAAATAAGTTTTAGTCGAGTCCATTTCCAACGTAGCTTTTAATAATTGAATGCATAGTGATTAGATTAAAAAGTCAAAACATTTGGTAACCTAGTTTTTTTTTTCACTTTATTCTGTAATACATTATCGCTCTTTTAACTTGTTAAAGAATCAAGTTAAGGTGAAATTATTGTAATGTATAATACATCGATTTTAACTAATTGTTAAAGATCTACCACAATAGTTTTAATAGTAAAGAAACAGACCTAGAGATTAGCAAAATAAAATTCCACAGCGTGGTGAGGTAATATTTTTAAGTGAACATAATATGTTCAATACCATATTGCCTCATAAGGTTTCACGCTTGGTGATTCGATTGAACCTAATAAAATCTAGTAATATCATGTTATTTGTATGCTATAATAATTACTATTGCAAGTATGTCAAATTCTATGTCTTTTGCTATATAATTATTCCTTTGATATACATATTTTGTGTCAAAAAAATTACTACCATGAATCATTATCACTCTAATTTAAACATTAAATTAAGATACAAAAAAATCCTTGTTGTACAAATATAAAGTGGAATTAATACTAATTATTAAAAAAGATGACCTTGACGCTTCTTTACGAATGTTGTAATAGTATAAACGGAAATATTAAATTTACTTTTGAAAAGGAAAACAACAAATGCTTTAATTATTTAGATTTATCTATTATCAGAAAAGATAATAACGTTTTATCCGCTAAATGGTACACTATAGCACTTAAAAGTAATAGAGCCTTAAATTTCAAATTGGACCACCCTAAATACATAATTATCAACACAGCTTCTAACATGATAAGAAGGGCCTTAAAAGCTACATATAACGAATATATTAAAGAAATTAAGGAGAAACTTTCACCAGTGTAACAGAGAATTTATAACCATATAAATTAAATAAATCATTATGGTGCAAACAATTAATTGAAACCTAAAAAAAAATATAGAGACAATATCAACATACTAATGATGTAAAAGACAAATATAAAAATAACCGGCTTAGCTTTACACTTTAAAACAAAACATAATTTCTCTTTTAAAAAATCCTGGGTTACGAAAAACATTTAAAAAAAAGAAGAATGCTTGAGGCCTTCCATGTATTTAAAAGCATTTACAATACTGCTTATCATAAAACTGTTGCTTGCATTATCAATAAAAACTAAAACGCCATATTCAGGAGTTTTAAATAACTATTCATAACGGAATTAACTAACATAATATTTTTTAAATGAATTTATTAATTAAAATAATTTACAGTAGATATATGTAATCAATAGATTATAAATAATAAAAAATGAATAAAATAACCAATATATAAATGAAACAATTAGAATAGCAAAATTATAACATTGATAAATAATCTATAATAATAATTATTAATATTATTATAAAAAATAAAATAAAAATAAATAGATTTTTCAGAAACAAAAACCTTACATAACAATCGTCTAATAAATAGTTAAGTTCAACTGCCCTCTCATAGGAAGCGCCAATGTACACTCTCTCTAAAAAATGCTTAATAAATTACACATTAACATATCTAAGAACCGAATATAATTTACTACCATGAATTATAATCAATAATCACTCTGCGTAACCATTAAATTAAGATAAACACAAATTCCAATTATTCCCCCTTTTTAATAAAGTCGAAAAAATGTGTATATATATATATATATATATATATATATATATATATATATATATATATCTGGACAACTCTAGACGCACTCTCTTGGAGGAAGATGGATTTTACAAACTGGACAATGTAAGTACTGTTAACCTTTTGTCATGTTTTTGTTTTTATTTAATTTATCAATTAAATTTACATTTCATTACAATTTAGCAATAATTATTAATAAATAAAAAAATAAGTAACTCAATTAAGATTAATATTATTGAGAATATAAAATGTAATCTCGCTGTCGCTCGGGTGCAAACCCTAAATTACATAGTACATTAGACGCATAATGTACTATTACACTACGCATTCAATTATACTCGTATACTACTAATCTACGGATTTCAGGACTTAAAAAAACAGGTTTACATAGAACACGCTTCATGAGCGTGTAAATATGAAACATAACGTGATATTATTCCTTCGATATCCCAATTACATCTATTCGTGCTCCAGTTACTTCTTCCTCGTATTTTTTATTCACTCCGCAGAGGAGAGGAAAAAAAATTGGAGCGATTTAATTCCGAGTTAGAAATTAAATTCAATCGAAACTCTTTGTCAAGGGGAAATGCAACTGTTAAATTACAAAGCAAGACAAACTCGATTTGGCCCTAACTCGTCAGATTTATAACCGGGTTGCATAAACTAAGCGAGCTGCGAAAGCTCTGAAGTAAAACATCGCAGGTTCAAATTTAAGAACATTTTGAAAGTTTATCGGTATTACAAGGGAGTGGGTTCGACAAGTTTCCGAAACTCGAGTTTAAACCCTTGACCATCTACTAAAATTACATTAATTTCACAAGTAAAATTATAACTCATGAGTTAAAGTTTTAACGCAGGTTTAAGGCAAACTTCAAGTTTATTAGCGACCAAACTTAACTAGTTAACTAGTGCCAGCATGTCTAAGATCTCTAATAACATTAACGGGATGATAAGTGCTTTCCTCTAAACATTTTACCTTTCAGTAATTTCTATTAGTAATTTATCAAAAAATTTACTTTTGTGGACAGCTGAAATTAAACTTATTTATTATTTACTGCTGACAAACGAATATAGTTTTAGAAACTGATCTGAGAAGTTATAGCAGCAAAAACACGAATTATAAAGGGCGTTATAAAAGCCAACAAAGTTTGATATATCAGAGAAAGGTAATCAAATACAATCAAAATAATGAACACCTAACCAGCGGAGAAAACCCTAAAATAATAATAAAGAAAGTGAATTATAAACAGATTAAGTCAACCCTAACAGTCCCAGTTCGTTAGTCTAAGTTCATATTAGAAGTATTATGACTCATAATTATCATAGTAAATATATCTAAATTTATTTTTTATGCCACGCAAGCGTGACACATAGGAACTGTTTTAACAACAGACATTACGTCAATAAGATGTTGGCTCAGCATTACGCCATGTCCTGCATCGTTTCGTCGTATCCGACTCGTCAGGGGCCCAACTATGCCCACCTAACTCTGGACCTATACCAGATCAAGAAGATCAGATTTAGGGCTTATCAGAGACGAGCGTGCTCTCATACCTCCATACTTGCTTGGCTGGCAAAACACATCAGCAAGGTAATACCGTGTTTGCACAGTGCAATAGGCTACACAATTTGTGTGAGAGACACCAAGGGCCCCTGATGAGTCGGACGCGACGAAACGATGCAAGACATGGCGTAATGCCGAGTCTTATTGACGTAATGTCTCTCGTTAAAACAGTTCCTATGTGTCACGCTTGCTGGCACATCCCTTGGTGTCTCTCACACAAATTGTGTAGCCTATTCCAGTGTGCAAAATATATATAATATATGCACACATATATGAGAAAGTTAAAACGGTATTTAACTTTGATATAATAACATTTCTTCCAAATAGGTTTTAGATTAATCTCGGTTTGGGAAGATTACTTTTTACTGATATCACGAATCAATATTAAGGTAATTAGGTTAGATGGTTTAGTAAATACATTATACTAACTGATACTCAGACCAACGCCCTTAGACAAAGATTTTTTCCTAGGGCTTAGGTTCAGTAAGTAATTATATCCGTTTAGCTTACACGTAACATCAAAACCAAACCATCAAATGAGGTTTGGAATGTCTAAATCCCTTAAGACCTAATCTGACTGAAATAGAATTGACTCATGTTGTCGACATTGTCATTTATGTCATGATGTGTCTTTGAAGTTGGTAGTTTTAAGTTAGGTGTTTCCTCCCCATCTTTGTATGAAGCCATAATCAATTGACTTATAATTAAATCAATTGACATTTTAAATAAGACAGTCTAATTTGTTATTTCGTTAGTTTAAGTTCATATTAGAAGTATTTAAACTCATAATTATCATAGTAAATATATCTAAATTTATTTTTATTAATTGAATCAATCGCTTCCATTTATTTTTCTTGTTTAAAAAAAAGAAATGAAAACAAATTTGAATAAGCCAGTACAGTTAGAAGTAGTTTATATTATTGATTAGTTGAATTCACTTGGCTGACAAGTGATAAAACAAGCCGATAAAGTACAGATAAGTTATCTATGTCGACTCTGACTCCAGAGTGGCAACTCATTGAAAACTCTTATCACATTTACATATATTTGTGTGGATTTCGTCTTTCACTCCCAACTGCCTTTCCAATTCTTGATTTCTTTTTAAACTACATATTTTAATTGAACAATACTAACTAAATCAACAACAACACAATCATCTAACTGAATTATGAGTTTGAAGTGGCTTCATTTATTTTACTTTGTATATTTGAACAAGACAGACTTAAATGATCATTGAACGGTAATTCAATTGATAAAATGATTTGATTTCCTTAGCGTATTACTTGAATAAATTACAGGTTGTTAAATCTAATATATTATATAATTTTCTAACCAAAATATATATATATATTTTTTTTTTAAATTTTTTGAATAACACAACTACAAAATTTACATTGCAACAATTGATAATGTTGTTATTGATTACACGGAGGGAGCAACGTGAAGCAGAAGTAGTCCAGTGACTACACTTACTTGGCTTGAATATAACCAAAATATAAATACAATTAATAATCGTTTCAGTTTTTCGACTATTTTCAATCACAATAATGCATACACGGATGAATAATTTATAAAAACACTATTACTTGTTAAAATAGAGTCACAAACAAATAAAATACAGACCGGTTTCGACTTCACTGATGCATGGTGATGAATCACCATGCATCAGTACTGTGCTGATGATGACTGTGTAGTCGAAACAAGTAGTAGTGGAGTTGTTTACCTGTTTTCATTAATTATGTAGAAACACCATAAAATATCAATCTATACTATTAACTGCACGATGTATTAAAAATAGTCAAAAATTGGATCGATCTTCTCATTGTTATTTGTAGTTGATTGTTGTTAGAATACTACATTACGCGTCGAGTGCGGACAGTTAGATTTTGCTAGCGAGTTTGGATTTTGCACCCGAGCGACAGCGAGGGTAGTAAAACCACACGAGCAATGCAAATGCCGTTTTCACACGAGTTGCGTACCGTACTTTATCTACGATTGTTAGATTTGAATAATAAATACAGAAAAAAATAAACTTGCTGTTTGTAAGTTCGTATCTCTCTCTTGATAAAGATGGCATTAATTCTTGAGTTGTATTTTTTGCTGAATTAATTATTTCTGGAGGAGTATTATTCTCCACATTTTCGTCTAAGTCACTTGATTCATTCATTGTTTTTCACTAAAAACTCGATATAAAAAGTTACTTTAATAAAAGAACAGCAAATTAGTTTTGTTAAATGTAAACGAACTCGCTAATCGTGCGTAAAGCTGAAGAATTCATCTTCTTTACCGCCCTAGGGTGGTAAAGAAGAGGAATTCTTCAGAACTATGAGACGCGCATGCGCAATGAATACAAGTACGTAAAGAATCCCTTTCTACGCATCTAAACAGAGATACAATGTTTATATTTCGTATCAATCGTAGATAAAATATATTTAATTTTAGATTAAACAACCTGTGTTCTATTTAAGTGTCTTAATTATCATTACGTTTCATTACCACAAAGTATCGCTTAATTTAATTATCATTACGTTTCATTACCACAAAGTATCGCTCAATTTAATTATCATTAAGTTTCATTACCACAAAGTATCGCTCAATTTAATTATAATTACCACAAAGTATCGCTCAATTTAATTATCATTGACATGTTGACGGTTCCCAACCTTTCTCATTCGTGTACATGCAAATGTCGTAAAATATTATCACTGACCAAAAGCAATAGAAAGAACAAAACAATAAAAACATTGGTTTTAGAAAATCGTAAATATTTTACTAGAATATTTTTTTGTTTTTTTCTAATCTAAACCAATTATTGATAAAGTGATAAGCGGCTTCAGCACGCGTTTAGACAAAAGTATCGTAATTTTATATCTTCATTTTCACATTAACCTGAGAACTGTATTTCTTATCAAACTTTAATATGACACATTTTCATTCGAATTTTTTTTTTTTTCTTAATTTATTATTGATTTCTTTTAATCCAATTGAGATTATTGAATGAATGAACAGTAAAAACAGTAAAATGGTAATATAGATTAAAAATGTAAGCAGTTATGTTTGTTTTAGATATTGATTTAGTCCGAAAAGATTAGTTACGCTGGCTAAAATGTCATAATATACAAAACTCAAAATGATAAATAACTTTTTTCAACACAGCAACACTTGTATTTATAAAAATAATATTGTGGCCGTTTAATTGGTAATAAGTAAGTTATTGAGATAAACAAATTATACACTTTCTTACGAGGAATAATTGTATTGAATAAAGTCTAGTGCTTATTATTGCTTATAATTGACAAGCTATTGAGATTTATAGCTTACTTATAGACCTTTTAATGAGGATTACTTATATTAATAGAGTTTTGTACGTACCCCTTAATAATACGTAAGCTGTTGCAATAAGTTTTTAATATTATTTCCTTATAAGGATAACTTATATTAATAAATGTTATATTAATATAGCTTAAGTTACTTATAGACTTTCTAATGAGGATTAATTGTATTAATAGAGTTTAGTACGTACCCCTTAATAATACGTAAGCTGTTGCGATAAGTTGTTAACATTCTTTTGTTATAAGGATGTTATATTAATAAATGTTATATTAATATAGCTTAAGTTACTTATAGACTATCTAATGAGGATTACTTGTATTAATAGAGTTTAGTACGTACCCCTTAATAATACGTAAGCTGTTGCGATAAGTTGTTAATATTCTTTCCTTATAAGGATAACTTATATTAATAAATGTTA
This sequence comes from Gerris lacustris, assembly GCA_951217055.1. Classification (NCBI taxonomy): domain Eukaryota; kingdom Metazoa; phylum Arthropoda; class Insecta; order Hemiptera; family Gerridae; genus Gerris; species Gerris lacustris. Next base: position 26,431,102 of record OX578285.1, read on the forward strand.
TATTATTATAGCTTGTTACTTATAGACTTTCTAATGAGGATTACTTATATTAATAGAGTTTAGTACGTACCCCTTAATATTACGTAAGCTGTTGCTATAAGTTATTTATATTATTTTCTTATAAGGATAACTTATATTAATAAATGTCAGGTATTTGGATAGATGTGTATTTGACCAGTGGAAGTAAGCGGGACGTTTCCAGAAGATTTTCTAAAACCATTTATATAATCGAGTAGTGCCCCGACGGCGACGAATCACCTTGAAATGATTTATTATTGCCAAACTAATGCAACCTCATTTATTCCAATAAATATAAATGGGTAATTTCAAAATTTCGGTACTATTCGTGTCATAAAAAGAAAAGTGTTTATCACAAAGTTTGAATTTTTTTTTAAATATTACCTAAGAACATAAGGGAAACGGACACATCCACTAAATTTTTAACAGGCTGGGGTCCACTACTAGGGAATTAAAAATATACATATATCTTATTTTCTCACTCCCTAGCCTGTTACAAGCATGGGGTGGCCAAGATGACCTATTTTTTTGCAAGTCTAGGAACTAAAATTTAATTAACCAATACGAGAGGTTGTGAAAGTTCACCTGTATTTTCCATAAAGTGATCCAAAAGGGTTAATTTCTGCTTATTATTAGCTTACTAAATCACATTTTATATGTGTCACAAGGTTTCTACCTCACTCCCTAGAACTTTTTAAAAATGACCACCAAACTTGTAGAGAAGGAATATTTTTTGCTCTAGCTTCATAAACAGGCAAAACTAATTCAACATGCTGGATAGAAGTAGGTATTATCAGGTTACAATCCAGGACATCTTATCTTTTATGGTGGTTTAGTACTGACTGTTAACGAGTAATTTTATTCACCCTCACTCCCTAGCACATTATAATTGAATGATGGAAAGTGATTTTTTTTAGTATTGCTTTTAATTTATAGTACATTTTTTAGAATACAGTTTTGGACATAAGCTGGATCAACCTGGAGACATCCCTGTTTACATAATATCTCATTTGGCACTAATACCTCACTCCCTAGCCTCTCACTCCCTAGTCTGATAGACAAATTCCATTCACCTAGGGAGTGAGAATCTTGATGAAACAATCATATTCTACATTTTATTTCAAATATTTTTACTTTTTTTTTAAGTTGATTTACTTCAAGTCGTGATCACTCCTTATCACATTCCTCTAAATGTTGACTTATAATAATTATTTTTGTGTGCAAGATTTTTAATTTTTTAAACGGACGAACTGTGATTTTGCTTCATAAGAGATCATTTGAATTAGTTTTTAAACAAATATTTTACTATGCAATAATATTATTAATAATAGTTTATTAATTAATTTATTAGGCTTCTCATTACTTAGACTTGAAGCTCACTCCCGATTCTAGATTCGAGCGATTTTTTAAAAATCAATATTATTGGAAATGTTGGTGAATATGCGTGCATACAAAGGGATGTTACTAGGGAGGCCATAAAGACATGGTAGCAGTGAAAAGAACTACAATTATTTCTAATTTTTTTGTAAAACATTACCAACGTTGAAATGCACCGAAATTTTTAAATGACCCAAATGTTTGTTTTGATTTGTTGGTCTTCAAATAGATATGATAACTTATCCTAAATAATTTACTTAATTATTTTTTCTAAATATAAGATTATGCCGGTTGCCACGAGCTTTACGGCTCTATTGGTTGCCACGGGCTTAACGGCTCGTATTGCATAATCGATCAAACAATTTCCGTTCTAACATGTTACGAAGCAGGTGGAGATATTTTACTTTCACTACAGCCACAGAGTTAAAACATATCATTTTTGGTTAAATAGATTTAAGATCTTCGACGTCTTCAAATATCGCTGTCAATTTGATCACTGTGATTTTTTAAAAAGTAAACCAAGAGACCTTTTTTTCACATAGAAGCAAAGCATTCGTATTGGTTTAATGTTGCAACCATCTTGCAATATCCCCACATTCAAATAATATATGTATATATATATATATATATATATATATATATATATATATATATATATATATATATAATGTAGGTTCTACCAAAATCGAATTTGAAGAAAATAAATAACTCTAAAGCATAATTTTTACATACTTATTATCACACAATCACAATCAGTAGTAAATATGACAAATGTAAGGAAAAATGTTTTGTCAGCTGGTACTTTATAAATCAAGATATTTCTTCTTTAGATATCTTTTATAGACTTGTTGCTTTATATTTCCTCTTGTGAGCCTCCAATAGATTATTGTGCTACAACGATATCAGTGATGTATAAATGTATACCCTACAAAGGTTTCCCACAGTCAAATCCATTCATCGAGCATAATATAATCTTCTAATATTGTATATCAATCTATGTGGAAGTATCTTTTATTAGCTCGTTGCTTTAAAAACGCTTTAATAGCGATCAATAGATTTTTTCTTTAGAAACGACTTAACTTTGATAACATTATCCTTAAACGTTAATGGATTTGTGGGAAAATATTGAACATTTTGTCATTAGCGAATTCCCATTCCCAACAATATCATGTAGGTTATAAAGAAGTATGAATTACACTTTTAGAGGAGGGCAAACACAAAGAGCGTGTCTGACATCGACGGCTAAGAAGATAAAAAAATAAGTTTTACAACATAAAGACATTGTATCAAATTGGGATGGGTAATCTTCTACACATAGGTCACAACGAATTGTAAGCTTTTATCTTTATTACCCTATATCGTGGGACAACAAAATTTACATTAAATATACTTTAATGTGATTGAGAGACCTAGAGGAAAAATAATAATTATTATTGATAACATAACATCAAGCCTGGGTCAAAGAATATTATCGCTGCAACATATTGTCGCCCGAATTTAAATGGATTAATGGATAAACCACATAAACTCTGGGTCAAATCAGATCGTCGCTGCAGTAGGCCCAAAAATAGGTAAGCATGGAAATCCAGGTATAAACATTATATTTCCACAGCCTCCACGCGTCTGCACAGACAACAGACTACAGACAGACATTTAAAAAAAAATACACCCGGTAGGAACGAATTTCCTTACGCTTTTCATTAAATATAAATGATAAAATCACAGTTCCAAAATAAGTATACGATACTAACTACTTATACATGGCGGAGTTAGAAAAGAGACAAAACTATACGTAACTAACTATTTGGTACTAGCGGAGTTAAGGCAAAATTAAAAGAAAAGCTTTTTATTATCTTTGAAGCGAGCGTCTTTCAATTAATAATGTATAATAACATAATACTCCAATTAAATATTATTATAAAAAATATAAATCACTAACACACATAAACTTCTGCTTGTATCAGGTTGAAATTTCACATGCCTGTTACAATTGTACTATAGGTGATGTATACGAAGTTTTATTTAAATCGTTACGTTAGAATGTAAGATATCTGTAAAAACTTTGTTTTCTCTGTTTTCAAAGATCAGGTACGCTTTAATAAATTTAGCGATCTTTATCACTTCCTAGCAGTGTCGGTGTTCGTTTTTCTAAAAAAAAAAATATTTAAAACAGTTGTTTGTCTCATTAAATAGATGATGTAAGAATTTTTTACCGTCCTACAATTCCAAATTAAATTTGAAGCTTACGTTTACGCGAGCGTTGCGCTTGGGCGGATAACGTTCTTTAACGAACTCAGCCTGGGCATTGGTAACATGAACATGTGTACCATATTTCAACTATCTCGATAATCTTTTACTCAAGTTATCGTCATCGGTAGATTTTGTGACGCTTGGTTTTGTGACGGTGATTTTGGTCGTTTGACCAAATTCACTATTGGTCGTGACTCCCGGGCTCCAGAACGTGCCCAAAACCTTGGGCTCTATTTTTTCAATTTTAATCGATTATTGCAACTACAATACATTATTGTTATAAGCAATAAAGATGTAAGAATAGGTATGTGACTTGAAAACGGCACGGTGTAAAAACTATCTAATGATTGTCACTTACTGAATTGATACAAAATTTATATTGAGATATATAACGATAATTTAAGTAAAATAAATTAAAATAAATATAGTTTAGAAATATCTAAGAGGTCACATGGCCATTGCCTCCTCAGGCGTCTAGGAAAATTGTGAGGAATGGATCTGGAACACAGGCTGTGGACTAATGGATTGGAATGGTCGGAAAGGGCATTTGTGTGTATCTTGGATTCCGGAGAGATTGGATTCGATAGGAATTGGAGGACTTGGTGCAACCCCATGTTGGTTTTATTATTGCGTTGTAGATTAGTATTTTGTTTTGCATGTTGAGTCTAGATTTGTTGTGTAAGAGTCTGGATAAAAGTTTATAGCGTGTATTGCATGTGTGATGTGCCATGTTAAACGACCATCTAAGTATAGTAAAACAAAATAAAATATAAACAATAAACAAATAAACAAAAATAATAAAATAGAAAGTAATGTGTGTTACTAATAATCACACTAATTATATTAATAAATTAATGTTATAAAATTTTAATGTTATGTTAAGATATAAATAATAAATTTTAAAAAGTGTGAAATAGTATTAGAGATGGGGCCTTCTCTCTAGAGGATTAGCACTTACTTAGGGCCCTAACCTATTATTATTGTATTATTAAAAAAAAACTATGTATACCTTTTTCTATGGTGGAAATTAATTATAATTATCATTTTGAGATTAGTCTTGGTTCAATTAGGTACCCTTCTTTTTTGACTTTACCCCTATTTTAAAAAATCCCTTTTATAAAATATCACACTAAATGCAACGATTTAATGTCAGCGTAAACAAGTAAGGGTAATTATGTTCAAAATTTTATCAAAGGTGATGGTGTCAAATACGTATATATGACTGTCAGTCATATTAAATCAAAATGGCTCATTAACAAATCCTTTTACAAAAGTTGTTTATTTCATAAAATGAATCTCAATCGCAATTTATCTCGCATCTGAATTTCCAAATCATTGGGTTTTAGTGCAATAGATTTCGGAGATGTCATCACGACGGTTTGAATCAATATGGTGTATCGTAAAGAGATTTTTTAGCGAGCACCTAGGGGCTAAGATGAACCTACCTACAAAATTGCGTGGTAATTGGTCAAGTGGCTCGAGAGGTATTTCATGGTTCTAAGTTCAGTGGTTCCAGAGGTATCGTGATTAGTTAAGCAGCTCCTACACTATCAATTTGCTTGATCAAAACAGCGCGTCAAGCTGATAGACACGAGCTTCAAGCGACCTTGGGGCGCATCAAGCATCCCATCAATATTTTCATCAACACTCATTTGTAGCGTTTTTGTAACGAGATTTCGACTAGTGAACTGATCCTCCTGGACTGTAGTGAATCAGTATTGTGTAGATATCATGGTTTCGGATCAGGATTTGGGGTTTCTCATTTGGCAAGCGAAAAAAAATATCTGTAGGAAACGACGTTGGTCAAATAAATGGAACTTTCCACAACTCGGGACAATCACGATATAAATCAATGAGGAGGCTAATAAATTCTTGATCGGCATTATTATCTACGATGTCCGAACCTTCGGAAGCGAGCGGACGGTCCTCCATCGCTGGTGTTGAGCAGGTGATGGACGGAATGCTTAATCAAAATTGCTCTAGACTATCAAGCGCTCCGTCAAGCCGCTTGAGTCATTCAAACTATCCATCAATCACCATCAAGGCTTGACTCGAGCGTCAAACACCCGTTTGACGCTCGAGTCCTAGACTATCAATCACGCTTGACAGCATGGCTTGACGCGTTGTTTTGATCAAGCGGATTGATTGTGTAGGGACTGCTTAAGTGAGTCATTCAGTCAATGGTATTTGGATTTTATAAATATAGATATCAGGTCACTGGTAATTTTAATTCAGGTTCCTTATAATAACTATCAACTTTTTTAAACATTGGCTATTCTTATTTGACGATAACCATGTCTTTTTACTCACTGATTTGTCATTTATTAGTTTGCACAGAAAATGGAAACCAACTACCCAACAAACTAGATTAGATTTGACTTGTTCACTTCTATTATATTTTGTATGCAATTAAGCTATTGCTATCATCTATGACACGTTTCATTAGTCATATTTATTAATAACATGTTTGAATGATTTTATTAAACTTACATAATATTGAATAAAAACTCGACAATTGTTTAGTGTCGGCCATAAGTGAACTCGTGATTAAAAAGTTATCATCATCAATAAACTAATTATTGCGAAATTATTATTATCAATTAACTATTATTTGGAGTATAAAAATACTAATAATGAATGTTTAATGCGATAATTTATGAAGCAGCTGTAATGTGATAAATATCATTTGGGCATTAATTACAAATACCCTGTCTTTCATTCATACTACTATCGCAGTTATTATGTAATAGATGATTGTGTAGTACCAATAAGAAATTAATTGAACAACAAAGGTAATAGTTATAACATAGTAAACGGAATGAATAGTAAATATGAATGAATAAATCGATGAGATGGTAGGGTCGATAAATGCCTTTACCTATTCATTTGAATTGGCTGTGTTCTCACTGTGGTTATAATATCGAAGGCGTCTATCAATAACAGTCTGCATTATCAATATACCCTTGAACGCGATTCGTTCAACCTAATGCTCGGGAGAACTTTATTTCATTCTTAACCAGTAGCAGTTCCGTTAGATTTGAAAACAAGTTAATATTGGTTTGACCGACTTTTTTTTTAGGAACTCGGACAACTCTTATAGAATAAAGACCTGAATTGATCAATTGTTTCTACGTTTCCCTGTAGAAATAAAATATCGGTTTGAATTATATTTCAATGCACCCCCACTGTTTGTACCAGGGGGGCATGGAGGCTGACCTGATCACAAATCTGCAATTAAATAATACTAATGAAATAAAGAGTAATGAATGAAGAATTGAAATTGAGCGGACTGTAGTTTATAGGTTAGTATAGTAAGTAGAGTAGTTGGTTCCTAGTTTTGTTTGATTTAATTGTTGTTTGGTTTTAAGAAAAAAATAATTTCAAGATAAAAAGAACACTTTATATACTACGTTTTTTAAATTTTCTGTTGAATTGTATGTAATGTTGATAATATAATTGTTATTGTTATATAATATATAATGTTAGTGAAAAAAAAAATAGTTCCGAATTTATTTTACTTTACATAAATGACAACCATCTAGAGAGCTGATCTTAAACCTATAAAAGGACAAATCTTTGTACAAAGGATCTCACCAACATCAAATCTAAACCGTACCATCGATATATTTGAAATAATATAAATAATATAATCGATATATTTCCTGTTTTGCTGTCATTCAATGTTTATCTCTTATTTATAAAAAACACAAATTTGAAACCCGTCAAAATGAAGATTGCGTAAATATGGGACATGGCAAAACAAATAAAATAACTTGCGGATTTTTTCCGAACTAACTTTCCATACACCAAAATTTGCTGAAAACCAATTAAATTCTGCTGATGGCTAAAAGTATTAAAATAATGCATTGTCATCGTGTTCTGAGCTATGCTAAAAGTTTCAAATGTCTAGCTATTCGGGAAGTTAGTTAGAAATCGATTACCAGATTTGTATCGGACAAACAAACAAGAAAGCAAGCTAATAAAAACGTAGTAATAAAAGTTCCCTATAGCGATAATTCAACTACTATTAAATATACTAATTACTATACAGGCATTAACAATTTTACTGACATTAACACATACAACATTTAAACATTAACCACTAATTACATAATTACACTAATTACATTACTCTAACATTACTACTAATTACTATACAGGCATTAACAATTTTACTGACATATAACATTTAAACATTAGCACTAATTACATTACACTAACATTACTATTCAGGCATTAACAATTTTACTGACATTAACACATACAACATTTAAACATTAACCACTAATTACATAATTACACTAATTACATTACTCTAACATTACTACTAATTACTATACAGGCATTAACAATTTTACTGACATATAACATTTAAACATTAGCACTAATTACATTACACTAACATTACTATTCAGGCATTAACAATTTTACTGACATTAACACATATTATAACATTAACCATTAATATCAACTTATTTTAAAATGTAAATATTATTTTTTTACTAACCTGACTGACTAGAAGATTACACTACATTAAAATCTTTGAATCTTGGTAAGTATATTTTTAAAGGGTACAACATATATTTAATATGATAATTAAATTTATCTGATTGGAAAATGGTGAAATGATGGGATGTGTGGTGGTAATAGATTCTAGTAGTAGTAGTAGTCTAGTATTTCCTACTAGAACGGGTAGGACGAACCACTTGTTCAAACCTAGCAATTAGACCATCTTTTAGGCCCTTTTTACGCCCCGTGGTGGAGAGTTCCAGCTACTTCACACATCATACATTTGTACATTGTACCGCCGAAGCGAGTATGGTGTGGTCATTAGTAAGCTAAATAAGCGAGCGTCAAAGCGTATGGGAAGAGTGCCCCATAGGGGGTGTCCCTCGCCCTGCTCCGTCCTCGAACCATAGATACAAATCACATCATCATGACACGGATCGGACCCACATCAATCCCTCATTAAAGATCCCTCGCCCAGCACCATCCGCGATTCATAGATGCAATTCAGAGTATCATGGCCGGGGATCGAACCCAGACCTCGAGTCGCCTCGACTTATTGATAGCTGAGACTCAAAGTGTGTCACATGCACAAGAATTGAAGCCATAATTATGCCACTTACACCACAGGTAGGTTGGCTTACTGGTTACAGGTTCATAGTGTCTTCAACACCTATAATCCATGCTTTATTGCATTTATCGATTGCAAACTGTTTGAAATTATCACTGATGTCATTTCAAAATGTTTTTATTTTAATTTTTTTTTTACTTCATACCAGTCATTGAGTTTTAAGTAGTATTATAAAGTGAGCTCTATTGTAATCATTAACGCATATAATAATAAATGAAATGCCTTAAAAATATCATAATTTGAATTTAAAAAACACCATGCAGAGGATTTACAAATATACAAATAAAAAAACTGTCCCACAAACTCGAACAATTCTTATTTACATAATGATACTGAATTTGTAGCCCATTATATATAATATAAATAATTTCACTGATATGAGTTGGGTCATTAAGGGGTGAAAAAACTTTAGAAGTTCTATATTTATGTGAATGGCTATATTTCGTCCCATGAGGGATATCTTCAGGCCTGTTATATGCTGATGAAGTTTTCCAAAATATGGTTATAGAATTAAAAATATTAGCATTTTGTTTTACAAAAAGTTGTCTAGGAATAAACTAATGAATACTCCCCCTTACTCATACCTGTGAAGACATCCTTAAACATTTTGTAAATTAAAAGTGAACTAAAGTAATAAAATTAAACATATTTTTTGTTTTAATGTAAAAGCATATGAAAACATTTAGTTTGTAAGGTAACTCAAATACCCTACTCACACCACCATCAATACTAACTGGCCAACACAACCTATAATAAAAAAATAAATTGGTTGAGCGCGAAGTCTCACGTAAAAAGGTTTTCGTATGTATCATTAACATGAAATCAGTATAGGGGGGAACACGCCAAATTTTGATGTTTTTTGACAAAATGGCGCAGAAAATTAAACACTACCCACAAGTGTTATATTTATTTGTAATCTACTCTTCAATACTTTTCATTTAATACCCCTCTCAAATTTTTAAAAAAATATTTTTTTCCCCATGACAGGAATCGGCCGCCATTTTGGATAACCAGCTAATCAGATCAAATTGCTAATCTCATTTTTTTCTTTGGCCCATCTTACCGCACATTTTTCATATTTTTCTATATTTTTAGTAACAGCGGAAATACGATTTTAGGGGGGGGGGGGACATTCTAAATTTCGATGTTTTTTGACAAAATAGCGCCGAAAATTAAACACTTTCTCTAAGTGGTGAATATATTTGTAATTCACTCTTCAATACCTTTCATTTCATACCCAACACAAAATTTTAAAAACATTTTTTTTCGTGTGAAGTGAATTATCCACCATTTTGAATTTGAACAGCTGATAATTTTGAGTTTACTATATTTTTCCTATGTGCGCGTCAAAACGATCTTTAATACTGGAAAGTTTCATGTTTTTAACTCTTTTGATTCAAAAGTTATTGGAACCGTGCAGAGTGACAGAAAGACAGACACAGTAACGAAACTTTAAGGGTTTCTTTTTTTGGTTTTACCAACGAAATCCTAATTAAATCATTTATTTTTAAACCCACAGTAGAACCTCACTATAAAGGACGTCGACAAAACAATTATAATACAAATATTAAAATAATAATATTAAATAACTGATATAGCATTAAGTAGTTAAAATAAATTGAAATGTTTATTAGAAAATTAAAGGCAACTCGCAAATTAATTATAATCGTAAAATAAGAAGCCAACTCTTGTTTTACTTCAATTAAAACTAGACTATAAGGTTAAAAAAAAGTTGTAACTTAGTTAGAATGTTTGTAGTTCAACAAAAAAAAGTTTTAAATGTAATGGTTAGAGTGCGACGATCCAACTACAGATTTCGTTTAGCACAGCTTGCTGGTTCCAAGTTTCTCTTTAACTGATAAATGGGAAAGTTCTAGGTCCCTTCAAAGTCCCAAGTTTCCCAAAGTCGGAAATTGATAGTTAGGAGTTGCTTGTCAGGGTGCATTAGACCCTATCGTGACACAATTGCTGTTTTATGTCACTATTGAGAGCGGTAAGTGTACTTGGCAGAGTTATTGAGATCCTTTCTAGAATTATATCTGCTTATTTCCTCTGTTATCCCAAGTTACAAAGTGTTATCCAAACGTGTATTTTAAAATTTCGTATTTTTACTCTGAAGAAAATTTAAAATTGCAAGGTTATTTTTGCTTTCCAGCATACCGAATATAACGGAAGCAAGTAGATTGTCTGACCAGAAGAATATATAAAATTATGTACCTCCTTGTGGTCAGACAATATACTGATTAATTCTTAGATTTGTGATAATACCACAATATTGTCTAAATACCGCACAAAATCTTTGTCAATACTTTTTCCTATAGTTGACCGATAAAGTGGCTGTTATCGCACTCAAAAGAGTACGCAAAACAGCAGATTCCTGCTCTTACTACTTTACCGCACTCGTTTTACTTTACCGCATTCATTTTGCTTTACCGCACTCCAGTGTTCCAACTTACGAACATAAAGAACTTAAATCTAAACAAAGATTAAATAATCCAAATTACAATAATAATAACAATGACAAATATAGATTATTTTTTTAACTAACTACATGATTGAAACACTATATATATCAAATATAAAAATGTAAAAACATAAAAAAGTAAAGATAGACAATCTAAAAAAAAAATAATCAAATGTGATGAGTAAGTGTTATGATGAAAAATAATAACAGCGCTTGGTCAGGTTTGGTAAATCAGTCAAAAAAAAAAAAGGCAACACTGGCTATAAACAAAACAGCTGGTTTAGTTAATATTTTTATCTACGATTGTAACAAAATATAAACATTGTATCTCTGTTTAGATGCGTAGAAAGTAATTCTTTACGTACTTGTATTCATTGAGCATGCGCGTCTCATAATTCTGAAGAATTCCTCTTTTTTACCGCCCTAGGGTGGTAAAAAAGAAGAATTCTTTACCTTTACGCACGATTAGCGAGTTTGTTTACATTTAACAAAACTAATTTGCTGTTTTTTTTTAATAAAAGTAACTGTTTATACAGAGATTTTAGTGAAAATCAATGAGTGATTTAAATGATTATGACGAATATGAGGAGAATAATACGCCTCCCGAAATAATTAATTCGGCACAAAATACAACTAATGAATTAATGTCATCTTTATCAAAAGAGAAATACGAACTTACATACAGGAAGTTTATCATTTTTTTATGCATTTATTATTAAAATCTAACAATCGTAGATAAAGTACGGTACGCAACTCGTGCGAAAACGGCATTTTGCTTTGCTCGTGTGGTTTTACTACCCTCGCTATCGCTCGGGTGCAAACTCCACACTCGCATGCAAAATGCTACTTTCTGCACTCGACGCGTAATGTACTATAAAACCTTTTTCGTGTTAATGAACACTCTATAATTTTATAGTATATTTACAGATTAAAAACTAACTGTAGGAAAAATTGAACGTGCAACTCGAGCTTAAAGTGTCTTGTGAGAAACCTTTCCACCCTTGCCTGCGGCTCGTGCGTAAATATTTCTCTCGAGTGCAGCAAAGTGCCACTTTGTGCACTAGTTGCACTAATAACTATTATCATTCCTAATAAGGAATTTTGCTTTTATTTCAAGCAAGAAATCAATTTCACCAAGGAACATTTCGAACTACCATGTGTAAAAAACTACTCGTTCGATTTTATTGAAATAGGTGCTTGGTCATAATTTGCCCTATATTATTTTCAACCTTCTACGTCTACGACTATTACCTAATTACTCTTCCGCATGGGGCACAAACTTGATTTAAATTCTTTATGTTAGTCTCGATTTTTTGTTATAGTTTGTTGGGTGACTGTGGTCAAAACGTATCTAGGGCTAATTAGCCCTCTTTCAGTTGTCCAATCAAGCTGAAAAATGCTACATAGACTAGCGGAAAAATTAACGACTATTATTGATTGTTTTGAAAATATTCAAAGAATGTTTTTTTATAAACAAATAACTTTCCGATTATTCACACAACCACATAAATATGAAGGATTTATAATAAAAACTTGTGATTTAAAATAAAAACTGTGTTTATGGGCTACAACATCCATAACTTCAAAAGTACTCATTCGATTTTAAAGATATTCGAATGGTGTGTCCAAATAAGCTCAAATAAATAATTTCAACCGCGGCCCCACTTAGAAGTGAAGCAGCTTCAAATAACCTCCCTTTCAATTCCTAGTGGGGATGACATTCAGGCCCCGATTTACGGTAAGCTGCACACTGGGCAAAACCTTTTGTAGCCCCCCCCCCCCCCCCCCAAAAAAAAGGACTGAGATATTTTTTGATACTGAATAGTATTTTAGGGTTACCCCAATGTGGACTGATATCATATACAGTTGCAAAAATGACGTAGTAGGTATTAACCTGAAATGATATGTACTATTGATAAAAATTAGTAGGCCTATATTTATTTTTTAAATAATATTATTTTTTGGAACGAAGTTCCTTATGGCACGTTCTGGAGCCCGGGAGTGAATCCGAAAAAAACGACCAAAATCACCGTCACGCAAAATCCGTCACGAAATCTACCGATGGCGATAACTTGTGTAAAAGTTGACCGACTTGAAATTTGGTACACATGTTCATTTTACCAATGTCAGGGACAAGTTCGTTGGACAACGTTATCCGCCCAAGCGTTCACGCGCAACGCTCGCGTAAACGTAAGCTTCAAATTTAAAATTGGAATTTTTGGACGTGAAAAAATTCTAACTTCATCTATTTAATGAGATAAACAACTTTTTTAAATATTTTTTTTTTAGTAAAACGAACACCGACACTACTATGAAGTGATAAAGATCGCTAAATTTATTAAAGCGGACCAATCCAATTACAATAAAGAAAACAACGTTTTTATCTACGATTGATACGAAATATAAACATTATATCTCTGTTTAGATGCGTAGAAAGTTATTATTTACGTACTTGTATTCATTGCGCATGCGCGTCTCATAGTTCTGAAGAATTCCTCTTCTTTACCACGCTAGCGCGGTAAAGAAGAGGAATTCTTCAGCTTTACGCACGATTAGCTAGTTTGTTTACATTTAACAAAACTAATTTGCTGTTCTTTTATTAAAGTAACTGTTTATATCGAGTTTTTAGTGAAAAACAATGAGTGAATCAAGTGACTAATACTTCTCCAGAAATAATTAATTCGGCAAAAAATACAACTAAAGAATTAATGCCATCTTTATCAAGAGAGAGATACGAACTTACATACAGCAAGTTTATTTTTTCTGTATTTATTATTTAAATCTAACAATCGTAGATAAAGTACGGTACGCAACTCGAGCGAAAACGGCATTTTGCATTGCTCGTGTGGTTTTACTACCCTCGCTGTCGCTCGGGTGCAAACTCCACACTCGCTTGCAAAATGCTACTTTCCGCACTCGACGCGTAATGTACTATTACCGATATCTTACGTTCTAACGTAAAGATTTAAATGAAACTTTGTATACATCACCTACAGTACAATTGAAACAAGCATGTAACATGTCAACCTGATACAAGCAGAAGTTTTTGTGAGTTAATGATTTATATTTTTTATTTTAATATTTAATTGGTGTAATATGCAGACGGGGCCTGGGAGAACAGTTCTTTTTCGTTCTACAACCATCTGCTTTAACTATAAATTTATCATTGCCTCTTTTCTCAATATACAATACATTATTTATTGAAAGACGCTCGCTTCAAAGATAATAAAAAAAATTTCATTTAATTTTGCCTTAACTCCGCTAGTACAAATAGTTTGTTACTTTTAATATTGTCTCTTTTCTAACTCCACCATGTATACGTAGTTATTACAGCGATTTTATAATTTATATTTAATGAAAAGCGTAAGGATCTTCGTTCCTACCGGGTGTCCCACGACACCACACGTATTTTTTTATAACTACGGTTTTAGTGCAAACTGCAAACATACATGAACACCATTTTAAAGGTACCAGTTTGTATGACTAATTTTTAAAGAGTAAAATCAATTATTTGTTTTTAATAAATAAACACGTGGATTAAAATTGTGTGATAATTATTACCAAAGATAAAACAAACGAAATAGATACTTAGATATGAAAATGAAAAATATTACCTTTGGATTTGGATTACAGCTCAAGTATGAAATAAACATTATCATTTTTAAACTAAGGAAAAAGTCAAATTTTTTATTAAATAAGTTACAGTAAGAGAATAGCCTGTGATATAATAATTTCCTATACTTTCCTTGAAAACTTTTAGTTAACATAACTACAAGGAAAAAAAATACAATACATGGAAAAAATAAATCTTTATTTATTTTTTATTAGCAAACTCGGAAAACAACTTAGAAAAATGCGTGGCCTACCCAAGTTGGTTGTGTCGTTCCCGTTTTTTGAGTAACCGTTGTTCTGGAAATATTAATAATACAAAACAAATATCTGAAAATCATCTGCCCTTCCCCTCCCCCAGAAATTGCCGCCCTGGGCAATTGCCCAGTCAGCTCATTGGTAAATCGGGGCCAGATGACATTAATTTATACTCATGTTAATCGTCCAATAATACGACCAGGAGAAGCTATGTGCCACACTAAGATTTTGTCTTCAAGAAGCATTTTAAACCAAAAACCCTCTACAACTACAACATTTGAAGTAAAAAAGTTGATTAACTAAAAAGCAAATTAAAGTCATGAACTCAGTCTATGAATTTATAAAAAAACGGTTGAATTAAACTTATAGATGATACTGTTGGTTAACGTATATGTAAAGAGAAAACGTACAGGAAATGACTTGGTTTTCCGGTGATGGTTAACGTATATGTAACGAGAAAACGTACAGGAAATGACTTGGTTTTCCGGTGAAGGTTAACGTATATGTAACGAGAAGTCGTACAGGAAATGACTTGGTTTTCCGTTGAAGGTTAACGTATATGTAACTAGAAATCATACAGGAAATGACTTGGTTTTCCGGTGAAGGTTAACGTATATGTAACGAGAAAACGTACAGGAAATGACTTGGTTTTCCGGTGAAGGTTAACGTATATGTAACGAGAAAACGTACAGAAAATGACTTGGTTTTCGGTGAAATCTATGTCAATGAGGTTTTTCAAGTGTTTGTGGAAGCATCTTCAGCAGCACTTAATTGAAATCGATTTTTTTATAATGAAAATCCGCATAACGAACGGTTGGGATTACCTGTTTATTATATTGTTTTTTATTCGAGATAACACCACGATGCACCACACCCCTGAAGATGCTTCCAGCAGTGGAAGGAAAATTTCAGGATTAAAACCCTTCGTGAAGCGGATTTCACCGGAAAGCCAAGAAATTTCTTACGAAAATTTCCGGCGAAAAAACCTAGGCCTGCGTACTAAGTAACTTAACAAAAAAGTATAGTTTTAAAACGACGTCTTACAAACAGACTGTGTGTATTAATTGATCAGGATAATTGTGTGTAATTTGTCTTCAAATAAAAAATTGTGTCTTTAATATGCCAACCACAACAAAAATTAGAAGTTCGCAGCGCTGAATTCTGTATAATAATGTTTGTAGAGTTATTTAGTCAAAATGTTTCTTTTATTTCCTAGTAGAATGTTCATTTTTTATTGGAAAAAGAAAAAATTAAGAACTCTACAATCAAGAAACAAAATTAAAATTTGTTTTGAAAATAAAACGATATAGTTTCAGGACAAAAGACATAGTCATTATGGAGATGAAAAAACATCGAAATCGTAAACACTCTTAGTATAAGTTTATACATTGTAATTTGTTCTCCACTCAAAATATTTAATTCTCCTTGAATAAGACATTAATGTTAATGAACTGTGTTTGTTATTAAAGAAATTCTAAAGTATGACTGAGGATGACCTTACAGCACAAAAGGTCGAAACGTCTCAAATCAAATGACTAAATTTGTTAGTATTATTCACGCACCTAAAGGCTCCATCTCACCCTATTAAGAAATCAATCAAATGAGGTGTTGAGTCGAGTTTTTGTCGTACATCCATCGATTCTCCCTTAAATAGAGCTAAATTTTATGTATTATTTTTAAGTTTTGACTTTGACCGATTTAATTTCTAATTGTGGTGCATAAACCTCACACTAATGCTCTTTAAATCGAGTATTTATTAATAGTTATTAAATATTTACTGCTGCAACTGCCGTATTGAGAAGAGACTGGTAATTAAATTAATGCACCAGTGGTTAATGATAGTTTAATGACTTCCTAGTCTAATTGGTTTTGACTACGTTTATTTTCTCATTTATTTTATCTATTTTTAGCATTATTATTTATTAGTGTATTGCTCAATTTCGACTGGCAATTTTGTTTTATGTACATAAATAGACTCCAAAATACGATTTGGTGAGTGTTATATTCTTAGTAATGGAATGAATGATGTATAATATAGTCATGGTTCTATTTCTAGAAGGCTTAGAAAAAAAACTATTTAAGCATTTAATTTAATTGCTAGGCCTACATGATAATAGGAAACATAGCCACTAATACCTAGTATGAGCCCCGAGCGGAGCGCGGGGTGAAGGCTAGTGAAAAATAATGGTTACGAACTATTTTTGAAGATGTTTGTTTACATAAGTGTATCTTGTGTATACGCGAGTTCGTCTAGTTTTGAGACGAAGCTTTATAAACTTACAGCTAGAACATACAATAAAAAAAATATATAGATATATTGTTTTTGGAACGAAGTTCTTTATGGCACGTTCTGGACCCCGGGAGTGAATCCAAAAAAAACGACCAAAATAACCGTCACGCAAACACCGTCACGAAATCTACCGATGACGATAACTTGAGTAAAATAATAATAATTTAAAAAATAAATAATAAATAAATAAATTATTATTATTATTATGCTCAATCATTTTTTTCTTCTCTCGTCTTATTCCTTTTTTTTAAATTTATTAATTATTTTGGGAGCAGTGTGGGAAATAATATGGAGTGAAAGAGTGGATTATAATGGCGTAAACATTTTTGAGAAAAAAATTAAATGATCATTTAAGTACCTATAAAATTAAGACACTTAAGAATTATACCATAAAAGTTAAATGCCGATTATTCTTGATGTGTCACATCACTAGTGCCGATTATTCTTGATGTGCCACATCACTAGTTCCGATTATTCTTGATGTGCCACATCACTAGTGCCGATTATTCGTGATGTGCCACATCACTAGTTTATCTATTGAATACAGATATCAATGATTATTATTTGAAGAACGTCTACTTATTATTATATAAAGTAGGTGTAAAATTATTATAATATAAATTAGATTAATTTATTTATAGTGATAATATATAATAATTATTCACTAATTATATATATTATTTTTTTATTATTAGTTTAATCACAAATATAGTTTTGCTATTGTTACAAGCGTCAAAGTACTTAATTTAAATTATTTAATGTCAATAAAAATTAAATTAAGTTACCTTTAAACTGTAGATCCCAAATAGTATAATTATATGCATTTCAATTCATAATGAATAAATAAATAAATAAGATGCAATATTAATAATCACACTCATTACTAATAACAGTAGATTAATATTTGGAAAAGGTAAGCACTATAGCTGTATTATTTTTGTTTAATTTTTATTTGTTTTAGAATATGTATTTTATACTGTCGTATTATATTAGAGTTAAGCAATAAATAAGGATAATTAAAAAAAAAAAAAAAAGTATATATATATATATATATATATATATATATATATATATATATATATATATATATATAGTCATAGTTCAGTCTCTGACCATGACTCACCTCACAGTTATTGATTTTATATACATTTTCTAATTTATATTATGGATTTATCATTGACGAGGTTAAGAAGTGGGATGGTATTTTTATTTTTATAAAAATTTACACTTCTCAAATTGATGTAGACTGTTTCATATTGATAAAATCAACCACACCAAGTATATTGCTTGAAAATGTCCCAAAAGAGGGACGAAATATTGCAAAAAACTTATTGTTTTTTATTTATAACTCCCCTGAAGACCCTTTTTTAAAAATCATCAGTAGAATTTTAAGGGGACAGCAACAAAATATGGTATATTATTATTATTATTATTATTATTCATTATCCTAATCAATATTCTAGCCATGGAATACTCCATTTCAACAAATGCTAAAACTTCCAACATAGTGATAAATTATGTTGTAAGTAAAATCTTAAACTCATAAATGAAACAAAGGGGATATTTAATTGTTTTAATTTGAATGTAAATCCATCAGCAAATGGTCGTATGTTAGTCAAATATTGTCCATTGTAAGTATAAATGGAAAAGGAGTTAAAACTCTTAGAAGACGCTAACTTTGTCTTTATTTAGTAGTTATGAAAGTTAGTTTCTAAACTACTCCACTTAATCTCGCTGTCTAATAGAAGAATTGTTTGTTCAGAAATAGTACAATGTAAAAAAATGCATCTTCTATCATGGATCCGGTTTATTCAATGACTTAACCTTATTAAGACATTGCTTACTGATAGCCTTCTTAATGAATGTCAACTGTGTAAGTGATCCAATGTTAAATAAATCTTTATTTAATCTTTAATGTACATCTATATTTTTAGAATTATTTAATTAATGTCCCAGATATAAGCTAGAAAGTATTTTGTAGACTTAAACCAGAATTTTTAGACAAAAAACAGCAATTTAAATTTGAAATAATTTCTATTGTCATGCGTATTAAATGTTGTCAAAATATGCAACATTCAAATGCCTTTGACATTATCAATGATTTCATATATCTATGTATATAAAATCCAAATACCACTCACTCACTGACACATCACGATATCTCTGAAACCACTGAACCTATGACCATGAAATTTCGTAGGTCTGTCCCTCTTACCTCTTAGGTGCTCGCTAAGAAATATTTTTAATATCCAATCATTTATATACAAAATAAGAGGATATCTCCGGAACTGATTGCACTAGAACCTTGAAATTCAAGATGGTGGCCATATATATATATATATAAAATTCAACGTATGTGTGTATATTATGCTCTTTATAAAAATTTACAGTTTTAGTCCGATCTCGATGAAAATTTACACACTTGACCTTCAAAGCAAGGAAAAAATCTCTGACTACATTAATTTTCGAAATTTAAATTTTGGCACAAAGGGGGACTAAGTACTAGTAATAAATACGGGGACAAAGTAATGAATACCCTTCATGATGCATATCGTTAAAAAGCTCTTTAAGCGCACAGTAATTATTTTTTTGTACATAGTTTTGTCATATTTACATTTAGGAGGGGGATAAATTTGGGATATTTGTAAATCATCTTATCAAAGAGGAGGGGGTATAAGTGGGAGGGATAGAATCTAGGTATTGTCACATAGTAAAATAATTTAAATATTTCTTGATGGTAGTTTATAATCTTATCAAATTAAAATAACACTCCGTAGCGAAGCACGGGTATCCAGCTAGTATATATATATAAATTTCATATCTATAACTTAACTATTGGGTGAAAGCCATGCAATGACGGTTTGAATTAGGGTCTTAAAAAAGTCGTTGTCCGGGTTGTTTTGTTAAAATAAATGTATTTAAAATATGAATATTTAACAAAATTACATAAACAAAACTAATGCATATTTTACAGATTTATTTGTTGTATGGTTCAATATGTCCTCCTTGTTCATTTACGACAGCCTGCACTCTCCTTCTCTAGTTGGATATGGCCAAGTCAATTTTGGTGATAATGGGATAAATGCATTATTGTGACTCAATAAGGTAAATAGATATCATTGCAAAGAACAATCAATTCTCTGTCACATTCCTTGTAGTAGATATGAACGTTTTCGTATTTACCAATGTCAGTGATACAGGGGTAATTTAAGTGCTACAACAGCCTAAGTAATTTTTTACCGAAACTGTAGATTTATGACATTGGTTGTTTTAGCAAGGCTACAGAGTTAATAGACGCAAATCATCCCAGGCACGAACAATCCTCAGAGTTCATCAACGTCCTTTATTCATCTTCCCACGTACAGTCTTAGTTCAAACCAACCCTAGACCGAGTAATCAATTGGATTTAGGTCTGGACTGTTAGGCGGCCACTCGTCTGGCTGAATGAAGTCTGGGCAATTCTCTTGCAAGTATTGAATTGTTTGGAAGGAGCGATGGGACGGGGTACCATCTTGCTTAAACGTGTAATTTGGAATTTGATATTCAATTTCAGGCAACATTGTGCTTAACAGATTTTCAATGTTTGTTAGTACACTAATGACTAGACTTCTAAATAATCAATCCAAACTCTTGCTATCTAATAAACACCTTATCTATAATTCTATTATTAAAACAATCTGGACGTACGGACTCGAGTTATGGGGAACAGCAAAGCATTTCAATTTAAAAAGGCTCCAAACACTATACAGTCCATCATACTCCGCAAAATCGCTAACGCACCTTTTTATGTTTCCAACCTAATCCTCCACAATGACTTCAATGTTCCCTTCGTTCGAGACCTAGCAGTTTCCCGTTATCAGACTTTTCATAGTTCCCTAGGTCGTAAGCTTTCGTAAACGTATAAGTTTCAACAAGATGGGAAAAAATGTTATTAAGGAAGCCTGTTCCTTGACTTGTGTTGTTTATTTTTGTTATATGTCAAAATGTCACTTAGTTTTGTAAATATAGAAAATATAATCACGGTCTTGTTAAAAGTAAAATTGATCTGTGCTGACGCTTATATCAATATATTAGGTATATTATTATAATACTGTGTACTTAATCCAAGAAAAAATTCTAGCTTCATCTATTTAATGAGACAAACAACTTTTTTAAATATTTTTTTTTAGTAAAACGAACACCGACACTGTTATGAAGTGATAATGATCGCTAAATTTATTAAAGTGGACCCAAACGTTTAAAATAAAGAAAACAACGTTTTTACCGATATCTTCAAACGTATAACGATTTTAATAAAACTTCTTACACATTGTCTAAAGTACAATTAAAACAGGCATGTTAAATTGAAACCGGATTCAAGCAGAAGCTTTAGAGTAGGGAAGAGATATATTTTATAATATTTTAAATTAATAGGCCGGGTAGGTAGAAAACAGTCCTATTTCAATCCAACATCCTTTAACAAACATACTCTTTAACTGAAAACTCATCATGATCAAATTTTTTTTTTATATTCAATATACATATTTATAGTAAGACTCTTGCTTTAATGATATACAAATAATGATTTTCTTTTAATTTTTCCTTAACTCTTGCTAGGTACAAACAGTACGTTACTTTTAATTTTGTCTCTTTTCTAAAGCCCCCCATCGACGACCCAACATGTTGGGTTCGAGCGGCTCGCCCAACATGTTGGGTCGTGGATGGGTGCAACTCCCAACAAGTTGGGCTGATTTGTTGGGTTGGGTGTTGGGCTCGACAGCACCCCCCAACTCCAACCCAACGTCCAACATGTTGGGTCGTGGATGGTGAACCGTCGAGCGGCTCGCCTGACACGGCCTCAGTCTGTCTCGTGTTCTGTCGTGTACAGCTTTATTTTATTTGTTGCGTGCGATTCTCAAACCAAAATGTCTTTAAATGACAATAAACAATTCTGGTGTGAATTTATAGAATTATATCAAGACCAGCGCCCCTTGTGGGATATAAAAGACAAACGATATTGTAATAAGCATATTCGGAAAGAAGGTTACGCGGTATTAATTGAAAAAGGAAAGGAACTGTTTCCTGATTGTGATGAAAAATTTATCAAAGCAAAAATTGAATCACTCAGGGCTTCCTTTCGAAGGGAATTGATAAAGTCCAGAGTTCAAAAAATAGAACTGGAAGTGCTGCTGATGAAATTTGTGAACCAACCTAGTGGTACTTCGACCTGATGACGTATATCACCGACCAAGAAGTCGTAAGGAAAGGAGTATCATCGTTGGCTTAACGGGTGAGAGAAGAAATGGAAATTGACGAAGATGACGATGGCGATGAGGACCCTGAATTAAGAGAAAATGATAACAAAAATCAATAACTTTTCGGACAAAAATAAAAGGTGAGACACTTTCAATGTCGGCTTGATGGAATTTTCCTGCAAATATTCAAAACACTCCTCATTCATGCGCAAATAGTTTTTATAATCGTGTGGCTCATTCGCAGCAAGGTGTGACAATAACGACATATGCGACTTTTTACTTTAGCACCCCCCTTGGTTCTAAACGATAGTCTGCCCTACAAAAGTCTCAAAGGTTCGTGTGTTGTCTCCCCAAGACATTGAGACTCCTGGGCAGTTTTATCTTTAATATTCCTTTATTTAAATAGTTGATTAGACTAAGGGATATATGATCACAATTACATACACAAGTGTAATATTCCTTTGTCCCAAGGTACATTGGAATAAATATCCCTTCGTCTTAATAGTAATTTAGACTAAGGAATATATATGCTACTCTGTATATGTTCCTTTGCCTAAATAACTATTAACACAAAGAGATATAGGGGGGTGCTAAAGTAAAAAAGTACCCGACATATGACTAAATTTAATTCACTCTAATAGCCATGTCTTAGCCCACACGCGGAGGTTTCCTTTTTTTCTTTTTTCTTAAACACAAAACACCACCACATAGAGCTATAGCCGACTTAAAATCCATTGATCAACTGATGTTGGCCCAAAATGCTCAGTAGTGGATGGTGGACACCCAACATGTTGGGTTGGGGGTTGGGTTGGGCGTTGGGTAGAGGTTGGGCCAACATGTTGGGTCGTCGATGGGGGGCTTAACTCCGCCATGTATAGCTTAGCAGTTTGATTTTGTAATTTATATTTAATGAAAAAAAAGGGAGAAGCGTCCCATTGGTGAAATACCTTGTATTTTAAAAAAATCCCATCACATGAGAGGAAAAACATTTTTATTGAAAAAGAATATAATTAATTCCAAGATTGTACCTTTTTTAATAATTTTATGTATGGTGTTGGGTCCTTTCGGGGAAATAAGTCTAAACTCTCATTTACGTGGCAACGTTTCGGCCTGACCAGCCATTTGAAGCCGAAAACAAATGTTTTTTCGGCTTCAAATGTGTGACCTGCTAGTCAATGATAAGAGTGTGATAATTAACTTTAACGTTGCAGAATACTTTCAGTTACCTTGTTAATATAATTCCCGATGTTATTATTATTTTTATTTTTTTTATTGTTTAATGTAGGCGTTATGTGTTATGTTAATTGTTAATTTTATTGTAATGAGCTGTGATGCACCTTTTAAGATTGTATGATCGTGAGTGAGGAGATAGATTAATTTATGTTATTTAAAACCAATGTTTTGACGAAGGAACGATCATGTATCACATCATGTATCACATCATAAATCAAAATCATAAATTAAAATTTAAACTTTCCGTAGTATGAAATCTACCAAAAACTTAAATAAAATTAATAATTATGAACAGCCGAGTTATGGACGAGTAAAATGGTTAATACACAATTGCAAAAAGATTATAAATATATTTTCTGCCAATACTATAGCTAAAATGTATTACTAAAATTAATTGTACGTAGATTAAATCAAGATCAAGATCAAGATCAATATTTGATTATTAAATTATGTCATTGCTTTTATAGAAGTATTAACTTCTAATTTTCAAGAGCATTCTGCGCCAAGAAAGGATTAAAAGGGCTTTGGTGTGGATACGGCGAACTTTAGCTCAAGTAATTTCTTGTTTTTGTCGTAAAAATAAATTGCGAGTTTAAAGGGGAGGATCCTCTACCACCCTGACATTTTAATTTGAATAAAAAAATCGTTGGATTCAGTGATAACCTCGGGTTTTTTAGTAGTAAGCCATGAAAAGGTTTTTTTTCTGTATTCGTCACTGTTGTGTACTTTTTCTCTTGGGTTTTTTTTTCTAATGCTGTCTTGGATTTCACGAAACAACTATTATATAACTTAACCTATCCTTGGTACTAGGAGCTAGAATTTCCCCCCTCGGAACGAGGAAATCGATCGCCCATTTATCTAGGTTTTAGCAGGGGTATAGAAAGTTAGTGGGGGGGGTCTCATGAAAAGAAAAACTTAATGTTCCCAACCCCATTCCATTTCTACCTCTCTTTTGCGACTTTAAACAGATTTACGACTAGTAAAATTGACCGGGCCTAAAAAAGACAATAAAAACAAAACACAAAATGATATCAGATTAGAGGCAATAGAGTAGCATGTTATCATGGAGGAAATTCAACTTTACCTTTACGGGACGTGTTTTTATTCAGTCAGCCGATGATACCAATTGAAAAAGTATGTTAAAAGATAAGTCCAGATAATACTAAGAAAACATTTTATTTTTACACTCCAATTACACCAGAATTCTGATAAAAACAAACTTATAATTCACGCAACTTCTGAATAAACATAGTTAATAAGACTGACATTGTAATACTCGTAGCTCTAATCGTTAAATACAAGCTAGTTAAATCTATTTAAATGAGTCACTATCAAATCTGTTCTGGACTAATTATAATCGTTCAGTTCAATTACGCTATTAATTTTGCATTTTCCATTTTTCTATCAGGAAAAAGACAAACACTAGCAGCCGCGACGACTGGTACGGATAGCCTGCTCGAGTAAGCAGTCAAGTCGTACAGCTCCTCACTAGAGCCGCTTCAGTCGTTCGGCTCAAGCCGCGTCATTGGAAGGGGTTCCAATCATTGCCTAAAAGAAGCAGTGGCGGATCCAGAAGATGTTCTTAAGGGGGGGGGGGGGGGGGGGCAATACCAAAAAATACCTTTTAGAGCCTAGTCCCAAAATGCCCACAGCCGTAAGGGGGGTCCGGGGAAAATCCCCCGGAAAATATTAGAAAATTAGGTTCAAAATGGTGAACTGTTGGTCTTTTTTAGCTAAAAAAAAAAAAATGCACTGAAGATGGTCGTTGTCACTCTTTTCTATTTCAAGCAGCACTGAGGGGTATTACCTACGCTAGCAGTGTCTTCGGAGCTTAAGTGTAACCATGTGTTCAACTTATGTTTAGGGTCAAAGAGCACAATAAATTACTAAATTTTAGGTCCATAAAAATTGACCCCAACATTGACATTTCCCCTAACAAAACACCTTACTTAAAAGACCAAAGCTTGATAAAAAAAATAAATAAATAAAGGCAATAAGATAGTCGGGATCCCATATACGCACAACTGTAATATCATTCATGAAAAATAGATATTTTTTTCGTGGTCTTGGCCCCCCCCCCCCCCCTTGTATCCACTCCTGAAAAGAAATCCTATTTATGAGCCACGCGGCAAGAGTCGTTAATCATAATCAATAAACTAAAGAACGAAACTTTATTCAGCAAAGAAATATAGCTTTGTTAAATGCAAGCTGGATAAGACCCCTTTGATGAGTCATAGTTATCTACCAGCGTAATGCAGTTTATAATACAAAAGTAATTTAAAAAATTAACTTCTAAAAAAAAATACGTTTGAGTTACAGATATTTTTACTTATTATAGAATAAGTCAGTTATTGAAAGATGAATTAGGGAAGAAGCGAAGAGGGAGTAGATAGGCACGAAGGGATGTAGGCAGTCCAATATAGTACAGCCAAAATGAAACAAAAGAAAAAACAGATGGCTGATAGGACTGAGAGTTATGAAGTAAACCCAACCTGATAAACCTGGGTTGGTTAACCGGACACTGCCAGCACAGAAAACATCTGGCATTATTAAAAATCGATAATGACCCTCATTTGTCCATTGTGAGGTAAACAAGAGGGGACAGCTTACCACTTCATGGGATTTTGGATTTGCCAAACAAAGTTTGGCAAATCCAACAAGTCAATGTGATAAAACTGGCCATTTATTGCTCCTTTCAACAGTTTGACTGTGGCGAGGGTATTTAGTACAACATTTTGGTTTTCTTCTATTCGCAGCCGCATCTTTTAACTCTTCAATTGATAAATTACTTGTTAGAGAGGGTTCTATATTTCTCCCGGGGGGATATTTTCTCACTGCAATATTAGTTTCAAGTCGCTAACAGTTACTCTGAACCCCACACTTAATGTATAGGACTACCTGGCTCAAGAAGTAACTTTAATATATATCTTCACAGGTAAGGTTGTGGTTTCTCCATTTAAAATTCAATATTCAAACCAGACATAATATCACATTTGAATTTCGAAGAGATAGACATAATTAATAACTATATGATTATTGATTATTAATTAGGATTCTATAATTTGGTAATAAACTTTGCTGAAAAATTGTTATTTCATTCTAAAATCATATTTTTTATACTAAATATATATATATATATATATATATATATATATATATATATATATATATATATATATATATATATATATATTTAATTATTTTTTTCATAATTTTTCAAATCTGTTTTCTAAAAATACATACTAAGAACATTAGATCGGCTTAACTTATGACTGACTATTCAAAATTGAAGGGTTGCATGTGCAGCTGGAAGGCAGGAAGTAGTTGGCAAGGTCAATCAATTCACTTTCCTATAGATTTTTGACTCGAAATCACTAGCATGTTAATAAACCTTACAAATGAACTATAAATTATCGTTGAAATATTTACATCAGATTTTCATAACTGGATTAGAGTTAATTTATAAAGAAAAATAATTGCACAATTACTCATTTTTTTATCATTAAAAGCGTTTATATTAGCAACTACTTAACATAATCTGCAGTATATAATCTCAATTGAATTGAATATGATTGGCCAGTAGAATAATTATCTTAAGGCCTTTTGTCCGTGGCGGACTCTGGAGACTATAATATTGCATCATCCAGGTCAAACAGAAGGAAGCTGTCCGGGCGGACAGATTTGAAATTATATTTTATACAGAGTTCATGGTGGACTAAAAGCAAAATGGCCAAGGAATATAGTGATCAATTGATTGATTTTGTCCTGGAGTGCGTTTTTCTGTATGGCATTCTTTACCCGAACTATTTTTCTTTTTTTTTTCTTTCTTGTGTTTGTCTTCACTGTTTCGATATTATAGGTTGTAGGAGAGTGCGTAACTTCTGAAATTGTTTTTCAGACATTCGAAAATATTGAAATGAGCAAAATCAAACAATAAATAAATGAACTCAAATTCACAGCACAAACGGTCAAACTCATCGAACTACCTCTTTTTTCATTAATCTCATGCAACAATTTACTTTTTGGTGCTTCTTGCCAGAAGGTGCTTCTTGAACAGAAAAAGCAATTCTTCGTCGAAACATGCTGACATTAGACAAAAAAGAACGTGATTTCTTCGAGTTGAAGAAATCACGCTGTGCCTTGTCCACGTTCTGTTTGACCGCCCAGTCCGCTAATTTTATTGAATTGAACCCGATAATATTGATCGCACTAAATGTATTACACTTATGTATGTTATTTGTAATTGTGAGAACAGGAAGATGAATCACTTGTTTGAACCTCGTCATAAGGCCTACCGTTTAAGCCCTTCCTCACGTGAGCTAAACGTAAAGTTACCACCTGGCTCAAGTAGTAACTTTTATCTATCCTCACAGGTGGCTGTGCATTCTATATTGATTGCAATTTGAGTATAGTGACCACCACTTAGCAGATTTTAAGTAGACTCTTAGTAGATAGTGTCTTACTATATAGATTATTTTAACTGCATTGCTGCAATCAATATCTAGGACGTTTTTAGACTATAAAAAAAACGTCTATACTAAAGTTAATAGGTTATTTAAAATCGTAAATAACTAATAATTTGAGAGCATTTCCAAGCGTATTTGTAAAGTGATGTGTATGTAGTATACAGATACATGAAATTTTATAAATAGGTTAAAGCTAATTAAACTGATCCAATTTTTTTTATCTATTTATAAATAGCTACCGCACTGTGAATTATGACCTTCCCATTATAAAATAAGTACAATTTCCGTTAGAGCCTTATTTATTTAAAAGCAAAACATACTTAAAACCCGACTCCACTAAAAGAACAGTTAAAAAAAGTCTATAATATGTCTAAATAAATAGACGCTGGTTGTTGTTACATACTATGTAGAGATTAACTATCTAAGTGAATTTAATTTAATTTAATATATTCAATTCCATCATACATACAATTATAATAATATAAAAGAAACATGTATATGTTAAAGATGATGCACCCCCAATAAGCTAAGCTTGAAGGAAGGAAGTGTGAGCTTGTGGGGAGAGGGTGTGTGTGTGGGGTGGGGGAATGATTAATAATAATATAATAATATAAATTTATTTAAATAAGCTTTACATAAGAGAAATAATTACATGATTGTATTATCTAATTTCTTTAAGCATTTCTTAGTTTAGCCGCAAAAGCGATTTGCTTGAGCGCGGCTAACATTTTTTTTTATATAAGTTCATTTTAAGGTATATAAGTTCATTCTAAGGTATATACGTTCATTTAAAATTAATAGATATTTATAAATTAGTACATAACAAAATTTCATTTTAAGTATTTAGATAAAATGAATTTAAAAGAATTTAAACATTTGGGAAATAATAGTTATTAAATATAGTATTTTGTCATAGTTTGTACATACTGTAATTATTATGAGTTATTATTATAAAGTGAAGGTTTTATCCAATGTATAATATTCTGTTTATAATGTTTGAAATACAAGTTAGTTTTAATATGATCTGGTAGCTTATTAAAGATTACAGGTGCTCTTGCAGAAGCATGTCGCTGTAACATAGATGTTCGACACTTGTGTGTTCTAACATGTCTGTTTGTTTTATTTCTTGTGCTACGATCATGATTTATATAATCTTTCTTTTCATGGAAAAATTGTAATAAGACTTGTTTTGTAAATAAATGTTTAACATTAAGGACAGGAAAATCTTGGTACAGCTGTTCAGTAGAGTAAAGTCTAGGTTTTTTAAGAATAGTCTTTATCACCGCTTTCTTTGCCACTTCTAATGGGTATAAATGTGTCGGATTCGCAGAATCACACCCAATTATACCGTAACTAATTACGGATTCAACCAAAGCGTGATAAATTATTTTTAATAATGCTTCGTCACAAAAGTCTCTAAGGCATCTAAAATAGTATATGAATTTACGAATTTTATTGTTTTTAATATGAATTTTTCATGACAATACCTGGTCTATAGTAACACCTAAGTATTCTATTGATGTCACTCTGTCTATTGAATTACAATCACAGTTTGGCCAAGAATTACTCTTGTTACACTTACAATCGTGAATTTTTAATTTATTGATAAATTTAGGTTGACCATTTTTAGAGAGAGAGAATGTATTTTTGTTCTTGCTTGTTCGTGCTAGGTTAGTTAGTATAAATCATTTCTTTTTGGAATAGCAGCATAGCAGATTGGTTGCCCTGAGTCATATAGCAGAAAACATATATATTTTTTGATTTTTGTATATTTGTATAAAATTGATGCCAAATATATCATTTTTATGATTGCCAAATGGTATATGAAGCTCAAATATTAATAAATTATAAACGAGATGAATTGATTTGATTTAATAGTAATATTTACATTTCACTACTGCTAAAATTTGCTTTAATAAACCAAGCATTCAATAGTTCAAAAGCAAAACCAATTACTTTAAAAAACAAGTTAAGAATTATTTATTCTATTATTATTAATATAAAATTAATTCTTAGTAAAAAAAACTTTAATACATTTTATACTATTTATCCATAACTGTTATGTTGAAAGCCATGGGCCATACATATTTTAAGACGTGACTTCCAATAGCGCTATGGGGTTAGTTAGGTTAATGATTTTATTATTAACATTTTTCATACAAATATAAACTAAATTGATTTATTAAAAAAGCAAATCAGAAAATGAAAAACAGAGAGTGCCATTGCAATAAAATGAGTAAATATAAACAATCACGCATGTCAAGATATTTTACAGATGATATATTTGTAAATGTTTTAAATAAATAACTAACTAAATAAATAAATATACAACTATTTTTCATCGTGTAAAAAGCTGCTAAACGATGCCAAGTTATTGAGGTAAATAAAAAAATTATAAATTCTTCTAGTATATGGTCTGTAGGGATTATAATAATTAAAAAAACAATTTTTTAATTATATTTTTTCCATTTTGGCTATATTTCGCCCAAACCTGGGCATCTTCAGGCCTAAAAATAACAATAACTTATAATACTATTTATTTTAACAAATTTGTACTTATTACAATTTTCTATTTGGTTAAAAACAATTGAAAAAACTAACACAAAATTGTCAAACTATCTATATATCACATAACAAAATTAAAATTTATTTACTTTTTTAACATTAATTTAAACAAATCAACAATTAATAAAAATTTTTAAAATAAAAATTAAATAATTAAAAAGTTTACCTTAGCTGAATGTTTCATATGATGTGATAAATATTACAATGAATGAGGTGTTAACAAACTTTGAGTAACTATTTCACTCATTGTTCAATGGTTACTAAATACTCTTAAGTATTTGTGTCTGTCTAATGATATGTTTATATACCTATCACAAACATTCTTATTGTTGAGATAAAGGTCAGTTTACAGATCTTTTATTATTATTATTTAAATCACTCAAACCTTCTATTTTACTAAAAACGTGCATATTCTTATCTATTATATTCTATTTATTTATTTTATTTTATTCATTTTTTATTTTATTTATTTATTTTTATTTATATATATATATATATATATATATATATATACACACACATACATATACATATATATACACACTCATACAAATATATACACAAACATACACACACGCGCACACATATACATATATACATAATCTAAAGATAATTGTTGTTATTTATTTTCTTTTATTTAAAGAAATTGTCTAAAAATTGATTAAAAATTGTCATTTTATTTATTAAAAATACACACGTACATACACACACATACATATACATGCATACACACACTCATACAAATATATACACAAACATACACACACGCGCACACATATACATATATACATAAAGACAATTGTTGTTATTTATTTTCTTTTATTTAAAGAAATTGTCTAAAAATTGATTAAAAATTGTCATTTTATTTATTAAAAATATATTTTTAAATTATACATTTATAATTATATTCATTATTATAACATTATTTTATTTATGGTTTCTATTTATTATTTCATTTATTGACTATGTTTTATCTTTAAGTTTTTAAAAATACCTGAATAAAATAAAAAATTATATATATATATATATATATATATATATATATATATATATATATATATATATATATATATATATATATATATACCATCTGTTCCTCTCTATTTGCACACCTTTGTCTGCAATTAATTTTAAATTTTTCTAATTGCAATTAATTAATTTTACAGAATTACAATTTTCACTCCCACTGAACTTTGCGTTTGAAATATAAATATTCAGTCCAATTATAAACGCAACTATCTCCATTTAAAGGGGTCTCCAACTCCAGGTGAAAAAAAAATAAATAAATACATTATTTTTTTAGCTTTTCATCCTTTTTAAATTAAAAATAATTTTAATTGGAGAAAATATAAATGTATCTATTTTCTCGACAATCTAATTAGTATTACTATGATGAAACCAATAAAATTTCCTCTTAAAACTGAATTTATATATTATATATTTTATTTAGTTTCTTAATATTTGTATTTGTATTTATTCAGGGAGGTATTACATGAAATTATTGTTTTTAGATATGATATTATCCAATATAGTTTCTATATTGGATAGGATTTCATTATTGTTGATTTATTTATTTGTGTAAATGATTACACCCGATGGACATCAAAGATAAAAATAAATTAACACTTATTTATAATTAGGAAGCAAACTTATCAGTGCTCAAAATAGTACATTACGCGTCTAGTGCGCTGAAAGTAGCATTTTGCATGCGAGTGTGGAGTTTGCACAGCGACAGCGAGGGTAGTAAAACCAAAAACCACACGAGTAAAGCAAAATGCAGTTTTCGCACGAGTTTTGTACTGTACTTTATCTACGATTGTTGGATTTGAATAATGAATACAGAAAAAAATGTAATAAACTTCCTGTATGTAAGTTCGAATTTCTCTTTTGATAAAGATGACATTAATTCATTAGTTGTATTTTGTGCCGAATTAATTATTTCGGATGGCGTATAATTCTCTTCATTTTCTTCATAATCACTTAATTCACTCATTGTTCCTCTAAAAACTCGATATAAACAGTTACTTAATAAAACAAACAGCAAATTAGAATGTAAACAAACTCGCTAATCGTTCCGACCTAGGGCGGAAAAAAGAGGAATTCTTTACTTCATTATGAACGCGCATGCGCAATGACTACAGCTACGAAATGAATCACCTTCTACGCATCTAAATAGAGATTTAATGTTTATATTTCGTATCAATCGTAGATAAAATATATTTTTCCTACTAGCGGCAGCAAAATTACGCATTATTGAACTGTTTTTAGGCATGAAAGTTTAATTTCTCTGAGGTTTCAAGAAAACTTTACAATACGCAGTAAAATACGATTTTGCTGCCTAGGCGGCAAAATCATATTTTGCTGAGGGTTTTTCCACGCTAAGCCACGCCCACATTCCCCGCTACAAATATATAAACAAACAACCTTTTCTTTTAGATTATCATTAACCTAAATTATTTGAACAATTTACCTTAAAAACATTACGAATATATAAAAAAAAGGTTTATAAATACGTATTATAGATTATATATATAAAATAGAATGGAGTCAAATTATAAAATGAAATAAAAATATTATAAAAATATAGTAGGTCTTAAATTAATCATAAATAATTAAATTAGTGACAACACTGCAGCTCTTCTATTATCATCATTTTGTTTTGTTTTTACTGTATTTCTGTCAATTAATTTTTTATAATTATAACATTTGATATTGTTGCTTGTTTTTTTAATTTGAATAGTTCAATAATAGTATTTGATAAGTAAGTAAGTATATATGAAATAAATATTATTTATAGGAAACATTTTTCTGCCGCCGCGCCAGTAGGAAAAATATTGTATGCAACAAGGCAGCAAAGGAAACATTTCTGCCTCATATTGATATATTGTCAATCGAATAAATTACCTGGCTCGGCTTCGCCTCGGCAGTTAATTTCCATAGCCTGACCTCGCCTCCGGCTCGGAGGCTAATTTAATCATTCGTCAGAAAAATTCCATTTTGCTGCCTAGTTACATAAATAACTATTTCTTGTTTTTACATGAGAAACATTTAGATTTATCATTAGTTGTCATAAGTCATAAGTAATGCGAGTTCTGTATGAAAATAATTTAGAAAATATACTTGGACGGGATCAGAATGGCAAGGAGGACCTTTGACTGTAGACCTGTAGGACTCATCCTCCAGGACGACCTAGGGCTCGATGGAGAGATGCGTTAAAAGGGGACCGGACGATCTGGAGCCAGTGAGTACGTCAGGACAGGGACCTGTAAAGTCGGCAGTGGCAACTAAAGACGAAGAAGAAGAAATTAAACCCTGCCGACCGTAATCAAATTGTGTGCCTCAAATTTTTCACTCAGAATACGTGACAATCAAAGAAAGTACCGTTGTGGAAATCCCACACATGACTTCCATGAAATGTTGTGGTGTCACTACGTGAGCAAGAGAGAACTCAGTATAAACTACATCACAGCTAAACTACGTACAGCTAATATCGATTATAGTTTTGCAACAAAAATCCAAAATTAAACAAAAATAATAATGATAATAAACACAATTAAATACATCGTTAACATAAAAATAAAATGTTACCTTATAAATGTCGGTAGAGTTTAAAAAGATTAAAGAGAAAGGAGGTTTGTTTACATCTAGAGTTCAAGGTGAGTTTATGCGAAAACAAAACAAATTTATTAATCTTTATCCTTTATAATTAAAAACTTAATTATTCAATGTTTGTTTAAATTTTCTTTATACTTGTTTTTAACTATACAATATAAGAATATAATAATAATAGAATTTAAAATCAGCTGATAAAAATGATTGTTTACAAAGTAAATAAGACGGTATTTTTTTTTTTACATTTAAATTTCGATTCTTCTTTATAAGTTCTACAAATAATTTCAATTACAAATACTCGTTTTAAAGGGCATTAATGTGCGGTTTAAGCACCCCAATCAGAAATTAAATCGGTCAATTATTACACATGATATAAGAGTTCAAAGACGAAAATTTAACAAATATGAAAAACATGTCTCTATTTAAGATAGAAGGGATGGTCCTAAGACAAAAAGTCATAGGACCATAGTTGTAGATCTTTGAAAATCAGTTACGCTTGTGTTATCCGCTTTTCGATACGACTTACCGTTTATCCGCAATTTGGTTCCGAAAAAAGCCTAATAAAATGCCAATATCTCCCAAACCGCTTGTCCGATTGTGCTCAAAAAAGGTACAATCTACCATATAGGACACATATATACCCCAAAGGAAATTGAAATCCAATAAAGCCTACTGAAGTTACCGTCGACAGACCGATTTCGTGTTTAAGTGGCAGTAGCTCCGAAACGTCGTGAGCTACGATGTTCGGGTCTGCGCCATCAGTTTTTGACAAAAGTTCTAAAAAATGCCGCAAACCGCATCTCAATACGATGTCTTGAAGCGATGCTATAAAGGTTTTTTACGAACGTACGTACATACATACATACGTACGCACAGACATACATGTATATAAAACGGATTTCAATGATATCCCCGGGTTCGTAAGACCCCTTCTTCACAGAGATCTCGGAATCACGTTTTGGAGGGTATCACCATACTTCCATTTTTATGGAAGTAAAAAGGAATCCCTCGATGGTACTAAAATTGAAAACGTTTAATATTAAAGGGTTTTATTTAGTATGTAATTGCTGAGAAAAACTCTATCTTATAAAAAATAAATCTATCTATAAAATAAAAACAGAAGCTTTATAGCATAAACTGAGCGATACGCTTTTAGACGTGGCTTCATAGAGAAGCCTTTGATCTACGTATTCTACTAGTATATCTATCATACAACGTAACTCACCCTTCGGCTAATGTTTCAGGCATTACTCCATAGGTTCATAAAAAAATAAAAAAAATAGAACGCTAGAAAAAAATGCTCAATTTTTTTTCAAAAATTAAATTGTGATTGATGTCTATTATTGATCAATACAGAATGGAATACCAGACTTTATCCAAATATATCTAGCAGAAATGATATTTGATCATTATAATTTATGCGGTAAGTTAGTTCTTCCTTCGACTTAGTGAGCAAAAAGGTAAACAGGTGTACAAACTTTGCTAGTTATCAAACTGCTTTAAAAAATTTATATTTTGACCATTGTCTCCAACGAAATATTGGCAATACCTAAATTCACCAACTAACGTTGCGCTGCGCAGATACATTTAAAAAGTAATGTTTGAGCCAAATGAGAGAAATTATTGGGATTTCTAAATTATATTGCTGAGCTTGTCTGAACGGCTACTTTATAACAAGTATATTGTCTAAAGTGGAGAAATTTCGTCTGAACCCAGATTGTAAGGCATGTATCATCTATTCGTTGTTCAATTCTTCTAAAAAATTGCTCATTAATATTTTATAAACCGATAAAAGACTAATCGATCTGTAGATTTATATGGTATATTTATCGCCATTTTTAAACTGAGATTAAAACTACTATTTACGACCTTGTTATAAATAACCATTATTATTATCGATTAAGTTAGTTTAAACTTGCTCTAAAGGACTTATATATTAATGTTAATGGTAATTATTTTCCAATATTCGATCATTGCCAGAGAATAATTAATTTAGTTAAAAAAAAAAAAAAAAAATCTTATGTTAGGGATATTATAGACGGAGTAGATCTTGCATGAACAAATATTGAAATTAAAGATTTAGAAAAGGAGGGAAATATTGACTAATAAAGAAGACTAATAAAGAAAATTAGACTATCCCTAAAATCTACGATTGGAAAAAATTGTAGAATATAAAATTACTCTGCCCCTGGAAATAATAAAACTACTAGGACAGAGAAGAAAATTAAAGAAAAGAAACTATATGACAAGGAAAAGTTGAAAGAACCGGCTATTATTATAAGTGGAAAATTAAAAGAATTCAGTGTATAAAGAAAAATAAATTATTTAAAAAGCGCCGTAGAAAACGTATCCAGTTTGAATTATCACTGAAAAAGTCAGTCCATAGGAAGAAGGAACTACATGCTCTAAAACATTGGTTTCCAAAGTGGGGGGCGCGCCCCCCAAGGGAGGCGTAAAGACAAGTCAAGGGGGGCGTGGGGCCTCATCCAAGAATAGGGAATCTTGTAAAAAAAATGAAAGCTCATCTATCGCACTGCTTTATTTTGTCTCTTAGTTGTTCAATTTAAATTGCAACTTGATCAAAAATAGTGATAAGAATAAATGTATGGTTATTCAATGTAATACTTGTTTATTTCATATTTTTCATGACCACATAAAATTCTGTAAAAGGAGGAGAGGGAGGGGGGGGGGGAGTTTTATTATTGACAGTAGGGGGCTTGGTAAAAAAAACTTTGGGAACCCCTGCTCTAAAAGATGATAAGGGTAATTTATTAAATAATAATAAATTCAATTTTTAAGTTTTTGGTAGAATTCATACTACGGAAAGTTAAAATTTTAATTTAAATCAAATTATAATTATAATTAACAACGGGAGACAGACAGAGCAAAATAGACTCCAGCGCTGGGATTCGAACCACGGGCCTCCTGTATTTTCAGTGCGGATGCTCTAACCAACTAAGCTACTCTGGAGAATAATTTCCTCTGTTGTTAACGATACCAAGTTCCAAGTTCCGAATTAAGCTTTAAATTTTTCCACAAGTCTTAGGAATCGACATTTGCGATAACAGAACTAGACCGAGAAATAACGCTTATAATAATAAAGTAACTGTACCAAGTACAATCAATTATAAATTCAATTTTTAAGTTTTTGGTAGTATTCATACTACGGTTAGAGCATCTGTATTTGAAATACAGGAGGCCCGTGGTTCGAATCCCGGCGCTGGGATCTATTTTTCTCTGTCTGTCTCCCGTAGTTAATAATAATTATGAATAATAATAATGAAGTTTTAGATGAAATAGTTAAATGATTTACTAATTGAAGCGAGCGTAGCGAGCTTCCTACATTCAACGAAATATGCTCCGTGTCTGTCTGTCTGTCTGTCTGTCAGTAACGTTTACGCGTGTGACGATAACTTGAGTAAAAGTTGACCGATTTAGTTGAAATTTGGTATACATGTTCCTCTTACTAATACTCAGGCTAAGTTCGTTGGACAGCGTGATCCGTCCAAGAGTTCGCGCGCAACGCTCGCGTAAACGAGAGGTACAAAAATTAAATTGGAATTTCAGGACGGGAAAAGATTCTATCATCATCTACTCGATGAGACGAACATTTTTTCCAATAACATTTTTTACTAAAACCAACAGCGACACCGCTATGACTTAATAAAGATCGCTAAAACTATTAAAGCGGACCTAAACGTTTATAATAGAGAAAACAACCTTTTTACCGATATCTTACGTTCTAACGAAACGATTTTAATAAAACTTCATATACACCATCTAATGCACAATTGAAACAGGTATGCCAAATTTCAATTTGATACATGCAGTAGTTTGTTTGTAGCAAAGAGATACAAATTATAAATATTGAAATAGAGATGTGTGGTTAGAAGAATAGTAAGAATGCGGGGTGGTTCCCTTACTACTAGCCGCTGCACTACTACCAGACCCATTATCTATCAACTCATCATGATTCACAATAATCTTTTTTTTTCAATATTCAATACATATTTATTACTATACGCTCGCTTCAATGATAGAGCCACGCGATGCCTAGTTTATATGATGATAAGGAATTAATATCAATAGAGAGAGAGAAAAATATACATGGATGAAGTACCTGACTTGGTTCTGGATGAAGTAAGATGGGCTGTGAATAAAATAAAGAAGGGATATAAGGGCAAGAAATGAAACATATCTACTCTTACTTATATATTATACCCCAGGGTTTCACCGGATAACTAGAGAGGAAATAAAGGCAGGGATATAAGGGCAAGAAATGAAACATATCTACTCTTACTTATATATTATACCCCAGGGTTTCACCGGATAACTAGAGAGGAAATAAAGGCAGGGATATAAGGGCAAGAAATAAAACATATCTACTCTTACTTATATAATACAAGGCGATCCAAAAGTCCCCCCCCCCCCCCTCTTAAATTTTAAACGGTTTGAGATAATATAGTAATGAAACTTGGGGGACCCGTACCATGTAAAGGGATGTTTGTAGTCATCCACTAGCGCACTAGGGACAACCACACTTTTTGCCCCTAGGCTACCCAACTTAAATATTTCAAATCGGAATGTGTATTTTTGAAAGCAGATTTGGATTTTTTTTAACGAATAATAAGAAAATTTTACTTCTAATTATTTTTTTCTACCTGCAACTTGCCCCCTGAAGGGGGACAAAAGTATAACATTTGTAGATTTCAGTGCACTTGCATTAGTAAGTCCTGAACAAAACCAAAAATTAACGGAATAAAGACAAAAATTAGTCCTCAAAACAAGTTTTGAAAAAAGAAGGATTGAAAGACTAAGGAAACTACTGAAACTACTCTAAAAACATTGTAAAAAGCTAACTGTATTCCAAAAACATTGGAAAAAGCTAAGTGTATTCCAAAAACATTGGAAAAAGCTAACTGTATTCCAAAAACATTGGAAAAAGCTAAGTGTATTCCAAAAGGTTTAAATAGATACTAAGACTTATTGAAAATGATAGGTAATCTAGTAATTTAATGTTTATTACATCTTGAGAAAAAGGGCATACATTTTAAATAAAATGTGATTTGATTGATTCATATTAACCTCAAAAACTCAATTAATAATCTAATTGATGGTAAGGTCTAAAGGAAAAATTAAATTTCTACAATGTTCAAAATAAGATTTTTTTTTTTTTATTAACTTGCGGCAGCAAAATGAGGCATTATTGAAATGATTTTGGGCAGGGAAATGTAATTTTACTTACTTGACAGTAAAATCAGAATAATGTTACCGCCTAGGCAGCAAAATGTTTATTATGTTATAATGTCGGCAATAACTGTTTTTATATTATCTATATCTCCAATAATATTATATCGTAGTATTATAACATGTTACTGTTTAATAAGTAAAATGTATTAATTTGTTTATATTTAATAATTTGTTTATATTTATTAATTTGTTTATATTTATTAATTTGTTTATATTTATTAATTTGTTTATATTTATTAATTTGTTTATATTTATTAATTTGTTTATATTTATTAATTTGTTTATATTTATTAATTTGTTTAAATTTATTAATTTGTTTATATTTATTAATTTGTTTAAATTTATTAATCATGTATAATAAGTAAAAACAATAGTAGGTCTTTAATTAAAAGAAAACTACATTCATATTATTCAAGCCATTCTAGCAACTGGTCTAGCATTTCTTGGCTTATCCTAATTACTTCTTTCCTTAGTTTAATAAAATTAAGGCAAGATTGTTCTTAGTAAAGAAATAAACAAATAGTATAATTGTTTTATGCATTAATTCATTCAGAAGTTTTGTTTTGTATAAATGTGTGTTTTCTATTTTCTTGTTGATTCATTCTTGCTATAGATTCAGTTTGCTATTCACTTATTATTATTATTTCAAAGCTTCTTATTCTATTTCTTAATTGTAAATAAACAATTTATTTTAGTTAATATGTTATTACTTTATTAATATACATAGTTAATAAATATAATAACATGGTATTTTAGCAGTTCCATTTTTCTGCCGACTGTAGATAAAATATTTTATGCAACAAGACAGCAAAGGAAACTCTGAGGTTGGCGCAAAGAAGTATGCATAAAATTTTAAGGAAAAATGGATAAGCAAACCACTTAATTACTGAAAGAACTGAAATCAATGATATTTGAATAACCATAAGTACAAGGAAATGTAACAATGTGAGAACAACAGATGGAAGATGTACAAAGAAAGTTATTCAATGGCACAAGAAAAGAAAAAGAAGAATAATTTGGCCGAGAAAGAGTTAAGATGAAAAATTCAAGATAATATGCGGAGGAGAAACGAGGCAAAAGGGGCATGGGACCCGTAGGAATGGAGGAGAATTACTCTAGTGTATAGTGAAGTTTAGCTCTCAAATAATTGAAATTATAAAATAATAAATTAAATAGTTAATTAAATAATAATAAATAAACAAATAGCAAAAATGATTAAATTTTAATAAAATTAATCTAAATTTTATAAAGAAATAGCCATCCACAAAAGCAACCTACCAAGATGATAACTACGGATGAAAATCTTATTTGGTCATATAATGTTATGTTATGAAATTGTTTACAGTGTTTAAATTGTTATAGTATTTAAGTTGTAATTTTTATCTTCTTAAATAGATGAATTTTATATATATATATATATATATATATATATATATATATATATATATATATATATATATATATAAATTGTAAAATTAATAATAATAATACAATATAATCGTTACAATAATATAATTTATTGTTTAACATACTGTACAAAAAAAAAACAATAAAAGTGTATAGAAGAAAAGAATGTTAACGGTTTGAATCTATATTTTAGACTGAAAACTATTTTATAATGAAAAATAATAAAATCACTTTGAACAAATGTAAATTAACATAATAAATACTAAATGAATTATTGAGTTGGCTTCGCCATAGAACACCCCCTCTTCGCATAAACCCTTAAATCCTATACCGCTTCGTTTTCGGCAGACGACATTCTGTTTTTAGGTAGGTTCGTATTGGTTGAATTTGAGTATGTGGGTGATTTAGGTCGAGGTAAAGATACCTTGTGGTTGAGATGCATTTGAGACTGAGATGTGTTTGAAGTTGAGGTTGAGATGCGTTTGAGGTTGAGACTGAGATGTGTTTGAAGTTGAGGTTGAGGTGCTTTTGAGGTTGAGATTGAGATGTGTTTGAAGTTGAGGTTGAGATGCGTTTGAGGTTGAGATTGAGATGTGTTTGAAGTTGAGGTTGAGATGCGTTTGAGGTTGAGATTGAGATGTGTTTGAAGTTGAGGTTGAGATGCGTTTGAGGTTGAGATTGAGATGTGTTTGAAGTTGAGGTTGAGATGCGTTTGAGGTTGAGACTGAGATGTGTTTGAAGTTGAGGTTGAGGTGCTTTTGAGGTTGAGATTGAGATGTGTTTGAAGTTGAGGTTGAGATGCGTTTGAGGTTGAGATTGAGATGTGTTTGAAGTTGAGGTTGAGATGCGTTTGAGGTTGAGATTGAGATGTGTTTGAAGTTGAGGTTGAGATGCGTTTGAGGTTGAGATTGAGATGTGTTTGAAGTTGAGGTTGAGATGTGTTTGAAGTTGAGGTTGAGATGCGTTTGAGGTTGAGATTGAGATGTGTTTGAAGTTGAGGTTGAGATGCGTTTGAGGTTGAGATTGAGATGTGTTTGAAGTTGAGGTTGAGATGCGTTTGAGGTTGAGATTGAGATGTGTTTGAAGTTGAGGTTGAGATGCGTTTGAGGTTGAGATTGAGATGTGTTTGAAGTTGAGGTTGAGACGCGTTTGAGGTTGAGATTGAGATATGTTGATGTTCAGATGCGTTGAGGTTGGATGTTGAACAGCACCTACTCCTTTTTCAGTTGCGTCTGTGATGGTGATGAGACACAAAACACTATCAGCCTTAAGGAACGCCAGAGTAGCTGCGTCGCAGAGGGCTATTATGCAAGTGGAGAATGCTTTCTTTGCTTCATCGGTCCAGTTAAGTGGAGTTTTGTTGTAATTCTTTTTTCCTTTTTGTTAGGTCTGTCAGTGGAGCTTGGAGTATTGAAATGTTTGGAATAAAGCGATGATAAAAATTGATAAATGCCAAAAATCATCTTCGCATCTCAATAGCGTTGTTTGGTTGTTAAAAATTTTCTAAGGCCTCAACCCGATCATTAAATGGTTTAAGGCCTTCGCCAGAGACGCAGTACCCTAAAAACTTTACCCAGGGTTTACCGAATGTTGCACTTGGCTGCGTGCTACTCCGCATTGTCGCTGTCTGGTAATAACCTGTCTTAAATGGTCAAGATGTTCTTCCACTGAAGTTGAAGATAATGGTATTCATTCATTCACTGCAACATAATAAGCATGTAAGTAGTATTAAGTACTACAAATGATTGCTTTAAGTAATAATTATAGTAAGTTTAAACTTGAAGACTGTGAGTCGAACTTTAAGTAAAATAGTAAGTAACTGCAGTGCCGAATAAACAACTTATAAACTATGTTATAAGTATTTTAGGCAAACTAAATCAAGCTGAAAGCATATTTCTGTTTAATTTATATAGTCTGTTGTTGTTATGTTTTTACTAAATCATAATATTGTAAATAAATTATTAAAATGTAGACACATCTCTTTGTTTTCTAAGCTTATCCTATTTGTTATTTATTTTTTTGTTTCAAGAACAGCCCAACATGTTAAACATGTATTTTTACAAAAACCTTTATATATGTTTATCTCCTAAAAAGTTATTTCCTATAAAATAATGTAAATTAACTCGTAAAATATTAATTTAAAAAAAACGGACAATAAAGCCTCGCGCGCACAAAGGCGGTACGGACGACATTTTTAAGGGGGGTGAGCGCACTAGACTGGACGGACGGAACATCTGCAGAACCCGCAATTTACAGGTCAATCTGCGAGCAGAGCTGTGGTAAGAGTATACAAAATGGATATAGATGACGAACCGTTGATAGTTAGTGTCATTTTGGTAGAAGAAGAGGAAGAGACGAAAAGTGGAAAGCAAAGAATTTGGGTACACATCATAAACAGGAAAAGTCTTGGCGAGTTCCACATCTGGTTTTCTGATCTTGTAGAGAATGATGTGAAGTTTATTCAATACTTCCGAATGACTGACAAGAAGTTTGAATCTCTTCAAAGCCTTGTAGAAGGTAAACTATTCAGGGAAAATACTAGCACAATCAAATTAGATACACCCATCTTCGGTAAATCTTTGCTGGCACCATGACCTATGGAGAAAGGCGGAAGTCCCGTGCCGACCGGGCGGTCGGTGCGCGCACTACTCCGGAAATGCGGATCGTCGGAAATGCGGTACGGCAGCTCGGAAATGTCCTGAAGTTCAATCTCTCTGACTTTTTAACGGACGGCGGAAGGTACCGGTCCTCCGTTGCCGGCCGTCCTGTCGTAGTGGGTGCACTCACATTAGATTCAATCTTATTAACTTTTAAAAATTTCCGTCCGTGCCGTGCCGCCCTGGTGCGATTATGTGAATGAATTACCTGCCTATAAATTTTTCAATTTCTAATAGTTTTTTTTTACGTAATAATGTAAATAAACACGTATAAATAATTGATGCATTTTTTTTTTTTTCACATAACGAAACTTATAAACGTTTCTGTTAGAGAAACAAAGATAAAAGGAACGAGATGAAAACATGTAAATGCTTCACAGGCTTTACTA
Source organism: Gerris lacustris (assembly GCA_951217055.1). Taxonomy (NCBI): domain Eukaryota; kingdom Metazoa; phylum Arthropoda; class Insecta; order Hemiptera; family Gerridae; genus Gerris; species Gerris lacustris. The sequence goes on from OX578285.1 coordinate 26,475,318, forward strand.
TTTCGTTTCATTTCAGGCATAAAGCCAAACAGTTTTTCAAAGGTTTCAATTCAGCTCAACTCAAAGCAAAACCAGATACTTAAAAGAGGTGAAGTTTTCCACCACTGTTTACTAAGTATTAAAGCCTTAGTTATTCCTCTAGTTTTCAGACGTTTTAATCCTCCTTATTCCTATTTAATAATTCTTTAGTCTTTGTTATTGTAGTATTTTAGTACTTATCACTGTTTGCGTGTGTTATTGAGAGTACGCCAGTATTTTCGTAACCTTTTTGGTAATTCTCTTTTAGTATTTTATCGCATTGTTTCCTCTTAGTTTCTATGACAAAATTTCATTCGACTTTATTTATTTTATTCTTTTGGTAGTTCAATTATTTATAAAGATTTTTTTTAGCTCTCATTTCATTCAGGAATATTGCGTCAACGGATGTCATCTTAATGAAGTAAAAAAAAAAAAAAAAAGTTTTTCAACTTCTCTTAAATAGTACATATTATATTATGTAATTGTTTGTTTTTCAGATCAGCTTTCGGTCTTTATAAAGCCAACACTAGTGCCAAATATAGAAGAACTAGAGTTACGTTAACAAATGAATATGATAATAACAATCTATAGCACTATAGCCCGTGAAGGGCTTATACAAATACATATATATGTAATGGATGACACGTGTAGCTGTATAATAATCAGTTGTATATACCGTATAATAGACATGTATAACCGGGTAGTGGTCAATTCACTCAGTAGCTACCAAATTATCGTGACGCTGAAGTTAAGTTGACCAACAATGTTAAGACATCTTTTGCACTCAGCAGTCAACTTAGATGTATACCTTGGTTTTGGTTCAACCAGTGCTTTTCTCTGTCTGGCTATCAGAGTTGATTCTGTTTTGTCTGTCAAAGATGTTCTTCTTAGCTCATATATCTCTGCCAGAAATACAGTGGCATATTTGCCTAAGCTCATATTGGGGTTTTGCGCAGAAAACCTCAGCCCCTGATAATTCTTCAATTCGGGACCCATCGATGAACTACATTTCTGTTCCTGGTGGCATTTGAGGATCTTCTCCAGGTTCCCAGTCTTGTCTTGAAGGAAGTTGATACTCCCATCCCAACTAATGTTGAAATTCCACTGTGTTATTGTAGAGTAGAGTCTTGTAACCTGACTACTTCCGGGTAGATTTCTGTGATAGAATTCCATATTATACTATGCCCTATACTGTCATATCCTATCCATAAACCAGCACAGTGCAGGCGATATGAAGCTAGCATAGCTTCGTACTTCAGATATTTCTCTAAAGGTGGTAAGCAAAACATAGCCTCAACAGCCTGGGTTGGTGAAGTTTTCATTGCTCCTAGTATATCAACACAAGCCGTCCTTTGAAGGTAATGAAGTGATTTCTTTGAAGTCCCTACAGATATCCTTGGCCATCAGACAACACATGCCTAGGAAAGAATTTGTCTCACCATGGCGGTAAAGATCCAGTGCAGTACTTTAGGTTGTAATCCCCAGGTGGGACCAATAGCCTTCCAGCACACCCAAAAGGCCGCCATTACTTTGTTCAGCGCCGCTTCAAGATGAAGTTTCCAGGTTAGTTATTTATCCAAGATTACACCAGAATATTTTGATTTAAATCAAATTATAATTATTAACAACTACGGGAAACAGACAGAGAAAAATACACTCCAGCGCTGGGATTTGAACCACAGGCCTCTATATCCCAGCGCTGGAGTGTATTTTTCTCTGTCTGTTTCCCGTAGTTGTTAATAATTATAATTTGATTTAAATTAAAATTTAATCTTTCCGTAGTATGAATACTACCAAAATCGTAAAATAGGAATTCAGAATATTTTGCTGATTCTGTGAGGTTAAGTTTCTTACCACTTAGCATCAGTCCTGTACTTCCATATATTTTCTTTTGTAAACAGTGTAACCACTGTTTTGTCGGGATTAACTCCAAGGCCGTGATTATAACACCATCTTTGAACAGTGTGAAGAGCTCTTTGTGCCAACTAAAATTCTGTTCTAGTGAACTTGCCCTGAACCAGAAATGCTACAGCATCTGCATAACCTTGAATGTATATCCCATCTTTCGGAATAAGCTTTAAGAGACTATCCACCACAAGGCACCCGTAACGGTTAAAAAACTCCACCTTGTGGACAGCCTCTCCTTATAGCTACTTTTATACTGTGTCCAGTTCTCTCAACTTTAGCTAGTCTAAGAGATTGCAGCATTGATCTGATCCATGTCGCTATAGCTGGGTCAACATCATGGTCAAAAGCAGCTTGGCTGATGAATTCAGCAGAAACTTAATTATAAGCCCCTTCGAAGACCATGAAGAATCCCAGCATCAGCTGTTGCTTGTTGAGGGCACTTTCGATTTTGCAGACTAAATGGTAAAGAACTGCCTCACAAGATTTTCCTGCCTGATATGCATTCTGAGGAATAGTTTAGATACAAATCCTCTCAACCCACATCTTTACCATACATCTTAAAAGTTTCAGCCAAAAAAAAAGTATAATTGGATTCTAGGAAGCGGAGTGTCGATACAAATGACCATTAAAAAATGGACTAGACGTAAAGACTCCAGCAGTTAAAATAGTATATTATGTTACTACGCTGTGAAGTGAGTTTTTTCTTTACCGCGGCAATTACATTTTACTGTCTCGCTCCGCTCGACAGTAAATATTGCCAAGGTAAAGAAAAAACACTTCACAGTCGTGTAGCATATGCTATTTTTTCCGTGGTAGCAGACAATGAAAAAACATTAAATATTAATCAATAATCAATATAATAATAATTACATACTTAAAATTTAAAAAATATAAACCTTAAAAAGAGGTTACACTATGAAAAAAATATAAATAAAACACATTGACATCTAGCGGATTTTAAGCGTACTAACAAGCATAACTACAAAGATTGCAGCGCTAAAACGGAAGTTTTGATAACTACCAGCACGATTTTTTTACGTCCTAGGACGTAAAATATGTTTCTTTCGTGCTGGTAGTAATGAAAAGATTTTTTAAGTCCACGTAATGAAAAAATAGATTTTAGCTATGTTTTTTAGGCTCTAAAGTTACTATTTCACAGCCTACCACGGAAAAAATATATTTTTAATTCAAAGAATCAACCTACCCTTTTTAAAAAAATCTAACTTCCTTTTCTCTCTAATACGAGTAATTTGTATATAAATTTATAGTACTAAAGGATTCACTTTGATTTTAAAATATGTATATCGTAATACATTAATTATTTAAGCAAAGAAGGGGTAACGGAAAGTTGTATATGATAAAAAAAAAAACAACTTGAAACAACATACTTAAAAACTCTAAAACAAAATGTTTTATCTGTTTTTATGAATAAATTATAACTTCTTGTCAGAATGCTAACTCCAAGAAAAAAATAAAAATCGATGACATTTGTGAAAACGTTTTAGCATTGAACAATAAATAAGTAATAAGTTACCGCTATCATGTGGTCTGTAGACCTCACCACCCCATCCCTTTACTATTTCTGTTATTATCCAAAAGAACATAGAATTTCTTTTTTAAAGAAGTTGCATGAGCTTGACAGCATAAACTGAGTTAAGTTTTAGGTAACAATTATTTATTTATTAAATTTTTCACGACATATTCAAACGACTGAGATTATAATATTATTGTGACATTTTCAATACTTTCTCATTTTATGTGATAATTTCAGTTTTTACTTTCTCTCATGTGCGAAGGGTGAATTAAATTTAAGTTTAAAGAATGAAGGGTCCTATTTAAGGTCCAAAATTAAGTTAAAAAGATCTTACAAGCATAGGCCAGCGAACGCTTTGATTTCGAAGTAGAATGTATATACAATGAAGGATAGTGATAGTAGTTAGACCTAGGAAATAGGTCCGTATTGTTCCCATTTTTACTATCCTCTTGGTAGAGAGTTGCAGCCACTTCACATGTCATACAACTGTATAAAGTACCGCCGGTGCGAGTAAAGTGTCATCATGCAGCCACTTTACACGTCACACAACTGTATAACGTACCGCCGGAGCGAGTAAAGTGTCATCATGCAGCCACTTCACACGTCATACAACTGTATAACGTACCGCCGGTGCGAGTAAAGTGTCATCATGCAGCCACTTCACACGTCATACAATGTATAACGTACCGCCGGAGCGAGTAAAGTGTCATCATGCAGCCACTTCACACGTTATACAACTGTATAACGTACCGCCGGTGCGAGTAAAGTGTCATCATTACTGAACCATGAAAATCAAAGGACAAGGCGTGGGGTCATTCCCATGACCCTGTACCACCCTCGCCTCGTAGGTACAAATCAGAGCACCACGATTGTTGCAGAGCACAAAAGCATAAACTATGGAATCTGTATACTTCTAACCAATGTGATCACGATCACCGATAACATGGGTAATTTTAATTTAATAACCAAGATAAATGCCACTGGTGGTAAAACCCCATACTTCTTATGCAATACCATTGATTTCAAAATGAGTTGTGATAAATTACTCACAACTAAACAAAACAAATCCCCTACCAAAACATTTTTAGCGATAAATGAAGTTATCAACAATTAAGAGAGCCAGCGTGGCCGTGTGGGTTAAACCACGTCTGCTCGGCCATCACTGAATCTTGAGTGGAACGAGATGGGGTTCGATTCCTCGCCGTGACGCTCTGATTTATATGGCTCACTATTGATCACATCATACTCGCTTCGGCGGTACAATGTACATATTATATGTATGATGTGTGAAGTGGCTGGAACTCTCTATCGCGGGGCGTAAAAAGGGCCTAAGTGATGGCCTAATTGCAAGGTTCGAACAAGTGGTTCGTCCTACCCGTTCTAGTAGGAAGTACTAGACTACTACTACTACTACTACTATCAACAATTATATTTGTTGACTATCGTGGCCCTAGGCTATTCCGTCCTCGGATTTCAATATTAATTCGTACCCTATTAGAGAATTACAAATAGATTTCACTAACATTTGTGAATAATAATATTCAATGTCGTAATAAATGGAACTCTTCTAACAAAAGCAAAATGTGAATTTTATATCTTCAGAAAAATCAAAATTGGAATTCCTAAGAAGCAGATAGATGGATAATTTGATTGACCTCCCACTCCAACTGTTTGGTCTTAAGACCGACCCTATAATCGGCTATTTAGACGCTAAAGGGGTTTCAGGAAATTTATGTCGACCTTAACTTTCACACCATTTCTAAATGGAAAAAAATCAATATCTATCTTAACTTAGTTTCTCACTCTTGTCTTTTATAAAGGTTGTAGAAAAAGGTTACGATCAATATTTCAAAGACCACCGGAAAGCTTAATATTTCAGTCCTGGAATTAATTAAATAAGTAATACTATAATAATAAGTAATATATTTGCTTACTCATCAGTACTGCGAACAATTGTAGTAGCGCAAAATAATATTTTAAGGGCAATTTTAGGGAGACGAAGAGCCGACTCGGCCACGGCCATATATGCAGAACTCTCTGTATTTACTCTGGACCAATAGTATAAACAATTTGTATACAAAGCCAAAGCTGTACATAAAAATATTGGACTATTCAGTGTAGTTGCCCACGGGTTGGGTACCAGAAGTGATACACAGGGTCTACTTGTGGTCCTTAGAAAAAATACGACCTGCGGAATGAGACACTGGTCTTACTCCGGGCCCGCATGGTTTAACCAGTTGCCCCCTCCTCTACGATCAGATGCAAGCAACCACAAATTTAATATAAATAAAAACAGCACATCCTACAACAACCACTCAATAGTGACATAGAAGATTGAAGCATTAAGTCCAATAGCTATCAAAACAAAATTATGGTTATTACTGTCACATTTTCAATTTTCACTCGTTATTGGTAATATGTATAAGTAAAGTTTTATTTTATGGAAATTTTAGTTATTTTTAATTTCAAGAATCCAAAGTTCAAATCCTAGACCCAAAATATTTTAATTTTATAGTTATAAAGAAATTAAATTTTTTAATTTATAAAATTATATCAAATTAATTTATAATAGAGCTCCCTCTCCACCCTCTGGTTTCCCCTTTGTGGAGAGGTAATTTCTGTGTAATAGTTCATTTTTGTTTATTTGTATTATTTAAAAGAAATAAAGTTTTTTTTTAATTTGAATACGAGCATATTACATTTGTGGATACAGGGAATAAATTAAGGACAAGGGAACAAATTTATTTTAACAGCTTTCATGTAGCCTGCTTGAAAGTCAGATCTCCCCTTGGGTTATCAGGAGACTCGACAGCCAGTAAGACCAAATATAATACTATACAAATTTTGCTTGCCAGTGAGTAGAATTTCAAAAACGATGGCACGGGGTTAGTTATGTCGTTCCATCAGCTATTTAAACCTTCAAATTCTATAAACCTCCCTACTTCAATTACGACTAAAATATTTTTATTTAGGGTCCGTAGGCAAAACCAAGGACCCTTATATTTTCCTGCGTGTGTCTGTCCGTCCGTCCTGTCACGTGCTCTCACGGCTACACCTTTCGTCCGATCACTTTGAAATTTGGCATGTATGTGTCTTGTACCTACCCACATATTTTAAAAATATAGCCACTTAAAAAAATAGGTAAAAAAACTTAAGGGTTAAACATTTTGTATTTCTTTTCGACACCGTGAGGGGTGTCATATGAAAGGGTACGTCGAGCTGATTACAAAATTATATAATTCTTTGGATATAACTTTGATAGGGCGAGCGTAGGCATGTTTGAAGTGGGTGTGAAACGTGTCCCCCCCCCCCTCTATCTCGCTTATGTGAAGTGCAAAAAATCTGAAAAAATCCTGAACATTCTTCGACCAAAAGTAAAGATACCACTTTTTGGAAATTTCGAAAAAAATATTATTTTATTTTTTATTGACAAAATACGTTTATCAGAGTGTGTTTTGAGAATATCAGACCCTTAGAATAGTTCAAAGTAAGCTTTTTAGCATTTTAAAAAAACACTGTCTATACACTTTACAAATAATTAGTTGTTTTGACTGAGATTTTGTGGTACCACTTCATAATTATGACTAGAGAGGTTGGTAGAAAGTTACACAACAATATTGCCACCACAATTTTTATTACACATAAATTCACAAACGCGTTTCGACAAATAACATAATCTTCAGTGTGTGTGTTAACTTAGTAAGGGTTAATTCTGTACTGTATTAACTGTACAATAATTCTGTACTGTTAATTCTGTACAGTACAGAATTAACCTCTCTAGTCATAATTATACACTTTACAGTTAAACACTATATTATAGTGTGGCCTACGGACCCTCGCTGTGTGCTGACTAGCACACACTTTAAGGGGCCCACACACTTACAGTTTAACTGCAGGCCGTTATCGTATACGATTATCGTAAGGCCAAAATCTCAGACCACCACACATTACCCGTCCAGCGCCTGCAGGCAATCGTAAAGAACTACAGATCTGTGCCTGTATGCGCCATACACTGTGCGATGAATGCCTGCAGGCCGATATCTGTCGATTTTTAACTGCAGACCGATATCTGTCATTTTTAACAGCAGGGAATGAACTGCTCCACTGTCGGTCCCCGCTAGACTTTCTGAATGCGTAGAAGTAAACTTTGTGCGTTGTACGTATTATGGGTTAATTATTGTGAACCAGTTAAGAAAAAAAAATGGTTTTGGTCAAAGAAGTGGCTCCAAGAAAGAGACACTAGTTCACACATTTCTTTGTTGCGTGAGTTGAGGAATTGCCATAAAGAAGATTTATTAAACTATTTGCGAATGAACGAAGACAATTTCAACAAAATGTTGCGATTGGTTTCACCTTCACCCTTCATTAGTAAAACGAGCACCAAAATGCGCCAGTCAATAAGTGCAGGATATTGCTTATTTTCTTTTTTAACAGTATCTAAAAATTTAATTACAAATGTAAAATGTATAATTTATCAGAAATTATTAATAAATTAATTAAACAATTGTAAATTATTTACCTAAAGAATTATTATTATATGTACCATATTTAAAGTGTAATTTCCTATTGTCGCAGTCGGTACTGTTTTTTTTATAGAAGTCTAATAACACACCGTACGCTTCGTCTTTCAGCCTTTTGTTTGAATAATTTTTGTCCTTCATTTTTCATAGACATGGATATAGACGATACATGTCAAGTAAAACTGAAATAAAATTTGGTTTATGGTCAACTATGGCGTCGTCAGTCCAAAATTTTCTAACAACACGATAAGATTTTGGCCTGCAGTCCGACGAAGGGAAATAAACAAAATAAAGATGATTCACTCTACACGCCTGTAGGCCGACTGACAGTGTAGGGCGGCATTGATCTTGAGGCACAGGCCGGACAGTCCACGGACTGTCATCTCTCCTTCCATCCGATCCTCGCCTCTACCCTCCACACACCTACAGTCCACCTCCGACTGCAGTCCGTCATCTTAAGAAAAACTGACGAGTGTGTGGCCAAGCTCCGTGGACGGACAGATCGTTATCTTCAGTTAAACTGTTAGTGTGTGGGCCGCTTTACCTGTTAATTTAAACTTGAAATTACAGTAAGAAGTAGAACTTCTAAATATTGTTGCTTAGCTTAGTAATTAGAACTTAAGACATTTTTCTAACTTTTGTGTTATTCAGAGATTCAATTTTCCCCTTGAACCAAAGATCAACTTAAGACGTACCTAGAACCTTCTCATAAGACATGGTAATTGGTGAAAAAGCGATTCGGAAGCTCATTATGGTCACAAAAGCCATTTTAACGGTATTTGTTATTAAAGAAGATTACATTGCAATCGATAGATAATAATAGTAAGGAATAAAATTGAGAATTTTATGTATGATAGCAGAAAATATATAACTTGTCAGAGTCTCTGAATATAAAATATATTTTTATATTAGGTAATTATAAAAAATCGAAGGTCATCTCCTTACTAATTTTACTTTCTAAAGAAGCCCTTAACTATAGAATCTTTGCCAGAAAATTCTGTAGAATTAGAGATAATAGGCTTGGCATTTTCACCTTGGCACCAAGTAGGGTCATTTACCTTTTACTTCTTCTAAAAATCCCAATTTTTATTTTAACGAAAATCCTAACGACTTTTAAATTAAATGACGAACTTTAAAGTATTGCGGTGTAAAGTATGTCATCTTTATAAGCTGAAAAAAAAAAAACTCAAATAAAATTACCTCTACTTAAAATAAAAGTATAGCTAAAAATAATCGACCATTACTTTATAAAACTAAAAATATCCAATCTGTTATTCCTTTTTCTATAACTCAGCACTTCAAAAGTAACTATATTATTAACGTATTCAAATTAGCAAATTTATATAAAGTCTTCACATAACAGAAAATTTTATATTCTCAATTACATTTTCGCATAGTGAAAATTCTTCTAAATATTAATATTAATCAACTTTAATATAAATAATTCTTTTTAACAATTTGCTCCCAATAACTGAGATTAATCATATCTAGTTTTAATTAAAGTTTTTTTTTTTTTTTTTAAACATTTATTGAACACTCGTTGGGGTCTAGGTGGCATTTAAGAACTTCAAAATTTAAATACAAGGAGTTAATTATCATAAGGTGGTAAACCACTTAAGTATAGTATAAGTTCTTGAAAATTGCACCACTTCAGGTAAACACAAAAAATCTCCTTTCTATGATATTTATTTTGAATCAGACTGAAATGCCGCACGGACTAAATTATATTAACTTTTTATTATTATAATTGTTTATATTCTTTATTTTCGTTTCATGAGCATTCCGTGAATAAATTACAATGACACGGAATCTGTATATAGTATCATATATATATATATATATATATATATATATATATATATATATATATATATATATATATATATATATATATATATATATATGTATATATATATATATATATATATATATATATATATATATATATATATATATTATGAATAAATTCTCGACCGTAAATATAAACAGAAAACAAACAAAACTCAGGTTTCGGTCACAAAAATCGTCTTACAAATACGTTACTATCAGTCGTTGTTTAGATGTTTTACGGCCCCTGAAAAAGGTTTTAAGTAAAAACCGAAACGTCGGGATTGTAACATAAAGACGATTTTTGTGACCGAAACCTGAGTTTTGTTTGTTTTCTGTATGTATATATATATATATATATATATATATATATATATATATATATATATATATATATATATATATATATATATATATATATATATATATATATATATAATGTGTGTGTGTGTTTATAAAATATTTAAAATTAAGAATAAGCGAATAAAAAAGTGTTATGCATTAGTTGTAGTATAAACTAAATCGAGACACGTTTGCAAAAACGAATATGCAGCGAGATACTTAATTAACATAATCTATAAAAAGACAAGAAAAGTCTATCTATGCACTATTTAAATGCAAACAGCTTCTTATAATAAACGTGCTTGGTGATAATTAGTAATTATGGGAATCATTGCAGACAATAATCGACTCCTAACGTAAGTAATAAAGTAATAAGGAAAAAGTCTGCAAATTAGAATGACACATAGATTCCTCTCTTTTACAATTACTGAACTAATAGTCAACAAATAAATTAGTTACTAAGAATTGAAAATTTATAGATGTTTGTACCTGTACCTGTTTCGATTCTGAGTGGTGTCCCATTTATGTTTATTGGACAATGTTAATGTGTGCAGACGGCACTATTTGTGGGCTACTTTTGACAAACCGTCAAAATTTTGTCAGAATCGAATGAGTGACTTTTTAAATAATAATAATAATAAACCGTTTATGCTCTTGCGGAAAATGAATCAATAGTTGCAGAAAGTTTAAATGAAAATGGGGCCAACAGTACGTTAATTACGACTTACCATACAAATTTTATTAAAATCGGACAAGTAGTTTTTAATATAATAAGAGATATGTTAGTTTAGAAAAGCTTAAGGTTTAATTTATAAGATTTGATACTATGTATAAATCTCTCTCTAGAAGAAAGCAATACGAACATTATAAAGTCGATTGAAAGAATTGGACAAATGGTGTCATAAGAACAACAGGAATTAGCGAGGGCGCCGATAATAAAAAATGTTTGGAAACCAATGTAAATTAATCCAGTAAATAATGTAATATATATATATTGTACTTATATATTCGCTAATTTGCAAAGTGAGTAGCTGTTAATTTTATAGTCTTACACAGGGCTCCTTTGGAGCAAGAGGAATCAGCAAGGGCGCCGAGAGTCAAAAATGTTTGGAAACCAATGTAATATTTAATTATGCACCTAGGGAATAATGATGATGAATAAGATATCATTTCCCGCGTGTCTGAGTTAATAACTAAATCCTGAGGCGAAGCCGAGGGATTAATGCCAATTAGCTCCCGAAGCGTAGCCGAGGGAGATGATTCAGGGCCGTCGCGAGGGTGGGGCGACCGGGGCGGTCGCCCCGGGCGCCACAAGCCAGGGGGCGCCTTAAAAATTCGAAAAATTATTTTAAATACTGAACCATTTTTATTTGAGAAATGTTTTTAAGGTTCAGCATAGGGGAGTGCCGGGACACATGCTCCGGTACCGTGGAACGGAGGCTCTCTTTGTCACTGTTCCGACAGTGCCCGAGTCTTGTACCGATAAGGTTGGACCGGGAAGGGAACGAGTCTGGCATTATATCGGTATCGGTTCTTGTCCCGAGGAGCGACACCGTCCCGACAAGTTTAGTGCTAGCAGTATTCACGGTACTGCATAACTACTTACAGGACTTTCACGAAGGAATATATAGTCGACTCCAATGAGCGTTTTGCAATTAAAGACACAGGCCGAAAGGACTTGTCTACCAATCTCTGGATAAGCCTTAGAATATTGTTAACAATACCCATCACTGTGGCCAGCGCTGAAAGAAGCTCCAGTAAACTTAAGCTGATTAAAACCAATCTGCGGTCAACGATGACACAGGAACGTCTCAACGGACTTGCAATCCTTTCCATTGAAAGTGAAGAGGCAAGAAGATTGGAATTCAAAGACAAATTACATAACTTTGCTCAGTTGCGGTGATTAGGGGGTGATTGGGGGGGGGGGGTTAGGGGGGGGGGGGGGCGGTGATAGGGGGCCCCCAGTTTCTCAGGGAAATGTAACTTAATAATTTATTTTAGAAAATTGTTTTTGAAATTTACCTTTTGTTCATGCAATTGTAGCATTTACTATTTTGCGTACAACCAAAATTATAGTTAATGTAAATATTTAACGAACACTTGTACTTTCCAACCCAGCGCCGTAATATGTGGGGATACTTGTCTGAACCGCGAATACATTTTTATATATATATATATATATATATATATATATATATATATATATATATATATATATATATATATAAATAATATTTTTTGCTAATTCATAAGATTAAATTAGCCATGTTTTGTTGCAAAACACAATATTTTCTTAGCTGGATTTTAAAATAATATTGTACTTTTATTATTAGACTAATGGGCCTGTTTTTGTCAGTTATTATTTTATTTTATGTCGGCTTAAGTTATAAACAATAATTTACTTTTAGTCATGGCCTAGGCCTACTATAATACTATGAAAAATTCTAAACGTTTGGAAAACGTGACACAAAATTTTGTTAAACTTTATTTACGAAACTTTTAAATTTCAAATAACAATCCCAAGGATGAACCCTCCAGAATATTATTCTCAAATACTCTTAAAACTAACCATTTTGCACCTAGATTTTAAAAATTTTCCTGGACCCCTCTGTTTGTGGGGGGGGGGGTATTCCATACCCCCAACCCCCACGGTGTGACAAGCCCACACACTTCCAAAGTCCAATCGCCGCCACTGACTTTGCTCATTTAAAGGTTAGGAAAGTACCATTTGGCATTTGGTTTATTTAGGTTGGCCATTTAGTGTTTATATTTTTCATTTTTTCCATACAGTTTGTAAAACTACACATAGGAAATAGTCCTATAAATAAATGCGGTAACTTTACAATGTACATTAAATACCCTTTTTAAAAATATATTAAACAAATATAAGTCTTTTTTAGGATTTGTTGGTAAAACCATTAAAAGAAACCCTTATAGTTTCGTCCTTGTGTCTGTCTGTTTGTCACTCTGTACGGTTCCATTTGCAATTGACTAAAACGAAATACAAACATGAAACTTTGCAGTATTGAAGATCGTTTTGACGCGCATGCTGGAAAAATATAGCGAACTCAAAATTATCAGCTGTTCAAATCCAAAATGGCGGATAATTCAGTCTCGTGAAAAAAAATATTTTTAAAATTTTGAGTGGAGTATCATATAAAAAGTATTGAAGAGTAGATTACAAAAATACTTGCGGATAGTCCTTATTTTTTTATGTCATTTTGTTAAAAAAACATCAAAATTTGCGTGTTCTCCCCCCCCCCTAAATCTAATTAATTAAAAATTAATTAGATCGGCGAACGTGGATTATAATCCCGTTTTGTCTGTCGCTCGGGTGCGAACTCGACACTCGGATGCAAAATGCTACTTTCCGCACTAGACGCGTACTATTAATGTACTATTAAATGTTGTTTAATTATTGAGATATTGATTAAGTTAATATCGGTTAAATCAACTAAATTGATATTAACAACAGTTACAAATTTATCCTGAAAAAATAAATATATACCAGATCAAAAAAGTGTTTTCTAATTAGATATTTCAATCTTTGCCTTAAAAAAAACATTTTATGGATTTTTCAAGCCAACGGATAGAGCTTAAGCATTAAGACTAGCAACGTTAAAGTTTTTAACGATATATTAGTCGAAGAATCACTTATTTTATTGAACAAGACACAATAAATAGGGCCCGATCTTCATTGAAAGTAATGTCTGGAAAGGAAACGATTGTTGCCGTTAGATTATTGATTGACGTACGCTGCTTTATTGTGAGGCTCGTCAATAAATATAATTATTCCGAAGCCTTCAAATAGAAAGAACAATAATATAAGTGCTACTATGAGATTGTTTTAGCTCTCTTAAAAATCCTTACCGAAATCTTTAAAACAAAATATTCGCTGTAACAACTCACTCGATAAATTCACTTATATGTGCGACATTTGTTTTGTGATGCGTCACAGATATTGAAATCATGATTTCATCGGCATCAAATTACAATAGTACCTACATTAAGCGTCGAGTGCGGAAAGTAGCATTTTGCATGCGAGTGTGGAGTTTGCACCCGAGCGGCAGTGAGGGTAGTAAAACCACACGAGCAATGCAAAATACCGTTTTCGCACGAGTTGCGTACTGTACTTTATCTTCGATTCTTAGATTTAAATAATAAATACAGAAAAAAATAAACTTGCTGTATGTAAGTTCGTATCTCTCTCTTGATAAAGATGACATTAATTCATTAGTTGTATGTTTTGCCGAATTAATTATTTCTGGAGGAGTATTATTCTCCACATTTTCAACAAAGTCACTTGATTCACTCATTGTTTTTCACTACAAACTCGATATAAACAGTTACTTTAATAAAAGAACAGCAAATTAGTTTTGTTAAATGTAAACAAACTCGCTAATCGTGCGTAAAGCTGAAGAATTCCTCTTCTATACCGCCCTAGGGTGGTAAAGAAGAGGAATTCTTCAGAACCATGAGACGCGCATGCACAATGAATACAAGTACGTAAAGAATCACTTTCTACGCATCTAAACAGATATACAATGTTTATATTTCTTATCAATCGTAGATAAAAAAGTTTTCTCTCCATTGTCATAATTGTGACACTGATGATCATTATATTAGTGGTCAATTGAAGGTATCTTAAAAACTTTTATTTATAAAAAAATAATAATAATCAGCGCCGGCGCTACGCACAGGCGGGGCAGGCGGCCGCCTGTGGCGGCCAAATTCAGGGGGCGGCCGATGACGCCTTCAGTTGGTTTTATTATATAAATTAAAAAAAACAAAATCTATAGTAGCAAAACGATAAATAATGTGCGTGAGGTACTAAGTAAGCAGTTAGAGATGGAACCCTAATAATAACACCCCTAGACAATACCTTATCAGGTGCTGTTTTAGTAGCCGAGCTAATCGCATTTCGGGTTGATTCATGGTTACACCGGTGTTATTTCTTATTATTCCTAAAAAAACTATTGGCGGTCTTTGCTTTTATATGAGTACATAATATATAATTTTATCGATGTATGTATTTATCTTTCTCTCGTATAACCCTCCTAAAGTCTTTTCCATTACACCTCATATCTTTTTTTTTATTTATTCACTATTCATTAACTCTTTTCTTACCCCTTTATAGCTGTTATATTTTCTTCCCTTCCCTAAATTTGTTAATTGTTATATGTATCTCTCCTAATCCTAATAAAATAAAAATCGGTCCCAGACAAATCAGACGAAGTTCTTCATATAATATACGAGTTCATAATTACACTTAGCCCAGAGTTTTCCATTTTTTAGTTTTAGAAGGTGCATTTAATTATTATTCAATATTTTTATCAAAATTTAAAAATAACTTCTCCTCAGCTCGGCGAGGAATCGATCTCTCCGGCTGCGGTTAGCTATTTTTTCAGGAACTAGACTTTTCCAGGTTAAAC
This sequence comes from Gerris lacustris, assembly GCA_951217055.1. Lineage (NCBI taxonomy): Eukaryota > Metazoa > Arthropoda > Insecta > Hemiptera > Gerridae > Gerris > Gerris lacustris. The sequence goes on from OX578285.1 coordinate 26,490,899, forward strand.
AGCTTATATCGTTAGATTCGTATTTAAATGGACTACATTTTAGAATTTTTTAATCAAAATCGTCGGAACCGTTTTCGAGAAATAATTTTTTTTTAAATTTTAGCGGCTCCAAATTTGGAGCTAAAAATAATTTTGGGTATGATTTTTCTGAACATGTATGCCAAATTTTGTCAAAATCAGCTTAGCAGTTTAGGCTCCAGGCGTCTGCACAGATGAATGATAGACAATTTTTAAAAACCTCTTTTTTGGACTCAGGGGACCTCAATACGTGTAAATTCATCAAAATCTCAAGATCGAATTTTTGCCCCATCATATAAATATATTTTTGCTTTCTCTTTATTTGAGAAAATATAAAGCTCAGTTCTGTTATGGGTTTCTTCCTCTGGCACTTCTTTAGATTGTTACTCCCCTTATAAAAAAGAACAGAGGGAGTAACAATCTAAAGAACGTGTAGGGAATGTTCTTCTTTAGACTGTTACTCCCCTTATAAAAACAGAAATGGGAAATTCCTTGGTCCCAAACTACAATGGACTAAACATCTCTTTTTCTTAATAGTTATTTAGTCTGTCATTTTTATTCTAAAGCAACATAGGGGAGTAACTATCTAAAGAAGTACGGTTCCTCTAATATTGAGTTTTTAAAAATACCCTAGTTTACTTTATTACTCAAAAACTATCATAGATAATATGATAGTGACATGCACTATTTTAAAAAGCAGTCAGGTAATATTAAATAGACTTTGTTCAGCCCTCTGTCTCTGTAAGGGCGATTGAAAGTGGAAGAATTATTTTATTTTAAAAAGTTTAAAATACTTTAAGTTGTTATACCTCAAGAACCAGAAAGGCGAGACTGTCCGAAGTTAACAAACATTGGCTTATTAGTAAAACTTTACTTTTTAATCTAATCTAAAAAAAAGTATCAGGGGCGGCGTGTTTCATTATGATTCACAATATAATGTCCACTAAGGATACTATTAAAAATATGGCTATAGAAAATGTCAGGGTCCCAGAAAAGAACTTATTTATGTATGAACCCATAAAAATGTAGGAAAGCGGAAAGCCCCAAAAAATCACCCTTCTCCCCCCCCCCCCCCCCCCGGGTCAAAAAATTCTTATTTAAATGGGGCGGCCGAAAACCGTCTTGCCTGTGGCGGCCAAAAGTGTAGCACCGGCGCTGATAATAATAATATAAAATAATAAGCGGTAGTTTTAATTACTTTAACTACAAATTTATCCTTTATCAAGGTGTAGCTGCCCTAATCGAGGAGTTGAAGTCACTGATACCTAACGTTACATAAGCTTGACTGCAACTGCAACTAAATTTTTTCCAAGGGGGTCTAAGCCCATTCCTAGCAAAGCTAATATTTATTATAGAACTTTAATACAAGAACAGAAATGTATTACTTTTAGCTGTTAAATTGGATTATAAAAACTAAGACGGCACATAACTAATTATGTGATTAATAAGACGGCACTATGACTAAGACGGCACATAACTCTATTATGATTGATTAATACCTACCCTAAAACCTTATTCTATAACAAACCTTCAGTGGTAATAGAACTCATGAACACGTAGTTAGGATACTTAGCAAATATCATCATAAAAAATTGTATTTACATCGTTTTATTAGTATGATTAAATGGTCTATACAATAAGCCCCGGAAGCTTGCAAGAAACAGCGTCTAGAGTCTAGACAATAGTTATTTTCCTTTTCATAACAAGGCGTATAATTCTCCTCATTTTCTTCATAATCACTTAAATCACTCATTGTTTTTCTCTAAAAACTATAACAATAACAATAAAACAAAACTATTCGATATAAACAGTTACTTTAGTTAAACAAACAGTAAATTAGAATGTAAACAAACTCGCTAATCGTGCGTTAAGGTGAAGAATTCCTCTTTTTTCCGACCTAGGGCGGAAAAAAGAGGAATTCATCACCTCATTATGAACGCTCATGAGCAATGAATACAGCTAGGAAAAGAATCACTTTCTATGCATCTAAACAGAGATATAATGTTTGTATTTCGTATCACTCGTAGCTGTATTCATACAGCTTATAAAAATTATAATATTTATTGTCACTGACCGGTAGTAACTTTAAATAGGTTCTAGATAAACCAATTGTTTCTACTTTCACAAAAAATGTATATCAAACCTTCTTTGCCCTAAAACGCAAACCTTATATTTTCGGTGCAAAAGCTATTCTACGTATTTTTTAAATCACGAATCTAAGTTGCTCTTTGGCAATTCTTAATATTTTTTATGTTTATTTATTATTTATTAACAAATCGGAGATATATTGCCGTACCATAATAGTTTGCCGTCATTTTGGTTTCGATAAGGTAAAATATTTTTTTATCTCCAGTAGGGAGAAAAAGTTATGATTTTGGATTAGTTTAGAGGGACTAAAGTAAGTTATTTCTTCCCTGAACTCAAAAGTAGGGACAAAAAGTAAAAGTAGGGCAAAAAAGTAAGGATTGCCAACTTAATTATTTTATAAATAGTAGAAAATGAATGGCTAATGTAATGAAGTTGTTGAAATCAGGTTGGCGACACTGCTTTTCCGACCTTGTTTTTCATTGTTTATAACCTGCATCTAAATAACCTTCTATTTGAGTTTAATTTCAATTCTTATTTGTTTTTAATATTGAATGCAAATAATTATTGCTATTTATTAAAAAAAATAAATAACAACTGGGCAATGGATGAAAATGTGTATTTTTTCCCTACTGGAGATAAAATATTGTATGCACCTCGTGAGTAAAGTGCCATTATTCCCCTCGCGATAATTATCTCCCTCGGCTGCGCCTCGGGAGCTAATTAGCGTTATTCCCTCGGCTGCACCTCGGGAATCAAAAACTCTAATTCCCTCGGCTTCGCCTCGGGATTTAGAGACCATGGTTCCTTCGGCTTCGCCTCAAGAACCAACTTTTTCGCTCAGGGAATAACGGCTTACTTCACTCCCTAGGTGCATAAATAACTATTCATTTTTTGGTTCTTGAATGTTTTATTGTCCATAGATTTGGAAAATGAAACTACTTATCCAAGTACACATGCAATCATATATATATATGTATGAATATATATATATATATATATATATATATATATATATATATATATATATATATATATATATATATATATAAATATATATAAACGAAAGTAACACAAGATAGACGTAAGTATGATGACAAATATGACTTTATAGAATAAACACGTATAAATAGCAGCAATATTTTCATGATGAGTCGCTATCACACATTGGAGAAAAACATAGTCGAGGATCGCAATATTTTTCTTGAAGGACTAATAATACGTAGGTAATATTTAGGTGGTGACTTAGTAAAATATAATTGTCAACCATGTCTGACATATCGGGCCTGACTGAAGTGGGTATATACTAGAACGCGAGGGTCTAGATCTAGACAAAGCACTGCTAAAGAATAGGGATTGTGTAGTATTCATTTTCTGTGATCCACAAAAACTGTAAGTATTTTTTTACGTATAGTTAGCGTTTTAGCGTTAAGAAACAAAGTATTTATATAATTAGATACCGTACTAATTCTATTTTTATCTTTGTTTTGTTGAATTTAGATCGGCTCACAACATTGTTAACGGTAATAATATCATTAACAAAGTTAGTTGAGAAATTATGATTGAGCTATACATCGAAATTTACAAAGAGTTGTTTTTAATAAGTTTATATATAATACTGTATATAAATTAAGCAAAAGTTACTTCCCCTACAATTGTACGAGTATAACACAATAGTGTTCGTACAATAGTACCACTAAAACCGATATCCCAAAACAAGAAATTGATAAATCTATATTTTATTTATTTATTTTTTTATTTTAAGAGCAGAACTACAAGGTTAAAGCACCTATATACAATAGTTACACGTACATGATTAAACAATATATATTCATGCAACGGGATATCATTGAAATATCAAGTAAAACCTAAAAAAACATACTAGAATTTCCTTAGTTTTGGGAACACATTTTACGCAAAAAAGTCATTTTTCATCCACCAAAGCAGTATCGTAACGTCGTTCCGGCTCCAGTACACCCCTGGTGGGAAATAATAATAGTTTCTATTATAAATATGTACATCTAAGGTACATACAACCAATGAGAAATGTTTTGTCTTTTCTATATAGCAAATAGCAATGAAACATGTTTTTAGAGGTGATTCTAATGAAAATATTACTTTGTCTAGGTCGTTGGAATTACTAAGGTCGGTTTTTTTCGAAGTAGATAAAACCTTCCTTATATGAATACAAATTAAGATTATTCTTAGTAATAAGTCAATTTAAATACTCAGAAGTTCCTTATAGCTATAATAATAATGGTAATAGAAGATCGGTAGCTCTCCCTTTAGTTTTTTCCCGCCACATCAGCTGAGGGCTGAGCATTGAAATCTTCATTATTAACTGCTTGCAAGCCGGTGCAACGTGAAATGTAAACGTATTTTTATCAGATATTCCCTCATTTCTTTAATAATTCGACTGGAATAGATCGGAAGACATTCTTTCCTCGATACTTAGATTTTTATAATAAACAATGTAAATTTCTGTGCCAGACGAATTAAGTTTACCATCGCCGGTCTCAAGAATTACCGAGTTGAATCGGAAGCCAGTCCAAGCTTACTAAACGTTTCTGAATTCGAAATTTAAAGAGTGATACTCTGGATTCAATTTGAAGAGGTGTTGTTTTTTACAATAAACGATAGAAGTGGACTAAACATTAGTAATAGATTGGTGGCGTGTTACCTGGAGTAGTACTATCGCCTTGGTTAAAGTCGAAGGACTGTTTGATGACCTGATTGCATATTCTGTCAGGAGGCTCGAGTAGGGCTTGCTGTTCGCGTGCCCTAGCGCTACCGCCGCGCGTAGTCGCGCCATACTGTTTCTTTTCGTCCGCCCGTGTTACCTTAAACCGCTCCATGCAGCCCACTGAGTCAGCCAGCCGGGCTCTGCCGGGCTTCCCTCCCTCCATTCCTCCCCCACCGTCCCTGTCGGGCTCCCCTCCACCCTCTCCCCTGATACTGGCCTTTTAACTTGTCACTATTAATACTTACTACACTTCGTTTAACTCTGCTTCATACATGGAACGTATCAAAGACGTTTATTTGCAATCGGAACCGGAAGTACCGGGTAGATAGAAGAGTTGGACGAGACAGTAACTAACTTGCATGGTGACCATGAAAAAAACTGCTGATAAACCTTGTATTGGCTGTCCAAAACAAACGAGCTCTCCGGATGTAGGGACGCGAAGCTTTGAATGGGGGGTTAGTTTGGTCCGGCTGCTGTATCTACCTCATGCCCTAGAAGCCTTTCCTCTCCATTCTTTCCCATCTCAACTGAAAGCCCTCTTTACCACCCTTATCTCAAATATAACAATGCTTTCTTTTTCACAACTATTATTTTCATTTTTGCATAAACTGTAAGCATCACGTAAGCGTGGCTATCGGTTAAAAGGGCAAATTTATTTTTTTTATTTACGATTTTAAAAAGTATTAAAAAAAAAATGTATGTAACGCTTTTTGGTGTAGTTTTTTGGTAACGCTTTTTGGTGTCGTTATTTGGTAACGCTTTTCGAGTTTATGTGCTAATGTAAAGACATGAAAATGTCAAAAAATTCAAGCGTGCAGATTCTTGCGTTTTTAAATTAGGAATCAATTCGAACATCAAACGCGGTAGTGGGAGACACTATACCTACTGAAAGCGGGCAGATTTGATTGAACACCTCCTATATCTTCCTAACTCCCTGTTCCTATATCTTCCCAACTCGTGTAACGCTAGTTTTTGGTAACGCTTTTCGAGGTTATGTGCCATAGTCAAGACATGAAAATGTCCAAAAATCAATTTCACCAGAAAATCTGTCCAATACAACTACTAAACTACAGCACTAAACTTTCCAACATATGAGTTTACAATTACTTGATTAACTTCTCCCTTAACTTATAAGATTAAAAAGAAGCTAGTGCAATTCAGATGCAAGGGGGGGGGGGGATTCCAACCCTACTTAACGTGGATGTGGATGTGTGTAATCTTATAATCTAAAATTAGAGCACTGATAAAAATTACTTTCCCGTTTCCTTAAAAACGTATCTAACTGGTTCGGCTGCCCAAGCAATATCAGCGCTGTCAAACGCAAATTATATCATTGCAGTAGATATTATAAAATCGAGATTTGGCAACACAAGTTTAATTGTAAACTCCCTTTATCGCCCACCACTTGTAAACATTCCTTTCCTGAGGGGCCTGTAAAAATGCATGCTTTATCTTACAGGCTGCTAGTTCGAGAAGCGGCCGCTTCCTGGTCGTGGCGTGCAGGAAGCGCATGTAGATCTCAGCGTCCGCTGTTTAATATGTAACAATCAATATTTTTATAACTGCGGTTTGTTTTGGTACTGATGTAACCTTAATATGCATTTATTGTTTTTAAGATTACGGCAAAATAGTTTGCATGTTTAGTAATTAGTTTACATGTGGTGGGCGATAAAATAGTAGCGTTGGGACAACCGACTGGAAAAAACAACCGAATGAATAAGTCGATTCGGGAAAAAACAGTCGATTGAATTCAATCGACTGAAAACAGTCTCATAGCGGGTATAGGATATACGAATAAAGATATAGGCCGAGACTGAACCCGCAAGTCGAATGTTTCAATCGAATGGTTTTTTTTTATATAGGAGTAGTACGGTGGAGGCCGTAAAGGCCCCAGAGCTGAGGGGGGGTGAGAGTGAGAAGGCGCTTGACACTCGTTATCTCGTCCCAAACTACAGCCTGCTACGACATCGTTTTCATTCGAATGAAAAAATATAGACTGAGACTGAATCCAATCGAATTTTTTATTCGAATGTTTCATTCGGATGTTTTTTGGGTAGGGGAAAGGAACGACGGTGAAGGGCTCAGAGCGGAGGAGGGGTGAGAAGGCGCATGACACTCGTTATCTCGTTATACACACGTCCACATATACACGTCCGAATTACAACTAATACAACTCCAAACTATAGATAGACTGAAATCAGTCGAATGAAAACTAGTTATCCACAACCGAATGAATGAATATTTTAAAACAACCGTTTAGTTGACTGTTTTCAATCGATTGGTTCCCAACGCTATAAAATAGTGTACGCACCACGAGCAGTAAGCGACATGACAGGCCTCAGTTCCACGTCTGACAAACCTACATTAGCCGATTCAAGACGGATCGAATCGAAATAACCACCACCCAGCTTAGTGGAAAGAAGAATTGAAGAAATAAAAAGTAAACAAAACCAACACATAATTTTCAAATATAAGAGCCATCGTGGCTTAAGTATATTATAAAAGAAGAATAAGAAATAATACATTTAGGACTACCTAACATTGAAAATTTAGGAAATCAAAATTTAAAAATAGAAAAACCGTTTGTAATTAAGTTAGAGAACTATTTTAATTATAGAAAATTGCTCAGAGTTATAGCATATTGTTTAAGATTTATTATAATTAAATTTAAAATCAGAATTTATTATCTTATCAAAAGACTTAAAAAATTAGATTGCGCAACTATTATAGTAAATACGATATTTATAGAGCTGATCGATATAGTAAGATTCAGTGGGAAAAATATATAGAATCAGTAGAATATTCGAAAGATTTAATTGACAATAAAAACAGTAAGCAATATGAATTGCCAGCCGGCAGTCGCCTTCTGCTTGACCAGTTTATAATGCAATACTACAGTTCACAGAGTCCGGCGTGGACCAAATACTTGTCCGCCGCGGACAGACCCCTTCCTGTGTGACCGGGCCTTTAAACACAACATTGAAACAAGAAGCAACGGTAAGACAACACCAAGAGGAGGAGGTGGTTCTCATTGACGAGGAGAATAAACGCTTCAATTGGAAACTTGGACTCGTTGAACAACTTATCCCTTTGACAAGTGACGGACTCGTGCGAAAATCCGTTTAGCGACAGGAAATGAAGTGATAAGAGCAGTAGCCAAATTAGTGCCACTTGAATTAGGACCAGAAAACCATCGTGACGATCAAGAATTCCTGAACGTCAATATTATCGTACAAGACACTGACTACCTGCAGGATGATGAAATTCACAGCGAACACGACCAGCACGCACCCGACTAAGGCCGAGAGGACGAATGAGCGTCGGACATTCATCGGCGGAGTGACGCGAACGCGATAATGAATTAGTTTTTTATTTATTATTTTATTTTCAACCTCTCCTTATTCCTAAGTTAATCGAAGCAAGGCAACAAGGAAAATTTGCTGTCATACGTTATGACAAACTGCTAGTTAAAAATTTTGAACCGACAAGAAATGAAGAAAGGCCGAAAAGACCGTATGAAGTGAGACCGAGAAGTACTTATAGATATAAATGACGAGGGCATAGAAGCGTACTTTAACGGTTAAGGGCCTTCAGGAGGAACAGGGTTTTTAATAAACCAGTACTGACCTAAGGAGCAGAAACTTGGATCCTGAAAGAAGAAATTTGGAGAAAGCTCAGAGTTACGAGTTACACAAAGGTCTATGGAAAGGAGCATGTTAAAAATAACTAGAAAGGACAGAAGGTCAAATAGTTGGATTAGACAGCAGACAGGACTAGTACATATAGGTAAAGTAGTAATGGAAAGAAAGTGGAAATGGGCTGGCCACATTAGTCGAATAAAGGACGAAAGATGGACCAAACAATTAATTGATTGGCACCCTAGGGAATTAAAAAGGCACAGAGGAAGACCGAAGAAAAAGTAGGACGATGAAATGAGAAAGGTATGCGGAGGAGTCACGTGGCAGAGAGTGGCAAATGACAGAAAAGAATGGAAAAGGATGCAGAAAGTATTTACCGATGTCTGGCTCTACAAAAATTAATAGAGTATATTAATTCATTTTATATTATAAGTGTATATATATGGAATTAAGAAAAAGAAAAAAAAAAAAGTTTCATTTAAAAATATTTATATTATAATTATTTAGTTTTCAAGACGATAAATGTGTATTATTATTATTTCGTTATGTCAGAAGATGAATGTATATTATTATTTTTTGTTGTTAGCAACTCTAGACCCGGCAGGGTCCACGGCAAACGCCGATTTGTTATGTTTACTTGTACAAGATGTCTATAGGTAAAATATTTTTATTTTTCTGTTAAAACACAAGTATTCCTTTCAATAAATGGATTATTATTATTATTATATTATTATTTTCAACCTGCGGCTCGAGGTTTATAAAGAGCCGCATTTTTCAGAATTGAGGAGTTTTTTTTGTGTTAATATCAAATATACGAGTTGAATCCGGGGTCTCAATACATTCACGTTGTCATTTTATCGTTGATTTTAGTTTAATCATTTTATTGCTAGGCATTTTTATATCCGCTATCATTTTAAAATTTTTATTACATGGGCGTGTTTGGTAAAATAATATGAACTTAAAGCTAAAAATCTCAAAATGAATAAATCTTCTTAATGCGCCTTGAATGAATAAAAGACTATGAAAAGCACAGTTATTGCCAATAGGAATGGAAGATTTAAAGAATGTATACAAGAGATAATTACCGCCTTCTCAATTCCAAAGTTAGCATACCCAAAATATAAAGGCAGTTAAACAAAAGGAAAGCAAAAATATTAAAACCACCCCTGTAGTCTTTCGATGAACACAAACAAAAGACTGCTATCAACACCTCATCCCTGGAGAAAAACTTTATTCTACAGCTTTTTAAAAGTTGGCCTAGATTTTGTGTTGTTTTTTTTATCAATATGACTGGATAAATATTCGCCCGTTGTTTGCTTCGGTTCTACAACACTTGGTTAGTAATTGATGTTTGTTTTGTTTTCGGGCAATAGTGTAAAGTTAGTCAGTAGTATAAGTTAGTTATCACTTGATAACTATTCGCTAATTACAAATACAACGTCAATACCTTTTGAGTTTTGTCCCATAGCCATTGTTTTATTAGTTTTGGTTTCTTTTTGCTTCCGAGCTTACCGAAGGTAACAGAAGCATTGTGTTCACTTTTGAGAACGAACAACTTTAATGTCTCCGATTTTAAAAACTCCAAGACAGAAATCCATTTCAGCCATTAGGGAATATTTTTAGTCTCGTGTCTGTCTGTCTGTCGGTCTGTGTGTCCGCGAATTATGAAACGTGTGACGGTAACTTGAGTAAATGTCCACAGATTTTGATGAAATTTGGTTAGGGTTGCCAGACGTCCCGGTTTTCCGGGATTGTCCCGGTTTTGTGCGTGCCGAAAAGTGTCTTTGGGACGCCAAAATGTCCCGGTTTTTACTGGAGACGTAATATATAACAATAATTTAGGTGCAAGAAAAAGCTGATAATTTATGTTATAAAATAATTCATAAATGCGTAGTTTTAGAAAGCAAAGGTACAATAGGTTTATAGATAAGAAGTATTTCATAAATCTAAGATTTTTTATATGATACCGATATTGTACTGTATTGAGGATATTATATTGAAACTGAAAGATGAAGAAGGGTACGGCAAAATCTATAGAAGTATTCTACATTTAAATACCCTCTTACTAGGGTGGAGTAGGGGTGTTAGATGTTGGAGGGTAGAAGAGAGCGACTTTGTTAGGTGAGGGTACCGTGTCACCGTGTTTTACAGATTACAGATACCGTGCATTGATCAAGGCCAAGGGCCAGGGCTCTAACTCTAGGCTACGGCCACACCGGAGCTACCTCGCTTGGAGCCTAGTGGCTTGGTGAGTCGCCATGTAGAACAGAATGGACTGTTCGTCTAGCGACTCGCTAGGTAAATCGCCTAGTAACCAAGCGCGCGGTGTGGCCGCTCTCGTATGTTCTAGAAGGTTGGTTTACATGAATTACACGCCAGGCGCCAGGCGACTCACCAAGCCACTAGGCTCCAAGCAGATTATAATTATAGACAAGCTATATTCCGCGGACGAACTTTGCAGAGCACCTATTTTTGGTGAACATAATAAAATTGCCCTTCACAAAATTCCTGCTTAGTGATAGTTAGTCCCGTTTATGGGCAACTTCTGAGCTAAAAGAAGTATACCAATTTTTCAAAAATACTCACATTATGTTGGCTATTTGCTATTATTTGGTCAATTTTACTAGATCACTCCCTGTCTCACATTTTTATTATCTTCTCCTTAAGGGCTATCCAAACTATGACAAAATAGCAGTTAATAGAACATGTTATATGATAAATAATAAAATACATACAAATAAAAATAAATACTCGAGTATCACAGTCGTTTATTCATATTATAATATCAATTAGTCTAAATAACCGTTCGATATAACGATAGTATCAATAGTGACAAGGCCGTGGTACCTTCTAGTCGAGATAAACCAACAAATATGCAGTGTAAGTTTATAACAATGTGAAGGTGGGAGGGGGGGGGGGGGGAGCAGTCTTGCCCCGGGCGACGGAAAGCCTGGATCCGTCACTGAATGTAAATAATGTAACAGATTCCGATATTCCGATGTAATTTACAAAATGAAATCTAATTTACCCTGAATTGGGGGAAGTTTGTCATCTCACTTAAGGGGGAGTTGAATCAAGGTTCCAGAAAGTTGGACGGCTCTCTGAAAATGGACAATTTCCTTATAAACTACCCATCACTCCGTCTCATTGAATCTATTTCCTTATAAACTACACATCACTCAGTCTCATTGAATCTATTTCCTCATAAACTACACGTCACTCCGTCTCATTGAATCTATTTCCTTATAAACTACACATCACTCCGTCTCATTGAATATATTTCCTTATAAACTACACATCACTCCGTCTCATTGAATCTATTTCCTTATAAACTACACATCACTCCGTCTCGTTGAATCTATTTTCTTATAAACTATACATCACTCCGTCTCATTGAATCTATTTCCTTATAAACTACACATCACTCCGTCTCATTGAATCTATTTCCTTATAAACTACACATCACTCTGTCTCATTGAATCTATTTCCTCATAAACTACACATCACTCCGTCTCATTGAATCTATTTCCTTATATAAACTACACATCACTCCGTCTCATTGAATCTATTTCTTTATAAACTATACATCACTCCGTCTCATTGAATCTATTTCCTTATAAACTACACATCACTCCGTCTCATTGAATATATTTCCTTATAAACTACACATCACTCCGTCTCATTGAATCTATTTCCTTATAAACTACACATCACTCCGTCTCATTGAATCTATTTCCTTATAAACTATACATCACTCCGTCTCATTGAATCTATTTCCTTATAAACTATACATCACTCCGTCTCATTGAATCTATTTCCTTATAAACTACACATCACTCCGTCTCATTGAATATATATTTCCTTATAAACTACACATCACTCCGTCTCATTGAATCTATTTCCCTAACTTTTAGTAATTTCATTTTGAGGAATAGACTTGACTAGATAGAAAGAATTTTCAAACTCTGAATTTGTTATAGATCTGTCACAAAATAAATTGGTAGTGCGTGAAGTCTTACGTAAAAAGGGTTTCGTTTGTGTTTTAAACATGAAATTAGTAAAGAGGGAGGCAAGATTTTGATGTTTTTTGACAAAATGGCGTAGAAAATTAAACGCTTTCCACAAGTGTTATATATTTTTGTAATTTACTCTTCAATACCTTTCATTTGATACCTCACTCAAAATTTAAAAAAAATATTTTTTCCCCCGTGACAGCAATCAGGATTCAGCTTGGATTCCCAGTTAATCCGACCAAGCTGCTAATTCTTATTTTTTCTTTGGCCCATTATACCGCACATTTTTCATATATTTTTAGTAAGAGCGAAAATATAGTTTTAGGGGGGGGGGATACGCTAAATTTTGATGTTTTTTCACAAAATGGCGGGAAAATTAAACGCTTTCTACAAGTGTTATATATTTTTGTAATCTACTCTTTAATACTTTTCATTTCATACCTCACTCAAAATTTAGTATTTTTCCCGTGACAGCAAATCCGACTAAGTTGCTATTCTTATTTTTTCTTTGGCCCATCAGACCACACATTTTTCATATTTTTTATATTTTTAGTAACAGCGGAAATATAGTTTTAAGGGGGGGGGGACACGCAAATTTTTGATGTTTTTTGACAAAATGGCGGGGAAAATTAAACGCTTTCTACAAGTGTTATATATTTTTGTAATCTACTCTTTAATACCTTTCATTTGATACCTCACTTGAAATTTTAAAAAAATATTTTTTTTGTGTGTGAAAGCAATTAGCCGCCATCTTGGATTCACAAAACTAGAAGAACTAAAAGAAAGAAGCATATATGTATATACTGACATGGAAGAAAATACATTGCTAGAAAAAGATTGGGGATTCCCGCTTACATTACATAGGACACAATTTGCTCGATAAAGATAACATCTTTTTCCCTACAGTATCCCACATCTAATATGCTTTCTTAGAAAAAACATTAGAGAGCAGCAACCAAAGTAGGTTGACCCATATATCACTCAACTGTTCAGATGAACAAGACCGAGTGTATGGGAATCAGTCAGTCATGCTGTTCGGATTAGGACGGAATAAACCGGACCTTCATTATTGCGGCAGTGGCGTCATTAATTCATCCTAACTAACAATTATTTTCTTACCACGTTGAATTATCCTATTAAAAGGGAGCGAAAACAAACAACATATGAAGGACAGTTAAGATGTCGCAACCACTTTTTCACTATTCTATTATTGTAAAAGTGGTTGCTAGACAGATGTCAAATTCATTGACTCTTATAATCATTATAGGGAAACTAAGACAGAGATTATTATGTCTGAGAGATTTAAGCCGATGTCCTTGGAACTAAACAATAATGCAACTCCAACATCTAGGTTTAAATCGCAAGTATAATGATATGTTTCACACTGATGATACGCCGTCGATAGATATTTCCCCATATGCATTGACCTAATATTATTTCCAGTGAGACCTTAAGAAGTAAAATTTCGGTCCGGAACAACCTAGGCAATAGTTCTGAATATTATATGAGTGCTATGGTATCGGAAATTAGATTTTTTCTTTATTTTAGTTGCCTACCTTTGCATAAATATTCATTACCATCACAGTTATCGAGGTTATACTGTTGCTATTTTTTATTTTTTATTTTTTTGATTTTACATTAATTCGTGGATTTTTCTGAGGTGCGTTTGGAAAGACTAACCAAGTCGACCTACTATACTGCCGTTACGTTGGTTTGATGTGGTTAGTGCCATCGCATTCTTGTTGCCGAATGAAGGAAGTAATCGTCCAGGTTATAAACTCGAACTGATTTGGTATGAGTATGAAGCTATTGCGAGTGCTTAAGTTTACAAAATTTATTATTTTTATACTTTGTATGTGTAGTGGCAAATAGTAATTTACAAAATTTTGAAAGATGGAGGACAGTTATGATATGGTACGAAATAACGAAGCACGGTTGAGAAAACGGTGTTTTCAACATTTAAATTAAGCACGACAGAAGGTTCTATTTATGTTACTAACCGAACTAACCGTGATCTGGGATCGGTCGAAGTTACCAAACCGAAGTGGACTGTTGAAACAAACCGAAAGTTCACGAACTTCGTCGGTTGGGCACCGGTTATATCTTTGTCGATCTGGTTAGTGATTTCGAACGCAACAGTAGTTTTTAGGTTGCTCCTCTCCCAAAATTAGGGAATCTTGTATCGCCTTAAAAAAGACTCGTAAATATATATGCCAAATTTAATTGATTACAGATTTTGTGTTTTTTCTATAATCTACATCAGGGGTCTCAAAACTACGGCCCGCGGGCCGGTTTCGGCCCGTCGCGCCACAAAAGAAGTTAACAAATGAACCTAAACAATGCAAAGTTGTAAGTTCTCCATAATCAAATGCTATTTCAAACATCAAAAGGCCAGTACGAGTCTAATTGAGGTTTTATTTGGCCGAAATGGATAGTGCTTATCTGAATATCGCCTACCATTGTAAAGTCCGGTGGCTGAGGGTGGATTACCTCATCCAGCCAGTTTTAGACCATCCTATTCAGATCAGGCTCTTAAACCAAAAAGATTGGAGACCCCTGATCAATATAATGAAAATCGATTTGTGTTGGTCTAAGATATATATTTTAAGTAATATAGTATAATATGATACTATATTATTAATGATGAGTAAAATTTAAGCAATTCTGGTGACCATTTTAACAAATTAGTCAGTTTTTAAATTAACATTTTCGACTAAACAAACACAAAATCTTAAAATGTATTAATTCTCAAAATAGTTTTGGATCCCAAGGAATTTACTTTGCTCATATTTGTCTTTCTTTATGATAAACAAAGGCTATAATAATGAAAAGGAAACTAAGGGAGAGAGGGAAGAAAACAGAAAAACCTACAAAGACCTTATTTAACTACTGTTCTCTTATTTCATCTCCTCCCACTTGGTAAACTCGCTCCACACTTCAGCCTTGTTACTTATGTTTTGTTTGAGCCTCCTTCGAAATGGAAGCAGTAAGATATTTATGAAGGGGAAATATGACTGAAGTTATGTATGGCAATTGCATCAGTTTTTCTTGTCTTTCACTCGTTTTTACCTTAAAAACTCTAGAACACCACAATTACACCTAATTCAACGTTTTTTTTTAAAAACATTATTTCTTAAAAAAAATGTTTATATACTTTTTTTGCAGAAAATAATCATAAACAATTTGCTGTAAACTTCAAATATAATGTTAGTGAATAAGTGATTTACTGAATTGAGTTACATGAGTAATATAAAATATGAGTTTACGCGACCGAAATATCAAATGTATGATACAGACCTGGTTCTAGTAAAGTTTTACCTTTTAAGCCTTAGGATGATTATTTATTTTTTAGGGTCCGTAGGCAAAACCAAGGACCCTTATATTTTCCTGCGTGTGTCTGTTTGTCCGTCTGTCGCCTGCTCTCACGGCTACACCTTTCGTCCGATCACTTTGAAATTTATAGTGTGAATAGTACTTACCCACACATTTTAAAAATATAGTGACTTAAAAAAATAAGGGTAAAAAAACTTAAGGGTTAAAAAAATAATTGTTTTTTCTGGAGACAATGTGGGGTATCATATGAAAGAGTACGTCGAGCTAGTTACAAATATATGTAATCTTTTGGTTATAACTTTGATAGGGAGAGCGTAGGCGAGTTTAAAGTTGGTGTGAAAAGTGCCCCCCCCCCCCCTTCTATCTCGCTTATGTAAAGTGCAAAAATTCTTAAAAAATACCTGAACATTCTTCGTTCAAAAGTAAAGATATCACTTTTTGGAAATTTCGAAAACAAAAAATGGGTTTTATTGACAAAATAGGTTCATTTTATAATTATGCTCTTTTGGATGTATTTATATGTTTATCTACGATTGATACCAAATATAAACATAGTATCTCTGTTTAGATGCGTAGAAAGTGATTCTTTACGTACTTGTATTCATTGCGCATGCGCGTCTCATAGTTCTGAAGAGTTCCTCTTCTTTACCACCCTAAGGCGGTAAAGAAGAGGAATTCTTCAGCTTTACGCACAATTAGCGAGTTCGTTTACATTTAACAAAACTAATTTGCTGTTCTTTTATTAAAGTAACTGTTTGTATCGAGTGTTTAGTGAAAATCAATGAAATATCAGACCCATAGGCTAGTTCAAAGTAGACTTTTTATCATTTTAAAAAGCTACATCAATAGGTACTTCTTAAACAATTCATTGCTGCCAACGGACCCTCGCTGTGTGCTAACTAGCACACACTTGACCTGTTTATTTTTTTTTTAATGTCAACTTTCATTATCAAATAAAGTAACTTATATAACAAATACTAAAATACCCCCAAAATAACAATATACTGTAATAATCTACAATAATACAATGCAGTAAACCCTTAAGAAATAATTTTTCTTATATGTGAAACTTGTTTAGGCGCGGTAGAGATGAAACCATGTCGCACAAACTTGTAACCAAGTTTGTGTTTCGAGACTCGTCCAAGTGAAAGATTTTTTACAGGTAATAAAAACTGCCGGCTTAAGTCGGCAGTTGATTTACCTGAAAAAAAACTTTCATTTGGACCTCATTCATGCTGACCTCTGATTTAGCAGGCATAAGAACTACCCATTGCACCACGGAGGTAGATGATTTTTCAATACCCATAATTTGTATATACGCTATATTATAATATATTATAATTAATATATTATAATAATATAATATATATAAATATTGCTTTTATTCATTATTCGCTAAAATGTGGTGAAAATATTTTATTAATTGAAATCATGTTTCTGTAAGAAGTTATCTGAGTGCGGTGGCATTGTAAGCACATGTTTATAAGTATGTAATGTTGCGTATTTAATACATAATTTATATAATATGCATTACTTAAATAAGGTTTATTGCGCTATTTCATTATTAATTAAATCTAAGTAATTAGAATTCTAGTGTTTTCTTTATCTTAGAACCAACAAATCCTCAATTCAACGAACATAGTGTATAAGTGGAGCAATTTGATTTGATACACGAGTAAAATTGAGTTACGTGCTTCTTCTAGCAACGATTTAAACTCTTAATTAGATATATATAATATTTATATAATTATATTATATCAATATGTAGGAGGGAACATAAAACCAATTGTTTCTACAACTTAAGTTTCACTTCTAATGCGTGAGAGTCTCACACATTTTTACTTTTCCTCACTACCTATAGAAGGAAAAGTACTGTTTTCACCAAAATATTTTTTTTCGAGATTTCAACGGAATTATCCGTTTTGGGTGTTTTTAAGACCTCCTGAGAGGTTTTCAGCATGACGTCTGTGTGTATGTATGTATGTGTGTGTGTTATCATAGTAGCGCCCAAGATATTTAACCTAGAGAGTTGAAACTTGGCAGAAAAATCAGTCCTTAACCTGTAGTGGTGCCACCCGGAAAATCAAATTTTTCCGCCATCTTGAACCCAGTTTGAAATACAACAGTTTAAAATTTTAAAAAATCGTAATAAATCTACAATGGTCCTGATCGAGTTGAAATTTGGCACGAATATACCTCTCTGTATGACAAACAAGCCCACCAAATTTAATTTTGATATTGGCCGCCATTTTGAAGTTATCAATTTTTTATTTTTTAAACTTTGATGGTTAATAATACTGAAAGTATAAGTAGGTTTTTGACGTATAGCATATCGTTGGAACCGGAAAAAATTAAGGAACAAATATAAAAAAACCCGATGAAATTCCATTAATTAGTTTAATGGAATGAAAACAGTCGACTAATCGGTTGTTTTAAAATATTCATTCATTCGGTTGTGGATATCTAGTTTTCATTCGACTGGTATCAGTCTATAGTTTGGAGTTGTATTAGTTATAATTCGGACGTGTATATGTATAAGGAGATAACGAGTGGCATGCGCCTTCTCACCCCTTTTCAGGTCTGAGCCCTTCACTGACTAGAAGCTAAAAACCACGAAAACATTTTGCGCCGGAAGGTTATAGTCATGTTATAGTTGAACTCAACAACAGGTTATAATAATAGTTTTTATTTACCGTATCAGTTTTAAGTTATGTTTCTTCTTCTTTAGCAAATTTTCATTGGAGTAATTTACTAATGTGCCTATTATAGTGCCTTATTTCATTTTTTCTTTCATTAATAAAAATAAATATTGTTTTGATCAAAATTGTTTCACTCCCTTTCAAGAAAATAGTGAGAAAGAGAACTCGTACTTCACCAATTTTTAAGCAAAAACACTAAAAACGTTAGTGTGAACACAGACTCCTCGAAAAAAAGAAAAGAAAAACTTTCTTTAGCCAGAATTCAGTAATAAATTGTGAATATATATTTCTAAAGAATTTCATTAATGTAAAAGAGTACTGTAATTTATGTTAAAAAATCAAAACAATTTTGACTGATGTAAGAAACGGTGGAAAATTAAATAAATTTACAACCATACGAAATTGGCAGTCTATTTCTCCTTTATTTATTTTTATTTTTTATAACAATAAAGGGAATAATGCAGCTTTTATGAAGTTTAAGTGAGCTGTTTTGTTGATTTCAAAGATTAATGTGATATATCAACGTTAATTTTATACTCCGGGTACGGGGTATAATGAGTAATATTTTTCTTAAAGAAATGTAATAAATTATAAGTCCTATTCCTATTGAATATTGAAGCTTATTCAATTCAGCTAAATTAAACTATCACAATACTATTTTCAAACTAAGACCAGCCTCTTTAGTATTCTTTATTATAAGTTTTAGTCTTAGCTTACCAGAGTTCAAATTAATTGTTCTATGAAAAATGTAATATTTTCCAGACTGATTCCTGTTATTTTTAGGTACCTGTTAATATTTTTGTTATCACAAGTTTAGATTGTACAAATTAAAAGAATTTATATTGACTCCACTCTTCATTTCCAATCCAAGTCTTGGAAAATGAACAAGTAGTTCCCTTTTCTTGCTTCCTACAAATACTTAAATGTTACCTTTATACGGAAAAAAATGATTTACTACATTTTACAATTTATTTATTAATTACTATTATACAGATAAATACTAAAAAAGTAACGCATAACATACTATTCAGTAAACCCATACAACGTTCACGACTTATAAGTTATAACCTTCTCTTGTTGTTGACTGTTGAGGTTCAATTGTAACCTATTATCTAGGATTGTAACCTCCCGGCGCAAAACTTTTTCGTGGTATTTAGCTTCTAGTCTTCACTGTCGTTCCTTTCCCCAATCCAAAACCAGAAAACATTCGACTGGATTCAGTCTCAGTCTCAGTCTAATTTTTTTTTTCATTCGAATGAAAACGATATCATAGCAGGCTGTAGTTTGCTACGATATCGAGTGTCAAACGCCTTCTCATTCCCCCCCCCCCTCAGCTCTGAGCCCTTCACGGCCTTCACCATTGTTCCCTTCCCCTATCACTCCTATTCGATTGAAACATTTGACTTGCGGGTTCAGTCTTGGTCTATATGTTTATTCGTATACCCTATTCCCGCTATGAGACTGTTTTCAGTCGATTGTTTTTCCCCGAATCGACTTATTCATTCGGTTGTTTTTTCTAGTCGGTTGTTCCAACTCTAGAAATTGGAAGCAAGTACTTCAGAAAAGCATTGAGAAATAAAAGTAAAAGGTTTAAGATAAAAAATGTAAAAAAAAAAAAAAAAAAAAAAAAAAAAAAAAAAAAAAAAATGCTGGGTAGCCGTAGACAAATATCTGATTAAATATAAGAATACTATTATTTAAAATTACAAACATATATACTACATTAATGTCATAAGAACAAAATATTACAAAACAATTATTTATCAACGTCTTCTTCCGTGCTCTCTTCTTTCATTTTAACTATTTCGAAACCGGTCAGACTCTGGAGAGCGTTAGCTTCGGGCTCGCCTTTGTCTTCTTTGGTTGAGAGAACGCTCACATCGTGTACTTTGATAGGGTATGTAAGCTGATGCCCGCGGTCCCATGTGTACAATTCCTGTTAAAACAAAAATAGTGAAAGAACAGAAATCTGTACATAGAGAAGTCAATAAGAGCTGTAAACTTGAATCACGTACAAGCCATTGCAATAGCACACGATTTTCATGGCATTGCAGTTTGTAATAGTTGCGAAACGTGCCAGTCGGTAGACACGTTTCTACATAAATCTAGAAATAGACCAATCTCAAAACATTCTCACTTCCTTTGCTTTTAATACGTAATTTATTTTTAGGGTGACGTGAATTTACTAATTCGGTTGGTCTAATTAAGTTTATACTCACTCTTTATTACTTTTTACTACGTTTTTATTAGGTTGCTTCCTTGTTTGTTTGTTTGTTTGTCCGGTACAAATTTGCCAATCGATTTCTAACTAACTTCCCGAATAGCTAAACTTATGAAACTTTTAGCATAGCTCAGAACACGATCACAATGCATTATTTTAATACTTTTAGCCATCTTTCAGCAGAATTTAATTGATTATGCTGTAGGGAAAGTTAGTTCGGAAAAAATCCACAAGTTATTTTATTTGTTTTGCCATATCCCGCATATTTACAATATTCATTTTGACGGGTTCCAAATTTGTAATTTTTATAAATAAGAGATAAACATTGAATGGCAGCAAAACAGGAAATATATCGATTTTATTATTTATCGATTATATTATTTATATTATTTCAAATATATCTATGGTACGGTTTAGATTTGGTGTTGGGGAGATCCGTTGAACAAATATTTGTCCTTTTATAGGTTTAAGATCAGCTCTCTAGATTCTAGATGGTTGTCATTTATGTGAAGTAAATAAATTCGAAACTTTTTTTTTTCTAACATTATATATTATATAACAATAACAATTATATTATCAACATTACATACGATTCAACAGAAAATTTAAAAACGTATATAAAAAGTTATTTTTATCTTAAAATTTTTAAATGTATTTACTCCTGCCTATAAGCTAGTTATATATTATGTAGAAACATTTTAATAATGCAAATATATAAGAATCCAAGATTTAACCGACAAATAATAGTACCGCATACCATAAGAACTATTATCTAATTACTTGCAATTGAACATTAATATTATTATTTTTTTTTTTTTTTATTTGTCGCAATTGGATAAAATAATTATTTAGTTTATATGATAAACAAAATCAATAGATAATACATACATACAGACCGGTTCAGACCACTTCATTTAGTCTAGTCAGTAATACATTTTTTATGTTTTTTGTTGTTTTTTTGGCCGATCAACACGTATTTATCTTTCCTTAAAATATCGATTTTACTGTCAAGTACTTTTAAAATACGACTTTGTATTAATATTTTAACTCGATAAAGTAGTTGCACTATTACGAAAGTAACTAACAGCTGTCATTTCAACCAAGGTATTGTTGTTTCGACTAATATTGACAACTCGTTGAAGGAATTTCTGTAAGAGTTGAAACGATGGAATTAATTAGCTAGCCGCACGAAGGGAAGAGCTAATAAGAAACTCCTTACTATAACTACTGTTTGTATAATTCTTTTTAAATAAACATAAAATAATAATAATTACAAGACAAAAAGAACTTTTTATATACTATGTTTTTAAATTTTCTGTTGAATCATATTATGTAGTGTTGATAATAATAATTGTCATTGTTATAATAAAATTTAAAAAATAGTTCCGAATTTATTTACTTCACATAAATGACAACCATCTAGAAAGCTGATCTTAAACTTATAAAAGGGCAAATCTTTGTACAATGGATCTCACCAACACCGAATCTAAACCGTGCCATTGATATGCCCCAGTTTAGGGACAGTAAGAGAAGAAAAATGTGTACAAGTAAAGAAGTAAATATGCAGAAAAATTAAACCGATACCTAGGACACAAATGTAAACAAACCTGGTTGTCACACATCAATTAATTTATTTCTTGGTTTACTTTTCCTTTTTCGCTGTCATTCAATGTTGATATCTTAATTAAAAAAATCACAAATTTTAAACCCGTCAAATTGAAGATTGTAAATATGGGACATGTCAAAACAAATAAAATAACTTGCGGATTTTTTTCGAACTAACTTTCCATACAGCAAAATTTGCTGAAAACGAATTAAATTCTGCTGAAAGATGGTTAAAAGTATTAAAATATTGCATTGTCATCGTGTTCTGAGCTAATGTCAAGCTAATGTGAGCTAGACTTTTGTACCCCGTCATCTTGTGTACCAAAATTTAAATTTCGAAATCACATGTATTTTCAGTGACCAGCAAGGGGACCTTCGAAGCAACTGTCGACATGAGATTTCTAAATATATATATTTTGGTACACAGGGGTAAGGGATACAAATGTTAAGGTAACGAATATCCTCCGTGATGTATATCGTTGAAATGCTCTTTAAAAATACTGTAATTGAATATTAAGATTTATATAAAAGAAATACCCTCATGGAGACCCTCTTCTTTATATATATATATATATATATATATATATATATATATATATATATATATATATAGAGAGAGAGAGAGAGAGAAAAAGAGAGAGAGAGAAATGTTTTCTGATTTTTCATTTTGCCCTCCTAAATGAAAATACGACAAAAATATAACAACAATTACCGAACTCTTAAAGAGCTTTTCAACGATTTTCACCATGAAGGGTTTTCATTACTTTGACATTTGTACCCCGTACCCCTGTGTAATAAAATTAAAATTTCGAAATCTCATGTAGACAGTGACCTTTCCCTTGCTTCAAAGGTGAAGTGTGCAAATTTTCATCGAGATCGCAATAAAACTGTGGATTTGTATAGAGGACATATAGGCTGTATTTCAGTAAACTTTACAGATAGAGGTATAATTATAATTGGAGAGAAAACGTAAGTATTATTATTATTATTAAACCGAAAGGACATTGTATAACAATAAAAGTTGCTCCTCCTTCAATTGGGTCTTAAATCTAAGATAACTTTTTTTTATTTAGGCCATAAAATGTTACGTTTTCTGCTCTTAATTCTTCTGTAATATAGTTCAACCTATATAAAGTGTAATAAGAAGCTATAAGATATGGATTTCACGTATTTAAATCTGGATCTTCCTGAGGAGTCAGCGTCAAAGATTGTGTGAATCCCAACGTTTCAACAGAGATCATCTTCAAGGGAATTAGTTACTTATGAGAGTCATTTGTAACTGTCGTATTGAATAATCCCATGTAAAGGGTGTGAAATGTCGGGATTCACTAAATCTCTGACGCGATTTCCTCCGGAAGATTTAGATTTATTAGATTTAACTGATCCTATTATAATACAAATTTGAATTAATAACATTTTTAAGGAAGAAAAACAGAAGTTTTAAGGGTTTTTAAGAATGAAAATCTTCCTCCCTCGGGTTTTTTTTACTAACATAGCATTGATTTAACATGATATAAAAAATTTAAATCAAATTATAATTATAATTAACAACGGGAGATAGACAGAGAAAAATAGACTCCAGCGCCGGGACTCGAACCACGGGCCTCTCTATTAAGGGTTCAGGTATTAAGGTTCTAATTTAAGTTGCTTGTAAAGATAATTTTATATTTTTAAGTTTTTGGTAGTATTCATACTACGGAAAGTTTAAATTTTAATTTAAATCAAATTATAATTTAACTTTCCGTAGTATGAATACTACCAAAAATTTAAAAATGAATTTCTAATTGATTGTACAAGGTACAGGTGGGGGGGGGGGGGGGGGATTGGTTACTTTATAATTATAAGCGATAATTCTCGGTCTACTTCTATTGTCGTAAATGTCGACTCCTAGACTTAAGGAAAATTGAAAGCTTAATTCGGGACTAGGTATCGTTATTGACAGAGGAAATTATTCTTCAGTGTAGCTTAGTTGGCAACAGCACTATACTGGAAATATAGAAGCCCGTGGTTCGAGCCCCAGCGCTGGAGTCTATTTTTCTCTGTCTATCTCCCGTTGTTAATAATAATTATAATTTGATTTAAATTAAAATTTAAACTTCCTGTAGTATGAATACTACCAAAAACTTAAAAATGATATAAAAAGTTTTTGCTTACTTTATTTCGGTGGTTGTAACTTATCATCGTAGTCTTTTTAAACGGATTCGTAAATTCAATGCTGACATCCTCCAAAAGTTGATTCTTGTAGAGGTCAAGAGCAAACCTGCATCAAAAGTAAAAAAAAGGATCTAAATTGAAGCGTGACAGAATCTGGGGGCGCCCCGGCTAAGTCCAGCACTGCCGTGCCATCCTATACTGAAACCGACTCAACGCACTTTACCCCCTCTATTATATTATTAAAGATACTTAGATAATATCAAAATTGTTAATATTTGCGTGGAAGCATATCAACACTGCCAAATCCATGTCATCCCCCAATAACTACTGTTTTTATGGTGCTAGATTTCTTAACAACTAGCTTTACTATTAATAAATCTGCGTCCTCTAAAGGACCTCCGAAAGGACCTAGTGTAAATAAAAAATCGCTCTCGCTTAATCACGACCTTTGTGGAGTATGTGGAAAACGTAATCATGAGACGAAGGGATGCCAGTACAAAGGCTATATCTGTATTATTTATAAAGCAGATTCTCATATTTCCTCGGTATAGGATACGGTACTTACTACTCCTATACCGTACTTTTCCAATACCATTGAAAAAGACAAAAATAGGAAAAATAACTTTATTCAAGATGAGGAAGATACTTCATCAGATGAGGATAAATTTTACAGTCTGCGACCATTGGAGGATCGTCAAGGTAATCTCTCTTTAGTAAATGTAAATAACTCTAACAATGTAAACAAACCTTTATCAAATTAATGCAAACCATTAACAGTGACCATAATGGCCGACAATAACCCGATACGCTTTGAAATCGACACTGGTTCATATCATTCAGTGATATCTTACGAATACTACAAGAAATATTTTGAGAATAAAAAAATTAAAAAACAACGGAACTTGCCTTTCTGATTACATTAATCAGCCAATTAAACCAATGGGTAAGTTATCGGTAAGACTTTCTCACAATGACATAAATAAAAAGCTTGAATTACTCGTTATCAAGAATGGAGGCCCACCACTCCTAGAAAGAGCAGCGGCTAGATTGTTGAATATAGATATTGAGAAATTGTGGAATCACACTACTCAAGATTTTAACATAAATACGCCTAATTGAGACGATCTTATCAGGGAATCCCCGGATCTTTTTAATCCTGCCTTTGGCACTTTTAATAAACACAAAAGTACCTTAAAGTTAAACCAGGGACAGTCCCTGTATAACATAAACCCAGGAATTTATCATTGGATTTTAAACCTAAAGTCGAGGCTGAATTAGACTGATAAGAGGAATGCGGGGTGTTAATTTCAGTTGAATTCAGCAAATGGGGAACCCCAATTGTCCCTGTTATGAAATCCGACGGCAACGTACACATATGCGGAGATTTTAAAGCAACCGTGAACCCTAATTTGGAATGCGAAATGTACCCAATTTCGAGGTTCGACCATCTTTTCAGCCAGATCAATGGTGCCACATTATTTAGTAAACTTGATTTGGGATGCTTTCCAACAGCTTTAAGTGGACGCATCTACCACAAAAATACTAACCATTGCTACTCATAAAGGACTTAATGGTTACACCAGACTTCCGCTTGGTATCACTAGCTCAGGAATGATTTTTCAACGTGTAGCGGAACAGTGTCTTGCGGGACTTCCAGGTGTAGTATGCTTTCAGGACGACATTTGCCAGTTCAACTGATATAAAAGAGCACACAAATAGACTCCAGGCGGTGTTCGGTCGATTGAGAGAGTGTGGATTCAAATTAAAGACATCCAAATGTAAGTTCTTTTTTTAATCAAATATTTAGGCCACATTATCGATCGAAATGGATTGCACACAACTAAGGAGCATGTTTCTGGCGTCTTAAATGCCAGTCCACCAAAAAAACGTGAAGCAATTGAAATCTCTTCTTGGTATGATCACTTTTTATATTAAATTTATCAAAGGCAGTGCAACCATATTGCATCCGCTTTACTCCCTGCTTCGAAAAAACACTTCGTGGAAGTGGAAAAACGATCATAAAATAGCATTTGAAGACAAAAAAACAATTATCTTCTGCTCCAGTTTTAGCCCATTTCAACCCTGAGAAAATGATACGCCTGACAATCGACGCGTCTCAGTTCGCAGTAGCGGCGATTTTATTAATGGTCACAGAAGAAAACATTGAACGTTTGCGTCAAGATTTTTAACATGTGCCAAAGTCAAATAATCCCAAATTGAAATAAGCTTTAGCAATCATATTTTGGGTAAATAAGTTTAACAATTATTTGTCTAGATAACGTTTCACCATAGTTAGTGACAACAAGCCTCTGTTGGCAATATTTGGTGACAAAAAACGAATTCCAGTGATCGCTGCCAATAGATTGCAAAGATGGGCACATACTTTGTCAGCCTATGATTATAAGATTTGCTACGCTATTACAATTTGATAGAAGTCTTACACATTAACCTACAAATAGACGAACCATACATTTTACAAGAATACCGAATGACACCGAAATGTTATTTGTATTTATGTACGAGTAATATCAATTTGGCGCCATTTTAAAAAAAAATTCGTACGTCTTGTTATTGTTCCTCATGTTATTGATTATTTATTTGAACTTATTGGGCCGAAAGAGGAAATAAAATCTCTACTAATCTTCAATCACATAACTATATTTCGCCCCCTTCTCGAGGCATACTCATGTTCACAACTGAAAACGTTAAATCATAATAATTAATACCATGCTGAATTAAATTAATCATGCATTAACAATAAACAAGAACAATTAATAAAACTCGTTACCTGTTAGATAAATAAAAATCAATTCAAACATATATATGTTTCTGTCACAAACTACATTTTTTTAACATGCAGGGTCAAAGTTAACCGTTAACATCTCTAATACTACTACATTCTACTACAATCACAGTCTGATTACAGCTAAATACACATGCAAATAATTATAAAATAAAAGGAAAGACAAGGGATAAACCTAACAATAGTGTACCGTACAAATTCTCAAGTCTTACCTACGTTAGAGGACTCACCCAAAATATAAGTAAAACGTTTAAAGAACTAGATGTTGATGATCTTAAATTTGGTTTCAAATCTATCAATAAAATAGGCAGTAAATTTTACACACCTCTAAAAGACAAAAACTCAATAGATGACACTATGGGTTTCGTTTAGAAAATTCCATGTAACAATTGTCCAAGCAAATACATTGGTGAATCAAAATAAACGTGGGCAAACCGGAAGAGCCAACATGTTTCCAATGTTAAAAATAAAACGGACAGTACGGCACTTTCCATTCACTGTACATCAAAAAACCATTCGTTCAATTTCAATGATGTGGTAATTTTGGAACAAGAGAATAATAATAAAAAAAGACTTTTATTGGAAGCCCTACATATTTCGAAAGAGAACAACTCTGTAAATTTCAAGAAAGATAGTAGAGATTTAAATAAACACTATACAGGAATCCTTAAAAATTTGAATTGAATCTTTTTCCCGCCAGTCCTTAGTCTAATCCAACCAATCATTTCAAACTACCTTCTCCCTGGTTATCCAACTAGGTTTTCTCACTCGAATCAAAAATCATAATAAAACCGTTTATCCTTACAGTTTATCATTGTCTTTCCTTATATTTTATAATTATTTGCATGTGTATTTAGCTGTAATGAGACTGTGATTGTAGTAGAATGTAGTAGTATTAGAGATGTTAACGGTTAACTTTGACCCTGCATGTTAAAAAAATGTAGTTTGTGACAAAAACATATATATATATGTTTGAATTGATTTTTATTTATCTAACAGGTAACGAGTTTTATTAATTGTTCTTGTTTATTGTTAATGCATGATTAATTTAATTCAGCATGGTATTAATTATTATGATTTAACGTTTTCAGTTGTGAACATGAGTATGCCTCGAGAAGGGGGCGAAATATAGTTATGTGATTGAAGATTAGTAGAGATTTTATTTCCTCTTTCGGCCCAATAAGTTCAAATAAATAAAAAATTGCGTATTTCCACCAATTATACATTGGTATACTTTTGATATGTTATTTAGGATATCTTTCTAAAACGAATCCCATTGGTTTCATCTTTGTTCTAAGTAGGCAATTTTTTCACTATTTTCAGGCGCCTAATATTCAACCACTCATCATTTTCCTTTATTCCACAGCCATTCCAATTTAATCGGTTACACGCGTCTTCTAACATTTTCAGATAGTATATCACCTTGGCTCTCTTTTAACAAAAATGCATCTTTTCTCGTTATCTAAACTTATTTATAATTGAGTTTCTCTACATATATTTTCAAACAGTCTCATACATATACCTCCTCTTACCCTTTATATTTCTTAGTCCTTTAATCACATCTAACCTGTTCACCATATCAAAAGCTTTTTTAAAATCTATAAACAATAGAACCATAGGGAATTTATGTCTCCCTTATTAATTGCTTCACAACTGTTACAAATAAGTACCTACGATTAAAATTACCATTTCGATATTAAAATGCTGATAAACTTTTAATTTATAATACTTGTTTCATAAAATGCATATATTGGTTATTGGCCACCTTTAATTGGTTCCTCTAAAAGGTGAACCCGTCGGCATCTATTAACCTAATGTGAGTCGTTTAAATGTCAGTAGAATGTCAGAATGATTTTCACGAAACTAAATCCTAGATCACTAAATCCTAGTTCTTTACATCATACTTTTGATGTATTTATGTGATAATGAAAGTTTTATAACTTGATTAGTTAATTATTAGTAGGGATGTTCTATAGCGTCGGTTTCCACTGCCAGGAGACGTAAGGCCGAAGTTACGTATGGCGTAAAAAAAAAGAAAAAAAAAATGTTTCCGTGGCCTGAGTCCTCTAGGAGGAGACTGCGTCATAGATTCTGTGAATCCCAACGTTTCGAACTCATTACAGCTATTATTCTCAATTATGATGAGTCCCGTCGGGATTCACAAAATCTCTTATGCGGTCTCCTCCGGAAGATCTAGATTTGAAAGTATGCTTATGTCGATTAAGATAATTTCAATACTTCTATCGAATATTCCCAAAGGTGTTGCTGGCATAAGGCTATCGACTATTGAATAAATCAGCAACTGTCCATGTCAGTTTCACGGACACGAAAATATCACGATAGTGCTTAAGACGGCAGAGTTTAGCTCAACCCACGCTCTGTATACCACTACCTCACCACTCTTTGGTTTGTTTTAATCTCTTATTAAACTTATAACATTAAGAGAACTCTCTATAATCTCTTAACTTTAGGATTGAATGTAGATGTTTGCATTCAGCATGTTCTTTTACTTGTTTTGGTGATTGGTGGTAATTGTTTTGGTGAAATTTCTGGAAATATTAATGTTGAATATAATGAAATAATAAAAAAAAAATTTTGAATTTCTGAATCAAAATGTTGTCTCCTCATTGTTAATTAGTATTTAAACAATTTGACATTAATAGATAACTATCTACTTCTAACTAACGGTTAAAAATAGCTTGCTTACCGTATATTCGTCCTCCTTTCTTGTGTACTGTCGACGACATAAAGAACGCCACATACGATGAATACCTCACCGGCTTTCTGATGTTTCAAACTGATGTTCCAGCCGAACTGTATTTCCAAGCTGTACGCGTCCAGCTTTATAACTGCCGTGTTATTCGTCCCCATCAGTCCGTATACAACCCAAAGGCCGTTTTCATCCAAAGCGAAATCCATGTAGTTGTGTTGCGTCGTATATAATAAGTTGGATTCGTTCAACGAAGCGTAAGGTAATTGAAGCAGTTGACTTCTTCGCGACTGTAAATCGTATTTAACAACTTGAGGTTTATTCTTGTGATTGTAGAAGAAAGACCCGTTGTACACTAGGTGAGCATTACCCTAAAACAATTATATAAACAAACTCTAATGACATAGATGACTGGTTAGGCGAAGAAATTATTCTTCTTTTTCTTTCATAAACCAAACAGTTCTTTTTACTTCCGCAAAAGTTATATCGTGAAACAAAAATAAATAATGAACTAAAGGTCAGATTAAGATTTGTTAAGGGTAAAAGGCTCGGGCTACATACATTATATGTGGACATTATACGTTATGTATAACATTATATGTGGCTCGGGCTCGACCCACATTAATCTGTAACCCAAGAGGAAAAGGGACCTAGCGTCGCCTTGTGAAGTTATCATGGTTCGTGTTTTTTTGCCATTTTGTTTTTCTTAGTATGTTACTGTTAGTATACATTAAATATACGAGAGGTTTCCACGTATGAAGCCTCAGCGTAGCTCAATAAATCCTTTCTTAACTCCGAACTCCGACCCTTGCAAATTCAACTAATCAAATATATTTGTTTTTTTTTTTTCACTGTAAGCCAAAGAATTGAGTTTCTAGCTTTTCCTTTTTTTTAGTTTCAAATAGCATCTTTAATATACATATTGACGTGAGGATATGTACTGTGTCTTACTCTCCTTGATACTAAGTTAAAATATCAGCAATAATTATCGTTTACGTGATACAATTTTTATTGAGATCAAACTAACTCAGATTAAAAACACCTAAGAAGACAATTCAATGCAGACCAGTTTCAATAATTTAATTGGCCATCATCGGCTAATTATTTAACATATTTACTATTTAAGTTTATTACTTAATTTTACCTAACTTCGGTTTAATTAAAACTCAAGTGAGATTTTTCTAACAAACTATTTGTTGGAAGAGACAGAAATATTAAAACATACTTACCACAAAGGGATATTCCAATCTGTGTGTGAAAGTAGCATTGTTATTCCTAAATACTGTCATACATACCAGAAAGGGATATTCCAATCTGTGTGTGAAAGTAGCATTGTTATGGCTAAAAACTGTCGTACTTACCACAAAGGGATATTCCAATCTGTGTGTGAAAGTAGCATTGTTATGGCTAAATACTGTCTTATTAATGTATTCGAATAAAACTTGATTCTCGCTGTCTTTGGTAACCCAATACTTTTCATTGTCCGATTCCAATCTTGGACTAGGATCCCGCATCCAACTACCGTACAGAATGTGTTCGTTGAGCCTGTGAAACACCGGTTTTCCAACTGCATATACCTGGCAATCTAACACAAGAAGAATGATAATTTCAACAAATCAGTAACAAATCAGTTTTTTTATTAGGGTACGTAGGCAAAACCAAGGACCCTTATATTTTCCTGCGTGTGTCTGTCAGTCCGTCCTCTCGCGTGCTCTCACGGCTACACCTTTCGTTCGATCACTTTGAAATTTGGCATGTATGTGTCTTGTACTTGCCCACATATTTTAAAAATATAGCGACTTAAAAAAAATATTTTTCAAAAAAATTAGGGTAAAAAAACTTAAGGGTTAAATTTGTTTTATTATTTTTCGACACCGTGAGGGGTATCATATGAAAGGGTACGTCGAGCTGATTACAAAAATCTATAATTCTTTGGTTATAACTTTGATAGGGCGAGCGTAGGCGAGTTTGAAGCGGGTGCGAAACGTGCCCCCCCCCCCCCCCCCCCCCAACAGAGTAGTTTTGAATATATTCATTGTGTACTGATGAGTACACAGCGCACATCAGTACACAGACGATGACTGTGAATAAATGCAGAAAAATCTCAATGGATACTATTAACTGTAGTAAAAGTTTCATGTTAAAGAAAATCAGAATCTTAGCAAATTAAAACTCAATATGGAGTGATAATAAACAAAAGAAATTGCTTGCATACAGAGTCTGCAAGACAGTGAGACATTTTCATGTAACGCTTTTTGGTGTCGTTTTTTGGTATCACAAGTGTAACACTTTTAGTAACGCTTGTGTAACGCTTTTTGTTGTGTTTTTTTGGTTCGCTTTTCAAGTTTATGTGCCAAAGTAAAGACATGAAAATTTAAAATTAAATTTTAAAATTAAATTAAAATTCGAGCTTGCAGATTCTTGCGTTTGTAAATTAGGAATTAAATCAAACATATGTTGTGCACGAATAAAGAAAGAACTTTTCTTGTTTTCCAGTTTATTAAGAAGTAATCTTTTAGCTTCTTCACCCATATTTTTATAATAAATGCAAAAAATTATAGTATAACAAAAATAAAAAATAATAAAGTAAAAAATAAATTTTATGTATGTAAGTTTATTAAGCATAAAATTCTAAGGGTTATGGCTTTTTTCCGGTGCAAATCGGAGCCGAAGAACAGTAGTTGTAGTTGTGGGGGAGGGGGGTGCCGCTAGGCCCGTGAGCGACTACTGGAGCTGTAAGCGAAGAGAGATGCGAGAAAGAGCGAGAAGTCGGAGCGCAGAGCCAGTTACGCTTAAGGTGAAGGTGTAGACATCAGTTCTATTTATGTTATCGGTTTTATCAGTTGACAGCGTAGTTGATGGCTCTCCGATCCTTAACACTCCGTTTTCACATTGTTTCAAACTTTCATTACGAATTATAATCAAGTTACAAGTGTAAATGGTATATAATTTATATAAATGGTTCCGACTATTTTTATTAAATAAAAATTGGTTGGGCGTGAAGTCTCACGTAAAAAGGGTTTCGTTGGTATTGTGGATTGTATAAGGATTTTGTGGTACACGAAATTAGTATAAGGGGGGGGGGGAAGAAAAGATTAATGTTTTTTTGTTTTTTCTTTCAAAATGGTGTGGAAAATTAAACACTAACCATAAGGTTATATATTTTTTTAATCTACTCTTCAATACCTTTTATTTTATACCCCACTCAAAATTTTTAAAATAGTTATTTATGCACCTAGGGAGTAACGTAAGCCATTATTCCCTGAGCAAAAAAGTTAGTTCTTGAGGCGAAGCCGAAGGAACCATGGTCCCTAAATCCCGAGGCGCAGCCGAGGGAGATAATTATCGCGAGGGGAATAATGGCACTTTACTCACGAGGTACATACAATATTTTATCTCCAGTAGAAAAAAGATTCACATTTTCGTCCATTGCACAGTTTTTATTTAATATTTTAATAAATAACAATAATCATTAGCACTTTTAATAGCAGATATAAGAGATTCAATATTAAAAACAAATAGGAATTGGAATTAAACTCAAATAGAAGGTTATTTAGATGCAGGTTATAATGTTGCAAACAAAGATAAACATGGTCAAAAAAGCGCAGTGCCGCCAACCTGATTTCGACAACTTTATTACATTAGCCATACATTTTCTACTATTTATAAAATAATTAAGTTGCAATCTTTACTTTTTTGCCCTACTTTTACTTTTTCTCCCTACTTTTTGAGTTAGGGATGAAAAGACCTGTTTTAGTCCCTCTAAACTAATTCAAAATCATAACTTTTTTTCCCTACTGGAGATAAAATATTTTTATTCCCCGTGACAGGTAACAGACACCATTTTGGATTCCCAGTTAATCAGATCAAATTGGTATTCTTATTTTTTCTTTGGCTCAGCAGACCACACATTTTGGATATTTTTTTTATATTTTTAGTAACAGCAGAAATACAATTTTTTTTTGGGGGGGGGAAGAAGCAAAATTTTTATTTTTTATTTTTTTTATTTTGATATTTTTTTTTACAACATGGCGTGGAAAAAAAAACATTAACCACAGGTGTTATATATTTTTGTAATCAACTTTTCAATACCTTTCATTTGATATCCCTCTCAAAATTTTAAAAAAATATGTTTTTCGCTTGACGTGAATTATCCGCCATTTTGAATTTGAACAGCTGATAATTTTGAGTTCGCTATATTTTTCCTTTGTGCGCGTCAAAACGATCTTTAATACAGGAAATTTTCATGTTTTTATCTCTTTTGATTTAAAAGTTATTGGAACCGTACGGAGTGACAGACAGACGCAGGAACGAAACTATAAGGGTTTCTTTTTTTGGTTTTACCTACGAAACCCTAAAAAGTCTAAAATGTATTACATTTAAAGACGAATTAAACCATTCTAGCAATTTTCCCTGGAAAAAAACTTGTTTTCAAGACATTGCTCAAAACAATTAAGTAACAAGTTGAATATTTTATAAATATATTTAATAATAAATTAAATTGGTATTACTGTTAGTCCACAGGCCACCATAAGAAGTGAGTCGCTGATTGATAAAGTTTTCTTACCTTATGGAATCGCTTATTTATGCCGTGCCCACCGATGAATTGGGTATATGGCAACTGGGCGCTGGGCCATTTATTTTTTGTTGACATGCCAAACTTGCTCTTCTGCGGGAACATTGAAAAGAGATATATAACGTTTTGATTTTCACAGGATCGTTTAATTAAATTATTTCAAAAACAGTGGTAAAAGTGGCCACCAATAAGAGTGGGCCGTTTGGGGTGGCCACCGCCCCAAACATATCGCGCTGCGGGGACGTTGAAAAGAAAACGGCCCACTCGTATCGGTGGCCCCTTTTACCACTGTTTTTGAAATAATTTAATTAAACGATCCTGTGAAAATCAAAACTTTATCTATCTCTTTTCAATGTTCCCGCAGAAGGGCAAGTTTGGCATGTCAACAAAAAATAAATGGCCCAGCGCCCAGTTGCCATATACCCAATTCATCAGTGTACACGGCATAAATAAGCGATTCCATAAGGTAAGAAAACTTTATCAATCAGCGACTCATTTCTTATGGTGGCCTGGGGACTATGTATTTATATTCAGTCCGTATCTATATATGAGATAATATTTTTCGAGTTTGTCGAATTATTTTTTTTTATTTTTTAAGTTGGTAAAAGGAATAAAATTAATATACATATTATTTAATAGTTAGGTTTTCCGCTTCCGTGGTCCGCTTCCGTGGTCCGCTAGCGTGGTCCGTAGTTAATTTTGAACTAATTTATTGAACAATTTATTAATATACTATGACAGAATTGTTCGAAAAATAGGTTCTTTAGTAGAACGAATCAGACTGTTGATTATTTTTTATTTATTTACAATTAGGATTTTCTCTGAACGGAAAGCTTTGAAGTCCCATCTTTGAATCTTGGATAAAATAGAAGAAAATGTCAATTTGATAACAATTACCATTCCCTTCTTTCATTGCATTTAACATTTTATTTAAGTCTAATATACGGTCTGTTCAGTTGCTGGAAAATATTTAAAATTATCTTTTCTTTGTCACTTTTTTTTATTTTACATGTAAATTCATGGTAAATTATTCGAAATATTAAGCTTACTTTTACTATGTAGGTAAATATACAGTAAATGTAAATCGTATGATTGCTTCTTTTTGACTAATGCAAATGCCTTATTACAAAGGTACTTTGTAATAATACTTGATGTAAAGCCAGCCAACCATATTGATTCGTACAGTCTGTGTTAAATGAGTCTTAGTGAGTTGACAGCGTGGTAAAGTAAAAAAAAATGGAGTGGGCAGTCAATAAGAGCTCAGGATATTAAAGACCTAAGCTCTCATGCGGTAACTAGCTGCTACGGCTAGGTTCAACATTACATCTACATCGTGCATCTCAAATAGAAGCTAGAAAATGAAACACTTTCATGTTACAACTCGTAAATTCTAGTACGTTTTGAAGAAGTATGTGGATGGTCAAGTGTCTAAAAAGCTGATACACTAATATAGAGGAAGATCTCTCATTTGGTATATGTATTTACACCTAGTAGTAATAGTCTAGTACTTTCTACTAGAACGGGTAGGACGAACCTTGCAATTAGGCCATCACTTAGGCCCTATTTACGCCCCGCGGTAGAGAGTTCCAGCCACTTCACACATCATACTTCTGTACATAGTACCGCCGAAGCGAGTATGATGAGATCAATAGTGAGCCATATAAATCAGAGCGTCACGGCGAGGAATAAACCCCGTCTCGTTCCACTCATGATTCAGTGATGGCCGAGCAGACGTGGTTTAATCCACACGGTCACGCTGGCTCTACTATTTACAACTAAATAAATGTAGAGTAATAACTTAATAAACTTATTCTAACAAACATAAGAGGGTTTAGAGCTGAAACTATGAATTGGCTTTTCTAAACTGAGGAGTCAGACGAAAATAAATTAATAAATCAGCTCTCCAACCATTTAAAAAAAGAAATTCTTGAAAGTATTTTTAAAATTATTTGAAGAAATCGTCTAACCTAAAGTTCGATTAGGAAGTCCAGGATAGGTGCTATTAGCATCAAGAGGTCTTATTTCCAAATCACGATGCCCAAGAAGATCGTAAAGTGAATATATGCCCTGTCTACACTTGAATTCTTTCGGATCAGGACAATCTTTGCACGGTGTAGGCGGAGGGCATAGTTCGTCATACGCTGCAGCATCTGGAGGTCTTTGGCCATATATGGGTCCTTCCAATCCTGTCAAGGGAGGAGGACTCATGCCCGGTTTCTTTTCTAAAAAATATAATAAGCATAAGTTGGTATTCAGTACAATGGTGTACATCATAAGTTATAATGTATATTTAATTTTGTTTAAGAAGAATTATTTAAAGGCAAGCATGTGGCATGTAGCACCGCAGGAGAGACCAATAAAATAATACTTAGACAAGAAATCCATTATTTATAAATGATTCTCTTCTACAATGGATTGGAACAAATGGTACTCAAAATATATTGAACTAAATGATTTTGTTCGCATATTTTAACAATTAATTTGTATAGTGTTCATTATGTTAATTACTGCCCACGTAACTCGACCTGAACATAAATACGGCAATATTTGTCGTTCATTCCTAACCATCAATTAGGTTTTAGATTGATTCACTCCACAATCTGACATTGTCACAGGATTGCAGATGAAATATACTCCAACCTTGAGGAGTCTGTTCGGCAGTCTTCCTGGAAGATCGATCTGGTTTGGCATGTCGGCTTGCTTTGGAAGCTCAAGGGAAATCTTGCCTTTACATAATTATCTTATCCTTAAATCCCTTAACTACTCCTCATCCACTATTTTTCCTTTTAAAGCAGGTGTACTCTAAGGTAGTATTTTACGTCCTGTTTTATACTCCCTTTACACTTCTGATATCCCGAATATCCTTTTACAAACCTAGCTTCCTTTGCTGACGATCACACAAGAATCGCCTTACAGCTTCAGAAAACGTCTAAAACCATCTCCCTTTCCTAGAAACCTGGTTGAGAAGGCACTTCTTTAGATTGTTACTCCCCTTATAAAAACCTAAGTGTGATATTCCTTTGTCCCAAGGTACATTGGACTAAACACCCCTTTGTCTTAATAGTTATTTAGTCAAAGTCATTTATATTCTAAAAAAAACACAGGGGAGTAACAATCTAAAGAAGTACCGTTGAGAAAACGGAGAATGAAAATAAATTAGAACAAATGTGTTCATTTCATGTGCCATTTTCATTAAACCATGACGATTGCGAACCAGTATTCCTCAACCAGGTTTTAATCTCTCATTCCAGCTCGGTCCGCTACCTTGGGTTACACCTTGACACACGATATACATGGTCACAACACAGAAAAATCAAAAGGCATGACACTAACAGACGCTATAACCTTTATAAACGCTTACTCAACACACACTCCGAAATCACACTAGACCACAAATCACTCATCTACAACACCCTAATAAAGCCCTCGTGGGTATAAGGCATAGAACTTTGGCGCTGCACCAAGCGTCTCAATTCCTACTGCAATCCCTTCAGTCTAAAATCCTTAGAAGAATTGTAAACACTTCCTTTTACGTGTCCAACCTTATCCTCCATACTGATTTCCAAGTTCCTTTTGATCGCGAGTTCGCGGTTTCCCGATACAAAACCTTCCATAGTTCCTTCTCCACTCATCCTAATCCTTCAGTCCAAGATTTATCTTCCCATAACATACCTGGCAATCCTCCACGACGCCTTAAGCGGCAGCAAGAGACATGCTAATAGAGTAGATAAAATTTCATTAAAAAAAATAATAAAATAAAACATTAATTAATTATCTTATTTATTTACATATCCAAGGGGGGTCACCAGCAAGGGGTCACTGAAAAGAAAACTTACATTTAGCCATTACATGCTACACATACTCCACAATCATTATTATCTATATTGCTTGTATTGTATAGTATATTTATAATGTTGCTGTTAAACAAAAGTTAAAACTTTGGACATCCAGAGTAGTATGTACATAAGAGATATTATAATTGATGTTCCTGTTTTGTTTCTTAATCGGATTCACATATCCTCATAGCCAGCGCCAGCAAAGTATAATAGTCCAGTCAACGGAAAAAAAATAGGGCTAATAATTAGTTTTTTCGCAACTTTTTGTATAGTGGTAGGGGGGGGGGGTTGCAATGAATAACATACTAAATCCTGACCTGCAGTGGGAAAGTTTGAATGGTATCTAAGTCTTGCCCCCCCCCCCCCCCCCCCCCCCCCCCAAGAATAAAAATGCCAACGTCACTCTCATGATGAACTGAAAATTACTTCTTATTTATTTTGTGGATTCTTTTAGGGTAATAAAAAATCGTACAAGATTTTACGTGGCAACTTTTCGCCACTACCTGCCATTCTCCAGTTATTAAAATTCTTGTTTTAATAATCCTCGTATTTTCCATCCCCAGCATCTCGCAAACTATTTATTCTGGAGAAAAAAAAAAACTTTCTTTTTTTGGGAAATTTGATGTACTTAGTTAAATTTTCCACATAGATCTCTTTTTCGCAAGAGCCCGCAGTTTCGAGTTATTCAAGAAGAAATGATCTTTGGAACTCCCGTCCGCAGGTCACTATTTTTAGAATGTTTTCATAGTAACCCCCCCCCCCCCTTACCACTATACAAAAATTTGTGATTACACGAATTATTTCCCCTATTCGACCTTGTATGGCCCCTTGGTTGACTGGACTATAAAGGGGAGAGGAAGCCGTAGCACATGCGCACATGGTCTGATTCTTCTAGTTTAACTCTAGGGTGCCTGGGGATTTTTAGAGGTGCAAGGACTTACTATTGATTGATTTACTCATCGAGGTGAGAGGAGAGGAGATACTAAAGAACCCCTTCTCATTTAAGTCTGCCCTATCCCTTTCCTCACACTTTCAATGAAACTTAAAAAGACCGTCAAAATTGCTTCCTCTCGGCCTGACAAGAGCTGATTGCGAAAACTTGAGAACTGAATCATTCCTTGATTTTTCTCTTTATGAGATGTTTGTTTTGTATCAATTCAAGTCTATTTTTTCGTTAAGTGACGTTGGTTCTTACTTTTTTTTAATGTAAATGGCATTATGTCAAAGTTTTTTGTTAAATTTTATGTTAAAAGATATTCCAAACTAACATTGCTGCGTGAACTTCAATTAGTTATTGGCGCTTTACACTACCTCTTACGTTTTTTTAGAGAGCAGATTAATTTAAGACTCAAAATTTCAATTGAGACCAAGAAAAGAGGTATGTAGAAAATACTGGAAATACCAAAAAAAAAAATAAAAATCACAATGACTTCACTTACC
This sequence comes from Gerris lacustris, assembly GCA_951217055.1. NCBI lineage: Eukaryota > Metazoa > Arthropoda > Insecta > Hemiptera > Gerridae > Gerris > Gerris lacustris. Next base: position 26,530,773 of record OX578285.1, read on the forward strand.
ATAAAGTGAAAGAGCTCCTTTAGCTGTGCCTATTTCGTTCCTACTTATACAATGATAAACTCCAATATCTGCTATAGTTACATTAACTATTTCTAACTGCATCTGAAACTATAATTCGTCCGTATTGTAAGCCTGAGTAAAAATTAAGAAATCGTGGAGCTGCAATTATTAAGTTAACTTTATGACAGAAAACTGTTAAAAATTATCCACGTTGAAACTTACTTCATAATTTCCTTTTTTGACGGCAGTGATATTGTATTTGTCCGATTTCTCGATGATTCTGCCGTCTTTTCTTTCCCAGTATTTTAATCCTTCAGGGAAAGCTTCTTCTTTACATAACAAGGTTGCATTGCGGCCCATGTATCCTGGTATGTATTGATTTTGGATATGAATCAAAGGTGGAACTGAAAGTTATTACAGATTCGTATTTTAGTTTATTACATTTCCTGTGGAACTATAAACTATAAATTTTATTTAACAAAATCGCAATGAAATTATTTTATCGTTATAATTAAGCAATTAGATAATAAAGTGTGAGTCAACTCAATTCTAGTATATCCACCAACATTTTCAATCCCAAAAATTGCTAAAGTAAACACAACGTAAGAAAATGTAGAAATTTCTTTAATTGTTCTTAATTGTTGTTTCTTTAACTTCTGAAATTGTTTTAACACATCAGACTTTTTTTTTATCACATCCGAAAGTTTCGAGCTCTTTAGTGATCATGAACATTAAAACTGATTCGATTTAAAATGAGAAATTAAATTGGTACGCGAGGCTTATTCTTTTAAATACTTGTTTCGTCTCCGAAAAGAAACTATGATAAAAAAAATACGTGTGGTGTCGCGGGACACCCGATAGGAACGAAGTTCCTTACATTTTTCATTAAATATAAATTATAAAATCACACTGCTAAGTACGTATACATTGCTAACTACTTATACATGACGGAGTTAGAAAAGAGACAAAATTAAAAGTAACCAACTGTTTGTACCTAGCAAGAGTTATGACAAAATTAAAAGTAAATCATTATTTGTATCATTAAAGCAAGCGTCTTACTATAAATATATATTAAATATAAGAAAAAAGTTGATTATGATGAGTTTATAGTGAAAGAGTATGTTTGTTAAAGGAGTTTGGATTGAAATAGGACTTTTCTACCTACCCGGCCAATTAATTTAAAATATTATAAAATATATCTCTTCCCTACTCTACAGCTTCTGCTTGTATCAGGGTGAAATTTTACATGATTATATTTTATTTATTTACAAAACAAAGTGACATTTTTGACATATGTATATAACAAAAATAATCAAAACAAGTCAAGAAACAGGCTTCCTTAATAACACTTTTTCCCGTCTTTTGAAGCTTACGTTTACGCGAGCGTTGCGCGTGAACGCTTGGGCGGATAACGTTTTCCGACAAACTCAGCCTGGGCATTGGTAAAATGAACATGTGTACCAAATTTCATCTAACTCGGTGATCTTTTACTCAAGTTATCATCATCTGTAGATTTCGTGACGGATTTTGCGTGATTGGGCGTTTTTTTCGGATTCACTCCCGGGCTCCAGAACGTGCCATAAGGAACTTCGTTCCTTAGATAATTTATCATTTAGATTAAACGAGAAAATGTTGATTTTTCTTTTCATTTTGTCCCTATTAAAATTTAATAATTTGCGGTTTGGTCGTTTAGGGAATAATAATTAAACTAATCATCTGATTTCGACCAATCCTGGCCATCTTTATGTTTGACATTTCTTTCGATGGTTTAGGCATGAAGATGACCAGAATCGGTCGAAATAGAGCCGATTTGAGATGTAGTAGATGGATTAGTTTAATTATTATACCCTAAACGACCAAACCGAAAAATAAAGAACATTTTAATTTTTGTTGCCTAATAGTTATAACGACATATTTAAATGAAAAAAATCGAAAATTAAATTGTAGAAGGGAAGGTAAATAAGCTTATTATTTCTAAAACCTAGGCGAATCTATACATTCGAGTGGTGAGGCGAACATGTAGTCAGATAACTTCCATTTATATCGCCGCGTGGTGCTCGCGTCAGGAGCAGTTTTTTGGACGAGTCAAAAGCTTGTGTCAGCAAGGTGAATACTAGGTGCATGTGTAAACGGTCATTCGCGTTGTGGGGGACGAACGTACGAATTTCAACTAGTGAAGAGGAGAATCACGAGCGTAAATGTGTAGGTGCACCATTATAGCTTATGTTAATATAATATGTAATATCTGTTATCTAAAAGTATAAATAAACTGATTGTGTTTTGAAAACTATAAAGATCATTTATTTTTTCTCATCCAATCGTTACAATCACCATGCACGCAGACTTGTAAAAATTATTGGGGGGGGGGGAGGGGGGGCACCGGGGAGTATGGAATATATATATATCCCAAGAAACGGGGAGTCCGGGGCCCTCTCCGGAAAATTTTGAAAGACTAGATTGCAAATCTGCTATTTCTGGTGAGATTTTTATAACAATGTTGAAGAATATTTCTTGCCAGTATTAACGTGTTTATTTACTAAAATACCTGAATTTTCTATACATTAAAATATTTATATCGGCCAACAGATCAAAACTCTTAACAATCAAAATTATTACTTATCGTTATAATTAAGCGTTGTTGTATCGAATAATAAAAATTACAATACATCAATAATAGACAAAATAACTTTTTCTTTTTTTTATATACTAACATAAAGAAAAGTTATTTAAATAATCAGTTCATAAATAAAATGATTTGCAACAGAAATATCATTTGTGGCGCGGGCCCTAAGGCGGCCGCCTAAGTCTAAATCCGGGCTGATTAAAGTAGTTGTAAACCCAAGTGTGGTGAACAAGTTTATTTGTAGTTATTCTCTAATGCAGTGGTAAGCAGTGTGATGCCAGTAGTAGCAGTAAGAAAGCGAAGGTGTAACATGTACCATACTGATGCATCATAGCATAAAAGCATACTGCTTTAGCCAGAGCCAGCCAGTAGACAGACAGCGTGCGTAGACAAATGAAGACGCGCAGACCTGATACAGATTAGTTGATGCTTGGTATTTTTTATTTAATTGATTATTTTAAATAATCAATAAAATACAAAATACAAAGCAGCTCTTTGTAGGGGGCAACATATTGGAGGTAGAAAAGACAGTCCAAGTAAAATTGCATTACTTTTCACCGTAGAATCCAAATATGCTATCAAATATATACACTCAAATTTGAAATTTTAAAGTTAGGTGGCCTGGGGGCAAAGTGGATGGTTGCCCCAAGTCCGCGATTGCATGAAAACAAACTTCCCTTTACAAGGTACGGATCCCTCAAGTTTCATAATTTATCTCTTACCGTTCAAAAGTTAAGAGGGAAGGGGGGGGGGGCTTAAGGACCACCCTGTACAATAAATAAATAGAATATATTAGATAATATTATATTTTATTTATTATAATAATTTAAAAAAATCGGGTACGGGGTACCTCGGAACTTTTCCTCCCTTCAGAGGCCACCAAAGTGGCCTCTCCTGCTGCTTCGCAGCAGGAGGAAGCAGCATTGGATGTGGTCAGTACCTGTGTGTCGTGGACCGTTCTGAACTAACCGATTTATTATCATTCTTTAAAAAAATCTTATTTTTAATACCTATATTTTATTTAATTATTTGAAGTTTGGCGGTATTTTGACAGATGTAAACAATCATAGCTACGTATACTGGACTGTTTTATAATGTGGCTTAATATCTGTTTGTGCTGACGAGTCTCAGGGAGCCAGGAGAGGAAACTTATTTGATAAATATTTTTTTTATAAATAAAGTATTGAAGTCCTTATTTCTTAAAATTGCCACAAAGGAGGACCCCCCCCCCCCTCATTTTTGGTCCCCCGTTAGATTAACCCCCAATAGTCAAAGCTATAAGCAGGGGTAGGGGGGCCCCACCACTTCATCCGCCTAATGGACCATATACTCCGGCCCTGACTTTAATATTATTTTTAATTATTATTGATGTTATTACGAATAATATTTTTTAATATTTTATTAATAAATATTGCCTTTCCTGTCACCCTCTCTCGATGGGGCTCTGGTCATTGATGATGTTTTTAAGCTGTTTAATTCCAGTTTCGCCTAGTTATTGTAACCGTCCTCCATTGTACGAAGATTTATTGTTTGAATACATAATTATTATCTATTTTAGAGAATTAAAAGACCTCCAAATAGTAAAAGCTAGTAGAAAACATATCCATAGGCGTTCGTAATTTGCTGTTTCAATAATTATAGGCTAATCAGTGATCTATTCGGGGTCACTCAAGCTTAATAATTATTTTTCAAAAAAAAAAAAAAATTTTTTTTGGGGGGGGGGGGGGGGGGGGGGCTCAAGCCCCTTGGGCCCCATGGAATCGGCGCCGCTGACAATCATCATATTATTCTTCGATTAAAAAACCAATCGTTTTAGACTGTCACGAATACGTTTTTAATAGTCTTCAGAGGTACAATCACAATATTCAGAAGCGACCGTTGACAGAAGTGATGTCTGTTAAAAAATGTTCTTCTAAAACACGGTGTCATTTGAAAAGGATTAATTAGCTTGTAAAGTTGAAATGTGATGATTAACAAATGCAATGATATAATTGTAATTGATTACTCACAGTGGACTTCTACTTCGAACGACTGGTTAGCTGATGGAGGTATGCCGTTGCTTGCAATGCACATGTATGTACCCATATGATCTCGGTTGACTCTCGTTATATTTATAGCATTACCCATAATACCGCTCTCTGAAATATAAACAAATCACCTTCAGATTCACTTTATTTCAAAATATCATTCAATTCGTACTTCATTGATCAATAAATACTTGACGAAAATTAAACTAGAATATGTCGAAGTATAAAATGCTCTTTTAACCGTATTATAATTAATGCATTACGCTAGCAGATAAATGTGGTAAAGTATTCTTACTCCTTTGTTAGTAAAATAAGAGATAATTCATGGAAAAACATTGTATATTTTGAGGAAAGACTACTCAATTTTCCATTTGATAGCGAATAGATAACAGTTCTTCTGTAATTGCTAAAGTCTGAACCAGTAATTTACCTCTGATAGACCTCGACAATATTTTGTATAACGAGTGTCCGCTATTCAGAGGTTTTACAGCATATCAATAATGTAGTGGAGGTTCCATTACTTTAGACTTTAGACAGCTATCTACCATGGATGATTAACCCCAGAACAATACCAGGGTGAGAGGACACTTTTGTGTGATACTGCTGGAGCCTGGCAACGCTATATTAGCAACCTCCCCGCCTTCACCAGCTAGCTATCAAAAGAGCGATATCAGCCGTAGTCGATTTCAGCTAAGTGTCCAAGGTAAGGGAATCTCCCCGCCTTCACCAGCTAGCTATCAAAAGAGTGATATCAGTCGTAGTTGATTTCAGCTAAGTGTCCATGGTAAGGGAATCTCCCTGCCTTCACCAGCTAGCTATCAAAAGAGTGATATCAGTCATAGTTGATTTCAGCTAAATGTCAAAGGTAAGGGAATCTCCCCGCCTTTACCAGCTAGCTATCAAAAGAGTGATATCAGCCATAGTTGATTTCAGCTAAGTGTCCCAGGTCAGGTAACCTCCCCTACCTTATAGATTGTATGTATTATAATCTATATCTACTTTCTTTAGTACTACTCCTATGTAAACTTTACCGTGCCATTTTCCTTGAGTAATGTGATTCTTTTTGTCCATTTTCTTCCATTCTACTGATGGCATTGGGTATCCAGCAGCGCCACATCTTAATCTTAAATTATCTCCTTCGTTGACCACTATCGGCCCGGAATGGAATATTTTCTCTGAACCTATAACACGAGATATATTTTAATCATTTAATAGTATTAATTCCTATGCGTATATTAGTTTTTTAAAAAGTAATGGTTTTGATTTTGATTTCTCTTTCTTAACGCCCATAGATTGACAATGTCATTACGAGACTAAGGATCGAGCTAAATTGATCGATTCTGATGTCGTGTTTCCTCTCTAGATATTCCATGGCTAATATTATTTTTATTTAATTTTGTTTTTTCATGAATAATGAATAGGGAGAAAGTGTTAATTTCATTACTAAGGCGGAGATACACATGCCTGTAGCTTGAACAAAAACATGCCAGCTACTTGCTCGTATATATGTTAAATGGCATGCCGGTAGCTGGCAAGCAAGCAGATAAAAACTTAATAAAAATCCTTAGCATGCCAGTTACTGGCAAATACCCTCTTTTGGCATGCAAGCTACTTCCCCAATTTGACGGCATGTGTATCTCCACCTTTATAATTCTTGTAAGATTAATAAAAAAATACCACTCATATACATACCAATTATAGTAGGTGGAATGAGAAGATCAGATGATTTAGTACCATTAATGGATATTTCGTAGGCTGTAACTCCAGAAATTCCAGGCGTACCATCAGTACCTGCTCTGCCAGGCTTACCTCTTGGTCCGGGTAGACCTGTATGTTTTTTTTTAAAAAAATTGCATTGAGGCTTAAGGTTAAGGCAATTATTAATGTTTCGAATTTCTACCTTGAAATTTTATCTACTAATTTTCCTCAATTTCAAGAGCATCAACATTACCAATATTATCGAACTCAGTCTATAATAAAGGTCTTTATTGATCTTTCATTCAAATAATATGCAATTAAATATTATGTTCTTTCAACCAGAAAGCAAATATGCGACACATTTACCATATTGTTTTTTATCTTATTGGCTTTAATTATTTTATCAATATAATACCAGATTAATTTGTAACATACTTAACTTTTAATATACTTAACCAAATTTATAACTATTTTATTTTATTTATTTTTTTTTTTTTAGCTCTTAAAGTGTTTAAACAAATGACAAGCTATATCCTCAAAATTTTAGCAATGCATGATGATCGGTTACCTGTCACATGCCTTAAAATTCTGTACGACCTCGACACTAAACCTTGTAACATCCCCTCATTTAACTGGGTTACACAGTTTAAGCAGTTTTTAGGCCCTATCGGATTCTCTGGAGATTTCACCCTTGATTATAATTTATTTAACTCAGCATCCAATAGTTTAATCTCAAAGCTTGAGAATCATTTACTTTCTTCTGACATCCATCGTATCCTCAACAGCCAGAGCACTCGCCTCTTTTCCGTTTTATGACTTCTTTCCCACTCCTAGCGGAAGGTTACCTTCAGTCAACGATTTCTTTCTCTTCAAAGAGATTAATCAGTCAAGCTAGACTATCTAGTGCCTCTCAAACATATTTTTACCATCAAAAACAACCCCATGTAATTTTTGACAAGGTAGTTTGTCCTGCTTGCCTAAATGACTTGGAATCCCTTCAACACTTCCTTCTTTCCTGTTCAGCATACTCTTCCCCTAGAAAGAAATATCTCTTACCTTATTCGAACCTTTCTCTCACAGATATACTTTACGACCCTGATGAGCTAAAAGCAGCGGCTATATCTACATTTATCTCTGCAGCTCTGTCTATCCGTCATAAAATTTTATCCTAACGCACCTTTTTTTCTTCCCTCTCCATTTTATGTAGCTTTATATCTTTTACTCCCTATACATGTCTCCTATGTTTATGGCACCCCATGCATTATTTTTACCACAAATAAAGTTAAGCAAAAATAAATAATAATTAAAAAAATAATAATAATAAATGAATAAATAAAGAAGTAAATAAGTAAATAATGAGTATCAAGATATATTTAATTTTGTTATTCTATGATTTATATTTTTATATTTGTGAAGTGTTTTGTATTTTAATTTCCAATTTGTTTTTCTCTCTCTGTATTATTTAAACTTATATGTACATTTGTATACCCCTTTGCAGGGAAACTTTGTTTCTATAAGCAAATAAAGATTATTATTATTTTTTTTTTTTTTTTTTTGCAAAGAAGCTAGAAGTTATAGCCCACGGAGACAATCGGATAAACGTTCAGGAAAATGGGGATTCTAGTCCTTTTTAAGGTCTTATAATAAGGAATATCCTAAAAAAAAAAAATACATATTTTTCGTGCTACGAACATCAAACAAACAGAATTATAAGGAGTACGTATTGTCTCAAGTACAATAATATTTATTTTCAAATAGCTTTCGGCCTCTATAAGACCCATAATTAATTATTGAAACATCGTGAATATTATTTATTACCTTACAAGTTCGTACCTTTGGCCTTTGGCATGCCTAAGCCCTCCAAGATTCGATCATCGTAAATATTGTTACCTTATATGTTTGTACCTTTGGCATGCCTAAGCCCTCCAAGATACCATCATCGTGAATATTGTTACCTTATATGTTTGTACCTTTGGCATGCCTAAGCCCTCCAAGATACCATCATCGTGAATATTTGGCCTTTGGCATGCCTAAGCCCTCCAAGATTCGATCATCGTAAATATTGTTACCTTATATGTTTGTACCTTTGGCATGCCTAAGCCCTCCAAGATACCATCATCGTGAATATTGTTACCTTATATGTTTGTACCTTTGGCATGCCTAAGCCCTCCAAGATACCATCATCGTGAATATTGTTACCTTATATGTTTGTACCTTTGGCCTTTGGCATGCCTAAGCCCTCCAAGACCCAGTTAGTTCTTGAATTTCGAGTGCGCGAGATGAAAGAGATACGTTAAATTAGAGTGTTAAGATTTGCCTGTCTAAATCATGTATAACTAAGTCGGATATCTCATTTAACTTGGAGAAACTTTGTTGTATACCTCGAGGATGTTTCATTATTAATTTCTTAAGAAACTCTGTGCTGATTTCTCCAGATCTCCTTTTACCATGTCATGTAATATGAAGTGTGCAGACGAATCTTCCTCTCGCATTTATTTCATCGCTTGAAAAGAGAATTGAATAAATTGATGTAACAGAAAGAGAAGAGTGTTTAATTAAAAATGTATGCCTTACCTCTGGGCCCGGATACGCCTGAAGGGCCTTGTGGCCCCATTTTCCCTGGGATCCCTGAAAATTTAATCAGTTTCCATTAACTTACGAAATCGTTAGATGTTTTATTCGACATTTATAATTAATAGTATTTAATTAAAGCGGCTTAAAGAGACACTTTTTCTTGTCTGTTAACCTTCGACAACTTTCTAAGTAATCGATTAATGCTTCTTTTGACATGAATTCAATATGACATACTAAAGAAAATGGGTTGTTTTCCTCCCAATTATTGTATAACTTATTTTAAAAAAACGCCATCACAATACTTTTATTTATATGAGAAAGTAAAAAAAACTCGAAGAGTAAACCATGGCGCTTGAAAGAAAGAGTAAAAAAAAACCTTAGCAACCCCTCTCGATCTTAGTCTCGTTTTTATTTTCTCACCGTCCCGTACACGTACACGTACATAGGGGCATATTGATGGCACGGTTTGGATTCGGTTTTGTCAAGATCCTTTGTATACAGAGATATGTCCTTTTATACATTAAAGATAAAAACATACATTCTATAAATGATAAAACTTCATTATGATTTCTCTAATCTCGTTATTGATGCCAAGAAATAGGTTCATGATACGCATTTATAGATTTTTAATTCAAAAACTTCAACCAAAATTGCATTATGACTATTATTGAAGTGGTGCATAGGCTTCCGCGGGTAGACTCGTAATAAACAGCTTGGTTTTCCGGTGAAATCCGCGTCACGAAGGGGAAGAAGTCCGACGACGGGGAAGAAGTACACGAGTACTTGCTTCGGTCAACAGGTATCACAACAGGGGAGGCTATCGAGATCGAGAAACAACCGGAAAACTTCAACAGAGAGGATGGATTCACTCTTTCCCGGACCTGGAAGTCGCTGGTCAGCACCTGTGCCAAGGAGAAAGCAAGAAGCGGCGCCGCGGTTACTTCTGGACTTCAAACATCACCCGCTCCACAAAGGAACACCGACAAAGGCGGAATCACGGAAAAAATGCCCAAGGAAAAAAAAAAACAGGAAAAAATGCCCACGGAAAAATGCCCATGGAAAAAATGCCCACGGAAAAAATGCCCACGAAAAAAATTCCCACGGAAGAAATGTCCAAAATATAATTTTGATATGTGTCATAATTTTGAAATTTCATTAATTTTAGCAAAATATTATAAAACATATTAAAATTGGTTTTATAATTTGATTATTTTTTTAATTTATAAAATGCCGTTGTTTAGTCTCATCGTTTATAAGCACAAAATGAGTCAGTATCAATAATCATTTTCAATTTTTTAATTTTTCAGTATATTTTTAAATTCAGGTACCATATTAATTTATTTTGTATTATATTTATATATTTCACTAAAATTTGCGTAATACCAAAATTTAAGTGAAAGTGGCGCGGGTCCTCTGTCTGGACAATATGGGCACAGAATTGAAGTATAATCACGTACGATGTCAAACAGTGACTGATTCTCTTGAAAAGGAAAATATGTTACTAGATTTTTTTTTTTTTTTTAAAAAAGACTTTTCCTCCGTGGGTATTTGTTTAATGAAATTTGGAAGGTAGGTCATAGACCTAATTAGTCTATAAGTTTCAACCGTCTGTGCTCATTGATTTTTCTTCCAAAATCTGTACCATCCTAACTTTAGTTTCGACTTTTTTTGGATTTACAAATCTTGGTAGAGATTTTATTTCAAAAGAAAATAATTAGAAGGTGTAGATAGTTTTGTGTTTAATATTTTAAAATATATGCTAGCTTATTAGAATGATGATTGCCATACAAATCTCTATAAAGGCTATATATTATTATATTCTCGTATATTTCTATTGAAATTTACCGAGAAAATATCATATAATTTTACTCCTTAGTTAGTAAGATAATGAAAGTTAAAATTCATAATGCCTCCGATTTTTTTCTTGAGAAATTTTTTTTAGTAAATGATGTTTTAAGTTTTTAGAATTATTTGTTCTAAAATCGGTTTTACTCTCTATTCACAGTTAAACTGAACACTAGATTAAACTAGCCTAATCCTGAATATTTATGGGTATCTAGACAGGAGTGGGCGAACAAATCGTAATCCTACTGTTGCATCTGAACTTTTTCGGTATATTGATGGACATCCCTTTAGTACCTGTGGTAATCCACGGTTTATGACCCCTCTGGGGAAATGTCTTGATTGTCCTTGGTCTGTTATTATGTTTTAACTAATCTTTTAACTTACGCGGTTTCATTGATGCTTAATCTTTAGGAAAGTATGAATGCTTCAAGGAAATACTAAACCAATATAATTTTTAGTAAATTTTATATTTAAATGTAAGCCTAAGTTTAACATAGCATTCTTTTGTATAAAATCATTTATCCATGTTAGAACTAGTGCTGTTTTAAGTCTGCGTTCACATTTTATCAAACTCAAAAAAGTTGTTTACCGTAATGGAGGGCATCAGGGCAAGCACCGAATGGATCAAACTATCAAACCACTAATTGTGTTTATCAAAATTATTATTCAACAACATATACCTATAATAATATGTATTAACATATCAGTATAAGGATCTTTCAAGCCAAAAATCATTTGAACCAACATTAGTGTATACGATCCTAGCTTCACAGTCTAATGTAGTTATCCTTTGCAGTAGAATTAGATTTTTAGGAGCCTTTGCAGCTCCATGTCACAGTTTTTTCTTACTTACCGTACCTTACATCCAGTAAACTTGGAAGCATTATGATCGTTCTGAAGCGAGATATTGTTTATGTCTTCGAATTAAAAAAAATCGAGTACGGGGCACCTCGGAACTTTTCCTTAGCTTGGAGACCACTAAATTGGTCTTTTATATTGGTTCCTTATTTTTTTACCGCTTCCAACGATATCCCATACGCCATACTTATGTCAAAAACGTATTTATACTTTCGGTAGATTCTTTCGGTTAAGTCTATATAATATTTATTTCCTCTTGAAAATGGAAATTAATAAAATGTTTTTTAATGATCTCTTAGATAAGGTTACCTTAATGTACTTTCAAATTAAACATTAAGTACACAGAAATGTATGGAAATTATAAAAACTGGTAACTTCTGTGATCACATCTCCTTATTTACATCCATTGATTAAATATTAGTCAACGTCGTTTAAATTAATAACTTTTTTTTCAACTTACTTGTATATAAGGTCTATAGTCTATAGGGTATATAATATTTATAGTAATCAACATTGCTATTTGAAGCATATATAATAGCAAGGTTGATTACTTTATTATATACCCTATAGACCTTAAAGAAGATCTTAAGTCCAGTGGCCCAGGGTACCGTTACTTTATAGTAATATAACTGCAAAAATACAACACCCCTAATGGCTATTCCACTTAAAAATAGGTTAAAATTTGTCAGCGTTAACAATAAACTAATTATACATATTTAAAAACTACCATTAAACATTAAAGTTTAATTATTTTGGACATCTCTTCCATGGGAATTTTTTTCGTGGGCATTTTTGCCGTGGGCATTTTTTCCGTCTACCGTGTAATGTGTACACCTCCAGAGCTAAGATCGGACTCCCCGTGTGACTCTATGCTAGGGCTTAGTCTGTGAGATTCTTGGTGGGGGAAAGCACCACTAGACAGAAATTCGAGCCTTTGCTAGCCTAAGGTCTACACTGCTTTCCTAGAATAATCTGGACTTGGCTTCCCCGTTACAGACGCGCATGTGCAACTTCACTGTTAATATACCCGTCAGGTTATGTGTTTATATCTCGAATTGGGAGTCAAAATCAAAACAGAGTAATGCCATTATTATTTTAATTTTTTTTTTCGCAATAAAAGGTTTGTTCCAACCCCCCTACTTGTACCGTCCTTTGCATTGTTCGGGAATCGTTTAGGACTGGTTTTATACGCATGCGCTAACATTATACTATAATGAAATCATGTCTGGTTAGAACGGGTTTAGGACTATAATTCGCCCCGTATTAAAAACATTCAAGGAAACCTAACAATTAGGAACCTTGCTGTTGACATGTGTGACGATTGACAGAACTGCGTATGTCATACATATCAGTACTTGGTATTGTCAGAGGATCGTTTGGACCTTGCGAACAGTAAACGGTTCGCTAACGACGTCGATCCCTGCGTGGGTTGGAACAGTTTGGAGGACGGTACGAAACACTGTCACAAGTCAGCTTGGAACGGCTTTTATCCATTGAGCATGTCCATGACGAACTCGCGGACGGTACAATGCTCGGTTGGAACGAACCTAAAATAACTTATATTGGCAAGTAGGGGACAGAACCCCCTTGATATTATCATAAAAAAGTCATTTAAGTATCGTGCTGGGTTCGTTGCAATTCGGAGGGAATATGGTACTAATAAATTAATTACGTTAGCATTGTATTACGCTAGGACTAGTGTAAGACGTAGAATACAATTGAATTTTTTATTTTATCATATTTTAAGGGATTGAATCATTTAAAACGGTTACTATCTTTTTATTAAAATGACCTCCAAATTAAAATGGGGAGGAGGGGGGATAAAATCATTTAATCTGCTCCGTCTAGTCGAAGACAGATTTGATTTGAACTAAGTCAATGTTTAGTGAACACACAAATTTAAAAAAAAACCGGTCTCTTTTAACAGATAAACATGTATGTGGCATTTTCCATGTATTGTTAGTTCTTCGGAAAAATCATGGACATTCTTATAACTTAAACAGAATTGCACAATTCTCCATTGGTTTCTGTTATTGTGTGGAAGGATGTAATTTCTGACAGTTTCTTAATAAATTGATAATGATTTGAGTTATATTAATTTCCTGCAAGTTAATGTCCAAGATTAACTGTCCAAGACATCGGGTTCCACTCATTGTTTTTTAATTGCACATGACAACGGGCCCCCCTCGTGTTTTTTTAACTGCTCAAGACAACTGGTCCCCCCTCGTGTTTTTTTAACTGCTCAAGACAACTGGTCCCCCCTCGTGTTTTTTTAACTGCTCAAGACAACTGGTCCCCCCTCGTTTTTTTTTAACTGCTCAAGACAACTGGTCCCCCCTCGTGTTTTTTTAACTGCTCAAGACAACTGGTCCCCCCCTCGTGGTTTTTAACTGCTCAAGACCACGGGTCTACCCTAGTGGTTTTTTAACTGCTCAAAACAACAGGTCCCCCGTCGTGGGTTTGAAAATTCTATAATAAAATTAGGTTAATAAGGGTTCATAATTAATTTTTAATTACAATTGTAAATATACTCCTTCAATTGTCAAAATAATTGCACCGCACCACTATTTCTACAAAACGGCTGTCTTGTAACACTTTTGACAGGCATTATACAAGTTTTTATAATCTGAAATGTGGAATTTACCGTCAGTTCCGTTGTATCCGGATTTGCCTGGAATACCGTCAGATCCTGGAGAGCCGTAAAGACCAGGTTTACCGTCGCGACCATTCCTCCCAGGCATTCCATCTAAACCAGGTTCCCCTGGTACACCATCTCTTCCATCAAGTCCAGGCGTACCTAAGGCAGATAAACTTCTTAATTCGTCTGTAGTGATAACTATTAATATGGCATATTAATTAAACGTGAAGAATAAAAAGTGTGCTTTGAATTCTTCAAACTATTAGTCCCAATTAGTTGGTTTCCTTTCGCCTTTCACCGAGAAAACTGGTAACTGCAGACGATACACACACAATTTTGAAAAACCACCTTTTGGACTCAAGATACCTCAAAATTAAATTTTCGCGACATGACAATACTTTCTCTTTATATATTGTATATATTATATACTGCAAATATGAGAAAGTAATAATTAATATAAAAATGCCATTTTTCAAAACTGGTCTTATTTTCGACCTTTTTTTTTTTTGGTTTCTGTATTCTTCACCTTAGTTGTATCTATGTGCAAAATTTGGGGAAGATTGAATGACGATAAGTGGTTCAAAATTGGGGTCATAGGTGTGCGATGAAACTTAAAAAGCAAATACCAGTAAAAAGTAACGAGCAATACATTTACTATAGAGTTAAAGCAGGTGACAAGAAACGCCGTTTCTTATATAGTTGTACTGATAACTGATGACAAACGAAGAAGTCAGATAAAATATTCCTATTTCTCGAATGATTTTGTCATAAACATAAGAATCACGCCTAGAGTTTTTCGGTGTTTTGTAAGTCAGTTCTATTCTACTGAGTGTGGTTCTAACATTTTTACAGTTTATGTAATCCGTCCCAAACTTCCAATAAACATAAAAATGGTTAACATCTCCGTCAGTAAGAATAGATAAATCAGTAAAATGAATATAAATTCCACAAAGGTTAGACTACAAAACTTAATAGGAGAAAGAAACACATACAAAAATAAAATATCACAACTAAGCATACAAAAATAGGACACAAATGATGTTGTACTAGATAAAAAAAAAAAAAAAATAATAATAACAAATAGACTACAAAATGAGACTGAAATACTTTGAGAAAATAACACACCAAAATGATTAAAAAAACATGATAGAATTTAGAAAAATAAAAATAGTTTACTGCATGAAGTGAAAGAAAAGAGCACTAACTATTCCAAAAATATTTTAAGTATAGGAGACAAACAGGGGATTTGGTAATTAAGGCAATTATAAGATACATTCATTAAATGCTTGAAAATTCCAAAGTTTTCAAGAACAGTTTGGCCATAAAAGTATGAAACTTACTGTTCTAGAAAACTTAGGATTTCCAAGCATTTTTAGTAAGACCGTACCTTATTAATTGCTCGTCTTCAAATCACATATCATTTTTCAATTTTATGTTGTTATTTTTATTTATTTTTTTCTAAAATGTCATTAATTAATATTGTATAGTATTGTTAAGTTAAAAATCTCATTCATCCTTAGTATCTGTGTGTGACCTTAGCAGGTACTTGCCCCTCCTCTCTTTTTGCCCTTATCTGCTTACAGTCAGTAACTCTTCTAGATACGTAGCTGAAGAACTACAGCCCCACACTGGTAATACCTCCAGTTATATTAAAAACTCCACTCATTTTGTTGAAAAGCTAAACTCGCTTAACCTCAGAACTGGAGATCTCCTGGTCAGTTTCGATGTTGTGTCATTGTTTACAAATATTCCCATATTGGACACCATTGCTCTAATTAAAAAGATTCTTCCCGAAGACAAAGCAGCCCTAGCAGAGATTTGTCTACGTTCAACATACTTCCTGTTCGACGGAGATTATTACCAGCAAACAGATGGATCTCCTATGGGTAGCCCTCTATCCCCAGTTGCTGCCAACATATTTATGGAAGATTTCGAAGACAAGACCATAGCCTCATCACTCTTAAAACCGTTATGTTGGTGGAGATATGTGGATGACATTTTTCTGGTATGGAGACATGGACGTACCACTCTCGATGCCTTCCTGAATCATATGAACTCCGGCCATGCAAGTATTAAATTCACTATGGACATCGAGGAGCTCGGATAACTCCATTTCCTTGATGTCCTAGTCATCAAGAACACCGATGGAACCATAGGCCACAGAGTTTACAGAAAACCAACTCACACCGACAGGTATTTGAACGCGGATTCTCACCACCATCCTTCCCAAAAAATTTCGGTCATCATTTCCCTTGTTTCGAGAGGTATAAGGATATGTGACAAGGACTCCTGGAAACAGGAAAAACAACATCTCTACAGTGCTCTGTCCAAAAACGGATTTCAAACCTCAGTGATCAAGAAAGTCATACACCGTGCCGAAAAACCTGAAAACCCTGAGCAGACGCCACCCAATCCTCCAACCCAACGGAAGGCGTTCCTCCCCTATGTTAAGGGCACGACTGACAAAATCTCACGGATCCTGAGGAAACATGAGATTAAAACCACATTCACAGCAGGAAACACCACTAAACAACTACTGGGAACAGTCAAAGACCCACTGCCCCTCAAGATTAACGGAGTTTACGAAATACCGTGCTGCTGTGGAAAGTCCTACATTGGACAGACGGGCAGACTGATATCTACCAGGCTGCAAGAGCATATCAGGGACGTCAAAAATAACGATTGGAAATCCGCAGTTGCAGTCCATTCCTCGAATACTGGTCACCTCATTAAATTCGAAGATACCAAAGTTTTGGCCTCGGTTCCTGGCTATTATAACCGAATCATACGTGAGGCTATAGAAATTGAAAAGACCCCAGAAAATTATAATAGGGAAGATGGTTTCAAGCTATCAAAAACTCGGAAACCTGTCATTTCCAGCTTAACCACGGGTAGAACCAAGGGTCAACACCTGGGAGACAATCCCTCTACCCAGACCTACCAAACACCCAGGCCGGATGATGCAACACCTGATGCAACAAACAGCAGGTATTACTTGAGGCCTCGGACAAGGATATAACCCCCTAGCTCTCGTCAATCTCCTACAGTTCACGTTGTTTCTGTCATTAGTACAACATGCTCTACCCTGAAGATGCCTCTAGCATAAGAGGCGAAACGTCGGAAGTATCATCCACTAAGACGCGGTCACCACCGGAAGACCTAGAATTTCATTATGAAACTTACCGCGGAAGCCTACGCACCAAGATACCATCAACTTGATTTTTGGTCTACTAACTAATTTCGTACTCAGGATCATGAAAATCACATTGTACACCAAAAAGGGCGGGACATGGCCACTCTCCACCAGTTTGTTTTTTTCAAATGCCTATTGGCAAGCTATGTCCCTCAGACGATCTTAGCCGACCACATTTTCTTAAATGGCACCAAAAGATTTACTTATACATAAAATTCTAGCTCGATGTAGTCAGACACTTTTTTGCACGCTATCTCCTGGACTATTATGAGAAAGTATTGTGAATGCGCGAAAGTTCGATTTTAAGTTTTTGATTGGTTTACACGTTTTGAGGTCCCCTCAATCCAAAAAATGGGTTTTTAAAAATTTAATCTGAAATCTGGTTAGACATGTGAAGTCTTAAATGCTTGGCCGATCGATTAAATTTAGCATTCATGTTCAGAAAAATCATATACTAATAATAATTAAGTGTGAGGGGTAGGGTTCGATTGCCCGCTGGGAGCAATTAGTTTTATGGCAAATTTCAATATAAATACAAGATAACAAGAACTTTTTATATACTACGTTTTTAATTTTTTTGTCATAAGTCATTAGTTTGAAACCCGTCAAAATGAAGATTGTAAATATGGGATATGTCAAAACAAATAAAATAACTTGGGAATTTTTTCCGAACTAACTTTCTATACAGCAAAATTTGCCGAAAACGAATTAAATTCTGCTGAAAGATGGCTAAAAGTATTAAAATATTGCATTGTCATCGCGTTCTGAGCTATTCTATAAGTTTCAAATGTCTAGCTACTCGGGAAGTTAGTTAAAAATTGCTTGCAAGATTTGTACTGGACAAAGAACAAACAAACAAGAAAGCAAGCTAATAAAAACGTAGTAAAAAATGTTCAATAATAATTAAATGTAACCACTAAAACTGGAAACAACTAATAAAAGGAAACGCTGGACCAAGTAATAATGTACTTGTATATGAGAATGTTTAGCACGAGTTGTATCGTTTTCAAATTTGTTAAATATAATTTCTTTATAATGCAATATTTGCTAAATAAACCTTATATTTTTGAATTTCATTAAAAGATGTTTTCATTTAATTCTAGGTGTTTGTATAAACTTTTGACTAACGTCTCTGCAATATGGTACAAAAAGGAAGTGGTGTAGTTTGTTTCATCGAAAAGTTTTTTTTTTTGGGTTTCGTTGGTAAAACAAAAAGAAGCCCTTATATTCCTGCGTCTGTCACTCTGTACGGTTTCAATGACTTTTAAATCAAAAGAGATAAAAACATTAAACTTTCCAGTATTAAAGATCGTTTTGACGTGCACACAGGAAAAATATAGCGGACTCAAAATTGTCAGCTGTTCAAATCCAAAATGGCGGATAATACACGTCACGCGAAAATATTTTTAAAAAAAATTTGAGTAGGGTATCAAATGAAAGGTATTAAAGAGTAGATTACAAAAATATATAACACTTGTGGAAAGTGTTTAATTTTCCATGCTATTTTGGCAAAACAAAAATAACAATTTTTCGTTCTATCCCCCCCCCCCCTTATTCTGATTTCATTTTCACAATACCGGTAAAACCCCTTTTACGTGAGACTTCACGCACAACCAATTTATTTATACATTTTTTTTTTATAATACAATTTATTAATTTTATAAACAATACCTTTTCTTTATTTTTTAAAACAAGTTTTAGTGAAAAACGGAAGCGTAGCACTATCAAGCATCAGACTATTGGATCTAATTCATTTTTTAAAGATGAAACTAGATCATTATGTCACTAGATTATTAAACAAGAATGCTAGATGACAAGGCAAGATCCCCCTCCCCCTCTTGATCTGTCTTATCTTCACTGATGCACTTAACAACTCATGCAAAGTGCAGAGTGCAGAATGCAGAGTGCAGAATGCAAAGTGCAGAGTGCTGTTAAAACTCTTGTTTCTGAGCAACCTAATGACGTCGCTTAAAATTGGAATATTATTTTCAAAACTTAGTGTAAAAAGGGAACAGCAATTTTTTTATTTTTTTATATATATATAATACCTTTAGATATATGTAGAAAAATCATAATTTAGTTCATAAAGGTTGTTTTAACAAATTAATATATGACATCAAATATCTGATTCTAACGGGAAAAAATATATTACTAGGCTTGCTTGTGTGTGTTTTATATATTAATTACCAAATTTTGTCATTACTAGAAATGACCTTTAATGTTTCAAAAGATTTAAAATTTCTTCATTTAATTAATGAAGATAGGTTTAAATAAAAATATTTATTGATAATAATTTAATTTTTATTTTTATGATATAACACCGAATTTTTAACCAAAAAATGTTTTTTTTTTTTTTTTCATGTTTTTACAATTTTTTTTCGCGACCCGGCAAAATTTTTCTACGACCCGGTGCCGGGTCGCGACCCACATTTTGGGAAGCGCTGGTATAGTCTAATGGCGTAATTTAAAACCATAGTTTCAGAATTACATAATGATCATTATTACCTGGTGGTCCTTGATTGCCTTTCGGTCCTCGTGGACCAGGGTCTCCGGGCGCTCCTGTGAAGCCTCTGGACCCTGGATCTCCTGGTGCTCCCCGTTCGCCCCTCTCGCCTTTAGCACCTGGTTCGCCACGTTTCCCAGGCTCGCCACCGGCTCCAGGTGGTCCTATAGGTCCCGGTGGACAGTACTCTTTGGTAGCCGAGCAGAAACCTTGGATTGCAACCAACTAAACAGTATTACTCGGTGCAGAATTATTTTTAAGCCTTTCGAAATTGTATTATCAAGGCTAAAATATATATCCTGATAAGTATTTCATTGAATATTTAAGCAGTAACTCAAGTTGTTTTGACATTTCATTGGAGTACCAAGTGAACACGGGCAATCTCAAGTGTTTGGTCAATCTCATTACTTACCACTTGAGACAGGTTGTTGACATACCTAAAGCACTTGACTTTCATTTCCTGTGAGAGAAGGATGCAAGTGTTTGTTGCATCCTTACTCCCACTTGCATACTATATAGCCACCAACGTGGTAACAGATTCCAATCTATATTGTCCCCGAGTACTTGTCAATTCCAGTGCAGATAAATACGTATTTAATGAAAATCGAATTTTCCTTCCTAAAATCACATTGTCATCGAACAAGAAAATTACTGCTTCTTAAAATTGATTGCATATTACTTTTAACAATCATCAAAACAACAAGAAATAAGTGAGTTATCAACCATAAAAATGTGTTTAACGAAGAAATTTTCACTCAAACAATAAGCTGAAACTAATAAATGGA
Source organism: Gerris lacustris (assembly GCA_951217055.1). Taxonomy (NCBI): domain Eukaryota; kingdom Metazoa; phylum Arthropoda; class Insecta; order Hemiptera; family Gerridae; genus Gerris; species Gerris lacustris. Next base: position 26,551,517 of record OX578285.1, read on the forward strand.
TATAGATATGGCTAATTACGAGCTAAGTATAGTCTTGCAACATTTCTCGCTTGCTGACTGGGGTTAGCGAATTGTATAAAGCAATTGGTACTTATGTTATTAGATCTAAGGGTTTGAAAAAAGCTGTAAATAGTAAAAATACCTGAATTTTATTGAAATTAAATTGTAATTCATGGAATTGTAATTTTATTATTATTAATGCAGTATATAGAAGCTTTTAAAGCTACCAATGTGCTTCTATACAAATTAATTTTAAGCTAGAAACCTATTTTCATAATTTGATGGTTCCAATGACCAATGCACAGCACATAAATATAATTAAATTATATTAAGGTCATCGATAGTTTTATTACAATCAGAAAAAAATCAGAAAAAAAAAAAAAAAATCAGAAAAAAATAATCTAGATTTGTAGAGCTTGAATGATAGTTAAATAGAATTATTTAGGTCAAGCGAAATATTTTCTAGGTCTTTTAAAGCGTCCTTGCCCTTTGACCATCTCTCTAATCACTCTCCTGGCTATGGCCCTGATGTTTGTTTTTGTTATTTTTATTTTTTATTATTTAACATTAAAATTTATTGCATTTTTTTAAGATTTACTCCTACAATATTTTTACTGCTTACTGACGGTTTTTGGGTTTAATGCTTACCGGAATTCTGGAATAAGATGTCAGCCAGACCCAATTATTTTGTTCACCGGAAACATTCTGTTGTGCTCTTTCTTTGTCTTCTAATTCTTGGCGAATTTTCGGATTGAAAAACTCAACGTTGGCCGAATCCTGTTTTAGAACGGCATTGTCACCACTGTCTCTTTTGGAACGACACTGTGGGATCTTGTGCTCCACTTGCGATATGTAGTCATAAAGATAAGTATAGAGGAAAAACTGTGTAATAAAAGCTGCTGTCACTATTAAGTACAATAAAGCCCTTTCAGCCCCGACTGGTTTCCAGTAGTAGTCTTTTTTATAACCCGTCTTATCTTTTGAATCTAAGACCCGAAACTTTGTGGCATTCCGAGCTCGGTTAGACTTTCGCGGTAGATCGGAATTCTCGGGTGTTTGCACAACGTTGGTTTTCATCCATCCCCACAAGAATTGTGTGATCTCCGGATTTTTTAGTAATTTTATGAAGTCTTGGTAGTCGTCTTCTACTCCGTTATTGGATTCCAAGCCCTTTCCATTGTTTACGATGTCGTCGCCCCTGTCTTTGTCCTTCGGGCCCGTAATTCGAGCAGGAGATTTAAGACTATCAGTGAACTGTTCGTCGTCGCTTGTTTCCGTGTCGGTGGCCGGAGTCACTTTCGCTACTACGGCGGAAGGAACACCTCTGCCCGCGTCAATTTCCATCGCGGGTTCTCCAGAGGCATTTATCTCGGAAAAAGGCCGAGGAACCCGTTCAAGGATGCAAGGAGAAGGGGAAGAACCGTACAAGGTGCCTCCGATTCCGCGTTTGACGTCCGCCTTTTCTTCCCTCGAAAACGAATCGTCCCGGTTTCGACACTGATTCGAGACGGAAGTAGCCGATCTCGGCGATAGTCTATCTGCAGCTGGGCGGCCTACACGTGACGAGGGGGATGGTTCGTCTGATTCAGCTTCCTCCATTTCCCTTACTGACCCCTCGGTCCGTCGGCCTCCTCCCACCATTGACAACCACTAATTCAATATACAGTTGATACGAATCTTTGGATAACCTCGAGTGAGGAGCCGTTCGACCAACAACAGTTCATCTACAACCGATACTATATTTACTCTACTTTGATTGAAAGATACCAAGTGTTATCGGGATCGGTTTCATCTTCAATGTTGTCAAACACAAACAGATTATTAATCATTATTTTCCTACAGTTGTGAGTTGATTAGTAAAAATAATTACATCATTTGATATCTCTTTATCATGCTCATAAATCTATTTCATATGGATAAAAATACACTTGATAAATTGAAAACCAGGAAATTTACAAAGATAGATTTCCTAGCGATGATATGGCCATGGGCGTCCATCATTACGGACACGGAGGGGCTCGAGCCCCTAGCAAAAATATTGAGACAAAATACAAAAATTGAGTGTTTATTTAGACATTGTAGGGTTATGGACGAATTCTAAAAGTTAGGTTATCTAACATTAGGTTAGAAAATTCTCTTTTTAAAATTATTTATATTAGTTTTGATTTTGTTTGTTTGTGTATGGCTGGCTGTCGTCAAAATCTTTAGAGGTTTAATTAATCCTTCCAGTCGTCCAATCGAGCTGAAACTTGGCACAAAAACTCTGTACCAATATAAAAACATTCTATCAGAGTTTGGGGTTATTATGAATAAGAATAAGAAAATGTATTTCTTTTTACAGCCTGTAGGCTAGATACAAAAGATTTGCTATACATTAATTATAATAATAGTTAATACCATAATAATAACAATAAAAAATAAAGGTTGAACTCCTTTAAATTGTATAAATTGAGGTTTAAGACATAAGTAAATGAAATGTTACAAAACTAAGAAATCGCTTTGCGCTGCATTAATATAAGTATCCATACATAGTTGATCACATAATATTAACTTATTTATTAATATTATATTACTAATGTTTAAAATATTGTTAATCATAAACTTAATACGCTCATAATGGTATTTTACAACGCCATAAGCCGTGGTTTAATTTTAAATGTTTGTTTAAGAACAAAAGTATTGGAATCTTATCGAGTGGTAAACTGTGGCTATAAAGATGTTTACCGGGAGTGTAAGAGAACCTCTTACGCAGATATATGCTCCAAACTGGAAACTGTTAAAAATTCCAAGGAAATTTGGGAAATTATTACTATGTTGAAAGGTCACAAACATAATATGATCAATAATATCAGTTTGAACGACTGGGCTTTACATTTTCAGGCATTACTGAATTACTGAATCCTTCCCTACATCCTAGCCCAACATTATTTGCCGAGCCATTAATATTTTCGACCATAGGTTTTCTCTGGAAAAACTGGACTTATGTTTTATTGAAGCGAGCGTAAGCGAGCTTCTTACATTCAACAAACTATGCATCTTGTCTGTCTGTTTGTGTGTCTGTCAGTAACGTTTACGTGTCCGACGATAACTTGAGTAAAAGTTGACCGATTTGGTTGAAATTTGGTATACATGTTCCTCTTACTAATACTCAGGCTAAGTTCGTTGGACAGCAAGATCAGTCCAAGAGTTCGCGCGCAATGCTCGCGTAAACGTGAGCTTCAAATTTAAAATTGGAATTTCAGGACGGGAAAAAATTCTATCATCACCTATTCGATGAGACGAACATTGTTTTCAAATAACATTTTTTATTAAAACCAACAACGACACTGCTATGAATTAATATAAATCGCTAAAACTATTAAAGCGGACCTAAACGTTTAAAATAGAGAAAACAACCTTTTTACTAATATCGTACGTTCTAACGTAACGATTTTAATAAAACTTAAAAGTACAATTGAAACAAGTATGTAAAATTTCAACGTGATTCAAGCAGTAGCATTTGAGTAATGAAGTGATACATTTATAATAATAATATAAAAGCTATTACGGGTGGTTAAGATTCTTATAGTGTAAAGGTTTGTTTAGGAAGTAAAGCTTTGTACCGAGTACTCCCACTCTACCTCACACTACCCTCTTCCACTTATCTTCAACTATGACATTCATCATGATTAATAAATTTCAATATTCAGTATTTTATTGCAATACGCTCGCTTCAATGATAGAGCCACGCGATGCCTAGTTTATCCTGTAATACAAGAAGGGTAACGCCGATTTACTACCAAATTACAGAGGAATTTCTTGTATTGACACAATGTCTAAAATATTCTCAGCTCATATCTTTCTCATATAGAGGAATGAAGAATAAAAGCATTATAGCATGAAGAAATCAATATGGTTGAATAGTAGCTTGCCATCAGCTCTACATGTAATCACAGCTCGGACAAAAACAAGGCCTTAATTAGTTAAACGGCGGTTCATTCTAGTTCACTTGGAGCTATAAAACACCCTGTTAACAGTACTCAAGGCTGCTATGTACTGTGGTAAGTTCCTTCCACTCCTTTAGTATATAGGTTAGTATAGTTGAAGCGAGCGTAAGCGAGCTTCTTACATTCAACGAAATATGCATCTTGTCTGTCTGTCTGTCTGTGTGTAACGTTTACGTGTCAGACGATAACTTGAGTAAAACATTACCGATTTGGTTGAAATTTGGTATACATCTTCCTTTAACTAATACTCAGGCTAAGTTCGTTGGACAGCGTGATCCGTCCAAGAGTTCGCGCGCAATGCTCGCGTAAACGTGAGCTTCAAATTTAAAATTGGAATTTCAGGACGGGAAAAAATTCTATCGTCACCTATTCGATGAGATGAACATTTGTTACAAATAACATTTTTTAGTAAAACCAACAACGACACAGCTATGAATTAATAAAGATCGCTAAAACTATTAAAGCGGACCTAAACGTTTAAAATAGAGAAAACAACGTTTTTACCGATATCATACGTTGTAACGTAACGATATCAATAAAACTTCATGTACATCGTCTAAAGTTCAATTGAAACAAGTATGTAAAAATTCAACTTGATACAAGCAGTAGTATTTGAGTAATGAAGTGATACATTTATAATAATTGTTTAAAAGCTATTGCGGGTGGTTAAGATTCTTTAGGTTTGTTTAGGAAGTAAAGCTTTGTACCGAGATCCCCCACTCTACTCCACACTGCCCTCTTCCACTTATCTTCAACTATGACATTCATCATGATTAACAATTTTTAATATTCAGTATTTTATTGCAATACGCTCGCTTCAATGATAGAGCCACGCGATGCCTAGTATAGTTGAAGCGAGCGTAAGCGAGCTTCTTACATTTAACGAAATATGCATCTTGTCTGTCTGTCTGTCTGTCTGTCAGTAACAATTACGTGTCCGACAATAACTTGAGTAAAAGTTGACCAATTTGGTTGAAATTTGGTATACATGTTCCTCTTACTAATACTCAGGCTAAGTTCGTTGGACAGCATGATCCGTCCAAGAGTTCGCGCGCAACGCTCGCGTAAACGAGAGGTTCAAAAATTAAATTGGAATTTCAGGACGGAAAAAGATGCTATCATCATCTATTCTATAAGACGAACATTTTTTTCAAATAACATTTTTTAGTAAAACCAACAGCGACACCGCTATCAAATAATAAAGATCGCTAAAACTATTAAAGCGGACCTAAACGTTTATAGTCAAGAAAACAACCTTTTTGCCGATATCTTACGTTCTAACGTAACGATTTTAATAAAACTTCATATGCACCATCTAATGCACAATTGAAACAGGCAAGCAAAATTTCAATTTGATACATGCAGTAGTTTTTTTGTAGCAAAGAAATACATTTTATAATAATTGAAAATGAGATGTGTGGTTAGAGAAATAGTAAGAATGCGGGGTGGTTCCCTTACTACTAGCCGCTGTACTACTACATACCCATTATCTATCAACTCATCATGATTCATGTTTATCTATTTTTTCAATATTCAATACATATTTATTACTGTACGCTCACTTCAATGATAGAGCCACGCGATGCCTAGAATATAGGTTAGTATAGTGCTATAGTAGTACAGTATATCGGTAAGACCGTCCAATCCTTTAGTTGAAGCGAGCGTAAGCGAGCTTCTTACATTAAACGAAATATGCATCTTGTCTGTCTGTCTGTCAGTAACGTTTACGTGTCCGACGATAACCTGAGTAAAAGTTGACCGATGTAGTTGAAATTTGGTATACATGTTCCTGTTCCTTTTACTTATACTCAGGCTAAGTTCGTTGGACAGCGTGATCCCTCCAAGAGTTCGCGCGCAATGCTCGCGTAGACGTGAGCTTCAAATTTAAAATTGGAATTTCACGACGGAAAAATATTCTATCATCACTTATTCGATGAGACGAACATTTTTTTAAAATAACATTTTTTAGTAAAACCAAAAACGACACCCCTATGAATTAATAAAGATCGCTAAAACTATTAAAGCGGACCTAAACGTTTAAAATAGAGAAAACAACCTTTTTACCGATATCTTACGTTCTAATGTAACGATTTTAATAAAACTTCATATAAATCGTCTTAAGTACAATTGAAACAGGCATGTAAAATTTCAACTTGATACAAGCAGAAGTTTTGAGTTGTGAAGTGATACATTGCTAATAATTGTTTAAAAGCTATTGTGGGTGGTTAAGATTCTTATAGTCGTGTAGTTTATAGGTTTTTTTAGGAAGTAAAGCTTTGTACCGAGTACACCCTTTCCACCCCACACTACCCTCTTCCACTTATCTTTAACTATTACATTCATCATGATTAATAAAATTTCAATATTCAGTATTTTACTGCAATATCCTCGCTTCAATGATAGAGCCACGCGATGCCTAGTATAGTAATAGGTTAGTATAGTAGTATACAGTATAGTATATCGGTTAGTTCCTTCCAATCCTTTAGTATAGTATATAGGTTAGCATAGTAGGATAGTATAGTATAACATCGGTAAGTTCCTTCCAATCCTTTAGTATAGTATATAGAGTAGTATAGTATAGTATATCGGTAAGTTCGTTCCAATCCGTAAAAAGAGGAAAGAGGGGGTTGTAAATATTTGGTCATTGAAATATAATTAAAATTACGCGACGCAAAATCACTATTGATTTTAATAGTCTCTTTAAATCGAGTTTTTATTATTTTATTAATGGGTCCTTTTTCTGAGAACAAGTTATACTACGAACAAATTTAAATATCTCCGTATTTACTTTTTAACAAATAATAATTTTTTACATGAAGACAAACACGTTTTTGAAACTAATAATATATTCTATCACTTGCTTAGTTTACGTTTGCATGATTAATATCGTACGAATACGAATATATTGCTTACCCCTTTTTATGGGTTTTTTCTTAAAGAAAAGAATAATTAATTTGATTTTATTTACATTTTTTTGTTTACTCATATTATATGAAGGACAAAGGATGAAAGTTCTTTAGGCGTAGATTAAGAATATATTTCTATCTCCAGTAGGGAGAAAAAGTTATGATTTTGGATTAGTTTAGAGGGACTAAAGTAAGTATTTTCTTCCCTGAACTCAAAAATAGGGAGAAAAAGTAAATCCAGGGAGAAAAAGAAGGATTGCCAACTTAATTATTTTATAAATAGTAGAGAATGAATGGCTAATGTAATGAAGTTGTTGAAATCAGGTTGGCGCCACTGCTTTTGCGACCTTGTTTATCTGTTTATAACCTTCTATTTGCGTTTAATTCCAATTGTTATTTGTTTATAATATGTATTGAATCTCTTATATCTGCTATTAAAAGTGCTAACAATTATTGTTATTTATTAAAATAATAAATAAAAACTGTGCAATGGATGAAAATGTGTATTTTCTCCCTACTGGAGATAAAATATTGTGTACCTTGGAAGTAAAGTGCCATTATTTCCCTCATGATAATTATCTCCCTCGGCTGCGCCTCGAGAGCTAATTAGCGTTATTCCCTCGTCTGCGCCGCGGGAATTAAAAAGTCTAATTTCTTTTGATTTTGATCATGGTTTCTTCGGCTTGTCTCATGAACCAACTTTTTTGCTCAGGGAATATGGCTTACTTGACTCCCTAGTTAGGGTGACCAAATCGTCAACTGGAAAAAACGGGACACCTCACGTTCGGGACCCGATCCGGTGTGTAAGGAATTCCCCCAGGGTAAAGGGAGGGGGGGGGGGCTAATAGGAGCTGAGGATTGTCCGCTATTATAAAAGTCCGTTATATTACAAATTATTATATAAATAATAATGCAAAAGGGCGTACGTTTATAAAAAGTACATTAGTTAGCTATTAAAAGTGTTCATTATACATAAAATAAAAGGTAGCTTGAACGTTTAATAAGCGATTTTTGAGATTTTTTACCTTAGCAGAACCAGATGCAGGGTCCTGGGTCGGGCGGCATTTTACTGAAACCTCTTCTGGTGAGGTTCTAGTGTACTTAAGTAGCTGTTGCCCCAGCCATCTTTAAAACTTACTTCTTTTCTAATACAAACTTGTAAAAGTTACAACAGTCCAGTGAATGTTCTTGAGCGAAAATATTCTTTCAGTAATACCATTAGGGGCAGGGAAGCAAACACATATTGGAAAATCTTAAAAATTATGCTCAAACAGAAAGGGTTTTTAGTACGCAACGAAAATACGGGACATTTAGGCGTCCCGGGAGACTTTTTCGGGACACCGGGAATGTTCATGAAAAAATGGGACAATCCCGTTTTTACGGGACGGTTGGTCACCTTACCCTAGGTGCATAAATAACTATTGTACACAGAATAAAATAACAAAATAGAGAATTTTTGTTTTGCATGTATATAAATAGACTACAAACTATACGATTTGGAGAGTATTTTATTCTTTAGTAATAGAATTAATGATGCTTAATGTAGTCCTGACTCTATTCTAAGAAGGCTTTCGAAACGAAACTATTGAGGCATTTAATTTAATTGCTTGCCCTACTTGATAATAGAAAACATAGCCACTAATACCTAGCATGAGCCCCCCCCCCCCCCCCCCCCCCAAAAAAAAAAATGTGCCTTGAGATCGTGTGGGCCTCTGTGTTTTTCTACCCCTTTTTCTAACCCATATGTCCTCCACACTCAGAAATTTAAAATTAGCCCCTATTATATTATCTACACTATGCATAGTTTTTAGTGGCAGTACAGCTGGCCTATAGTTACGTGACATGAGCTAGAAATAATTTAGGGTCACCGAACCCTAATCATCGTAATACAAAATTACTTCTTTCTACCTAAAGTTTGTGGAATTTTAACCCTGGTAAAACTTATCAGAGAGCAAAATTATCGGATTTTCAGATTTCCAAATACGGATATTTTTCTAAGAAAACTGTCAAATATCTAATTATGAAACAAACTCCTAAACTTTAATCACTATAAACAAATATTTATAGATTAAAGGTATATTTTTAGGATCGTAGGCCAAACCGAGGACCTAGTTTCCTACTTTTGTCTCTCTGTCGTTAAAGGACCTGTATCATTGAAAGTACCAAACACAAAAATTTGAAACATTGCAGGCATGTTAGCATTGAAACAGCCCAGGAAGATAAAGGTCGTATTATTAATCTTATGTTACGTGTGATATGATAACCCAAACACTAGAGAAATATAGAGAACCCCCTAAAAACACCCCCTCAAAAACTAAGGGTTGAAGTTCTTTGGGTCAAATTTTATGCCCTGAGTACAACTACTGAGTAAATATATATATTTAGTTTAGTATTTCTACCAATTTATCCAGGAATTGCGTTTATCGTGTAAATAATATAATCTAATGTGTAATGAAAACAAACAATTATACAGATAAAATATGTGTAAACAAATGTTTGACGTCACAATTATCTTTGTCCCCCCCCCCCCCCCCTACTCTCTCTCTCTCTTGCATAGCTAATCTGCCCCCCTCTATATAATCTGCCCTGATCTATTCCTAGATAATGCTTTAAATATATAAATTAGAGGGATGGATTGGTGGCTAATTTGCCAACATCTGTATTTCAGATAAGTTGACAGTCCATATAAAATGCTTAACAATAATTAAATTCAGATATAGAATGAACACACCTTGCTGTCTATCTGACATGAAATCTTGTAATCACAAAGTGACGTCAACCGCTTGTTTCCTTACCAGTTTTCGAACGCGACCAAACGGTTGTTTCCCTGTCAGGTTTAAATTACCAGTTTCTTTCTTGTTTATTTATTTTCTCACCCTTATTGTTTTTTTTCATGTTATGTCTTTTATCCGTTTTATAATTTCCTCGGGCGTCTTCTACCGTCGTTCGCAATGGCGAAAAACGTCAATCGCAAAGGGCACGAACGGGAATTTGACAGTGACTTAGAAACGGCGAAAGCACTCAGTTTGGAAACCTTAGCATTGGAACAGTTCAGGAAGATAAAGGAGCAATCTTACCGTAAAGTGCCTCAAAAAATAGGTTCGTACAAATGAATGGATGTTATATCTTTAACGACGGTCTTTGTTTACTATGTTTCTTTATCGTATTCTTAAATGGGGCTTTATCTTTTGTTCCCGTGATCTTTATGCGCTGTTTCCATTAATTAGGGTGGGGGATTTCTCTGATAAAGACAATCTGTAAGTCAGCCAGTATTAGTTACAATTCTTCCTTAGATCGTTTAAATGTACCCTAAACGAATTGTCTAATATTTTGCAACTGTAGTATTGATCCCTCTTGCATTGTTACATGTTATCGTTTTCTGCTTCTGATGCAATCGATTTTAATATCTGTTATAGTTATTTATATTTCTTTCAATAATTCTTTTGTTAATTCGAGATGTTAAATATGATCAAGGAGTGGTAAATTTCCGTAAATCTTCGCACACCATTTCAATCTAATGACTTCATTTGAATTGGTGACTCATAGCTTGTTAATTGAATGATTGACTTTATATGTTTGTATTAGGGTGGTATGAAGTGTGGCCAACACCCAAAGCTAGGATCGGAATTTTTGGTGATTCCATTGCTCTCTAGGGTCGCCTGATTAATTACTGGTGGGGTAAAGCACAACTAGATAGAAATTTGAGCCTCTTCTAGCCTAAAATCTATACTGCTTTCCTAGAATATTTTAGCCTTTTCTTCCCCATTACAAGCCTTTCTTCTTTGAGAGAATGAGCATCTGCAAACAGGAAGGTCCCTGAAAAGGCACTAGCATCTGCAGTACTTGTAAATGAATAGTTCACAATTATTAGCTGCAGGGGTATACTTCTAATACACATATAATTGTATTAAAAATACCATATTATAGTTTACTAAAGTTCAACAAACCGATTCCTCTTACGATGCTAGCAGGGGTGAGATTGACTATTCTCAATTCACTTGTGGGTAAAAGTGAATTGTACGGTGCTGTTTAGAGAATCAAAGTACAAAATTAATTTTTTCCCTAAATTTTTAATGGCCGCTCCGCTCATTTTCTGAAGAAAAACAACCCTGCTGCATATAGACCAGGTAGAGGTCCATATCAAAGTACAAATTCGATGGCACCGTACAATTCACTTTAGCCCACTTGTGATAATGATTTAGATTTTTTTTTTTTTTTTTTCACACTGAAACCCTTCGAGAGGTGAGGGAAACATAGCTACTTCATATAACTTCAACAACCCATAAAGTCTCTCCTTTCTACAACACACTTTTTAAAGTCTCTCCTTTCTACAACACACTATTTAAAGTCTCTCCTTTCTACAACTCACTATTTAAAGTCTCTCCTTTATATAACACACTATTTAAAGTCTCTCCTTTCTATAACACACTTTTAAAGTCTATCCTTTCTACAAAACACTATTTAAAGTCACTCCTTTCTACAACACACTATTTAAAGTCTCTCCTTTCTACAACACACTATTTAACGTCTCTCCTTTCTACAACACACTATTTAACCCTTAGTTGGTAACATCTGTCTTTTAGACGGATAGGATTTGTATTTTGACGCTCACTAATAAACTGTATAAAAGAAAATTAAATTAAGACATATCTTAACTCGTTATACATAATATTTTCTATATTTGAACAATTGTTTTATAGCGTGCGCCCCCTAGCATTGTGCGACCCTAGACCTGGGTCTAGTGGGCCTACTGGTAAATCCAGCCCTGCCTATACATATATGGCTGATGAAGTGATACTTTCCCTTTGTCGTCCTATACATATACAGCTGTATAAGCCTGTTGAATCCCAGAAATGATTATTATCTATTCCTTTAAATGGCATAGGGAGGGCCATGCACCCTTGTGCCATATTACATTGTAGTAAAAAGTGAGGGAAACCTCTAGAGTCAATGGGGCCTCTTGTTTTCCACCATTTGTGGAAAACAAATCATGGAAAAAGCTCCTATAACCGCAATGCAGTTGGAATATGATACATTCAAAATCACACCTATAATTCTTGATTGTTACCTAGTGAAAACAAGTGGTCCCCCATTAAAGCAAACTTACCCACATCACACTGTCAATGGCTTTTTTACACGTTGAGGACGGGTGGACGCGCCAGCGCGTCCGAAATCCTTGTATGTATGTATCATTAGGGTGGGGGTAGAGGCTCTTGGAAACGTTCTACCAGAGTCTCTCTAGCTTCTTAAGACTGTACAAGTGCTAACTGTGACCTTCGGATCCACTTTTTTTATATCAACTTTTTGAGGAAATTGCTCCTGCATTTCTCTTACTCACCTCCCGCTTCTATTGGATATTTATGTCTTTACAAGGTAAGATAATGCATAATTATAATACTTTTTCTGATATACTGTTGTTATATAAATAGGGACAAAAATTTTAACAATATCTTTATGAAGTTATAATAAAAAATATTTACTTTTATGGGGAAAAAACACGAATATACACATTATATATATTGCTGTTTTTGGTTAGACTACTATATATTTTTCAATATATCTTCCCATTTTACTATTATTTAACATTTTTCCTTTTTATATAATATATATATGAATGTAATTTATATATATATATATATATATATATATATATATATATATATATATATATATATATATATATATATATATATATATATATTTACCAGTTGCTTCTTGTTTGTATTATAACTACACAACGTAAGTACGAGTATAATTACATGTATGGATTTTTTTGTGTATAGATGGATAGACCGGGTACTTCAAAAGAAGTACGGTATACAGAGGAAGAAGATATTCTTCGCATATTTCCTGAGCTCGAATAAGAGGACGAAGTAGACCTCGACTTGAGTGATTACGAGAATTTTGAGGGCCCCAGTAAGACTGATAGGTGAATATAATACTTATATAAAAGGAGTAGATCGCCATGATCAAATGCTCTCCTATCACTCAGGACTCCACAAAACCCTCCGCTGGTACAAGAAACTAGGAATTCACGTCTTCCACATGATTTTAGTAAATTCTTGGTTCTTATACAACAAGAGCCTTGAAGCAAAACGGATGAGTCTTCATAATTACCAATTGGAAGTAATAAAAGCTTTGATTCCAGAACCCTCAACAGAACCTTTGCCCAATATTCCAATTCCAAGGTTCCACTTTCACTTGCCATCGGCGATTTCGAAGGACGACGGTTCAAATAAAATTAAAAGAATAAAATGCCACAATTGTGCAAAGAATAAAAAAAGAAAGGACACTGTATCAGTGAGTAGATTGCCCTAATAAGCCTGGGTTATGTATAGAATGTTTTCGGGCTTTTCACAAATATCTATAAAATAATTGTTTAATTTATATTTTGTTATCTTTATACAATTACTTTTTAAAATAACTTTTTTGGAATATTTGTAAAATATATATTTTTTGTTGTATTCTTTTAGCGTCCTTGTTTATTGTATTTGTTATATAATTTTGTTAGTTATCTTTTTTTGTTTGTTTTTATTTTGTTTACTTACCGCGCTACCACATATGTATATATATTTTTTTATAGTTTAGATATATTTTTGTAATACTTTCTCTTTAGATATATATATTTTTTTAGTATTAGCTACAAACTTAATTTCAAGTTTCTTTTAGCGTCCATTTTTATTGTATTGGTTACATAATTTTAAGTTAGTTATCGTTTTTTTTAATACTCAACGCTATCTTATACATATTTCTTTTTTGTTATAGTGTGAGCTATAAAAAATGTATACATTCTTGAACATAAATATTTAGGAGAATAACGAATTGTTGGTTTTTTTATATTATAAAGTTACACATAAGAAACAAAGGTGTTTTTTTAAATCCTCATGTCCTTGTAAATTTTTTAAGAGTATAATTATTAAAGTTATAATTTTTTTTTTGATTCTTCAAAGCTAAATAGATTTTTTTAAAAAAGAAAACATCTAAGAATTAAGATATTTAATCTGGTGCTTGTTAAAAAAAAGTAATGCCAAAAGGACGGCAGGACTCGATAACGCGTCCGTTTTTATTGTGAGTCAAGCTAAAGACCGGGAGGACGCGTCGGCGCGTCCAATCAGTACGGTCCATGCGTATACCTCCGTCCTACTAATTAAACCAACGTTTTACCTCCGTCCTCAATGTGTTAAACTGATTAGTCTTAAGGGGGCTACACACCTTCCGTTTATCTGTGCAGTAAATCTTGTGTGACGACATGTGCGAGCGATAAACTGTGTGAACTGTGCAGTTCACACATGTGCGAGCTATCAACGCACGAAAACTTATTTGGCACAGGCTATACAGGTTTGATTTTAGTACACAGTACCTCCGTTTATTATTGTTTTTATGAACTTGATTCATTCCGTAAAACTGTTTTTCAAAAACTGAGTTGTTTATAAACCAATGCAATTATTCTCATAAGAATCAAGGTATGTATGTAAAAAGCAAATTAGATATTCAATCTAATGTGAAGCTAATTTGATTTTCTATTAATTATAATTGCTTAGATGCTTCTCGAATGCCTTATGCCGAGAGAGATGTGTCTGTCCGTCCGTTGCTCTTTGGTTTATATCTCCCAAACTGTTTAAGCTAAAAAGTTGAAATGTAAAACTCTGGCGATTATTTTTGAACCACACTTAGGAAAAATATAGAGAGGTTAAACATTTAATGTGTGCATACGCAAATTGCAAAAAATGTGGTTAACTCAAACATTTTAATTTTTTAAATTTTTGATTGGGGTATGAAATGAAAGCTGCTGAAGAGTCAATTACAAATATATATATATATATGAGGAGCTTAGTATCAAAGACGGACAAGAGCACATTTCAAAATTTTACAGGAGAGCCGAAAAACTGTAGCTCAAATTCTACAGGTGCTAGAGCAATGATTTTTTTTTTTCTGTAGATTCTTAATAGACTCAAAACTAGTTAGAAGTACTGAAAATGTGAATTTCTTTAATATTTTAGCTGCTAAATGGAGTTAAAAAGTGGAGTTGTCCGCTTATGAAACAAAAACAAGGTTTTGTCCGTTTTTGAAGCAAAATGACATTGAAAATAATGGTTAGAATAATAATATTGGAGAAATAATTTTTTTTCACGTTTTTCAGAGTTCTTAGGGTGTAGTGCCCCCAAATTTAGAGCTAAAATTGATTTCGGGGTATCATTTTTCTAAACATGTATGACAAAATGGTAGGAGTAGGTATTCAGATGCTAAAAGCCCGCAGTGCATCATAGGAACGAGTTAGTAAAGTGCAGCCTCCTGATTGGCTGTTTCGGTTATGTCCACTTTTGAAGCAAAACGTGTGTTGACTTGTCTGTATTTGAAACTAGAGTAGAGATTAGGCTTTTTTTAAATCAAAATATATTCTGTAACAATCATTTTAAAAAAAATACTAAATAGTTTTAATCATTATATGAACCTTTGTTACAGTCAGTTATAATCATAAATTTCATTATTTTAAACTCTTATAAAACGACGCTATAAAAAAAAAAAATAATAACACCCAAAGTATAATTGTATATGATTCTAAAAAAAAAAAAAAAAAAAAAAAAAAAAAAAAAAAAAAAAAAAAAAAAAAAAAAAAAAAAATTCTATTTCAATGTTTTAGCTATTATTTAAAAAAAAAAAAAAATTCTACTATATAATTTGTTCCGTTGTTTGATGATGATTTGGAGCCATGTGTTCAAGTTGAAGACTCGTAAATAAAAAAATATGTTGAGTGAAAGCTGGTCGGTAAGCGTACCAGCACTAATGCCATATGTGAAGTATGTGTACCATAATATGTGAATAGAGTGTCTATCTAGGACTCGGCAAAAATTGGCGGGGTTCAAAAGTGGCCTCCTATGTTAGCGTACCCTCGCTATACCATATGAGTTTAAGCATTTGCACTATCTTCAAAATAAAATACAAGATGGGTACCTTAATTTAGCCCTAAAATTAAAAAAAAATAAAAATCAATAATTGTTAACTTGGTTTCAAAAAAATGATTGAGGCTAAACATCAAAACTTACGACTTTTAAAACATAAAGTAAAATAAAAATAAAACTTACGATTTAAATCGGCTAGTGAGATGTCTATAAATAAATGAGTTTAATTTAATACTGTTTGCAAAAGAACTACCAAAAAAAAAAAAAAATTACTTATAAACTACATAAACTTTTTAAAAAAATGAAACAAGCATGCTGCTTGTACTTTTACATCCTAAGATGGAATGGCTATAGAGATGACCATCTCGATTCGAGGATCCAGGCATCAATGAATTTCTAATGGGGTCGTTTCCCCACCCTTAGGTGAAGGGCCTGACTTCACCAGTCCTACGAACTTAGAAATGGCGTCATACAAAATTTTATCAACTTGAAAATTATTTATTAAACTAAACCTAGACTTTCTTGGTTCTTTTTCTAGTCAAGCAAACCTGACTGCAAAAATAATTCTAAAAAAAAGCATTCATGATCTAAATTTTCCTTATCTATTATTGAAAATTATTTATTGAACTAAACCTAGACTTTCTTGGTTCTTTTTCTAGTCGAGCAAACCTGACAGCAAAAATAATTCTAAAAAAATGCATTCATAATCTAAATTTTCCTTATCTTAAATTATTATATTAGCCTATATTTCAATAAAATTTATCCGAATATGTGTTCTACCACAATATGTATATATATATAAAAATTAAATGTTGCATTCTTTATTGGTTTTATAATTTGAAATATACTATTTCATAATTGGTGTATATTATTTTCTTTCTTTTGAGTTTCTCATTGTTTAGCATGTCAGTTTTTTCTCTTCATTACTTTTTTTCAGATTGCTTATGCCAGCTAACAGAATTAGGTATGCTGATTTTTTAGTTTTTAAGACAACATTGTTTTGTTCTGCATTTTTATTAGTTCAATAAGAATCTTAAACTTTTTGTATAATATTATTTTATCTTGGAAAAAAAGGAAGGCATGTTGTGGTTTTATGACTGGTTTGACACGATTATAAATATATATATGTTGTGTGTGTACATTTATTTCAAAGCTAGGTACAGTTTTTAAACTGACATTCCTTTTAATTGTTTTTTACAGAAAAGAAATTGTCTCTTCAGGCGTCCAGGGCTAGCAATTTAATCGATCTTCATGATCCAAATGAAAGATTTCGCGATGAAAGCCTCAGTGTACTGGAGGCTTTCGATCCACTTTTATCAGCACCATCCCATGTTAATATGCCTGAGCCATTCCAGTCAAGTTCTTTTAACACCATTGAAAATTCTAAAGTAGTTGTAGTTGGTGAGTGAAACACACACATTTATTTATTTCATAAAATACTTTTTTAAACTGTCTCAACAAATATTAATGTTATTTTGATGCAAATACCATATTATATAGGGTGTCCCCAATTATAATTGCACCACTTTGGGATGTTGTAGGAAATTGCATGGTAAATAAAAAATGTCTTCATGAACATCCAGTTTTTTTTCAACAATTTTACAAAACATATTTTTTTACGTTCTTCCTTAAATTCTCAGAAACTACGCTTTTACCTTGTGGAGCACTGCCATCATACGTTAAAAGGCCCTATCTCCAAAGAACAAAATTTTACAGGAAATAAGAAAAACAAATTTCTTCACCTGCATCAAAGTTTTGATACTTTAAAAGACTTTTATTGTTTATATTTTGTTGTTTTAATGTACACAACTTTGTGTTAATGTTAATATAATTGATTTTTAATTATTTTATAGAAAAAACGGATTTAGGGCTTTTGTTAAAAAACGTTTGCTGCAGTAAACTAACTCCTATAAGGGAGTTGGGGCTTTTTATTTTCATAATTATCACATTTACTAACCTGAAGTAATAGCATTGCTTACAACAAATCTTTGTGGATTTAGTATTTATAACATAAATATGTGTATTTTTTTAGACCGAATTGGAAACGCTAAAAAAATGCTTTTAGAAAAGAGTTGGAGTTAGGGCCTTTTAACGTATGTCGGCAGAGTAGGGGTCTCTAATCTTTTTGGATGAAGGGCCAGATCTGGATTTGATGGCTAACAGACTTCACAATGGTAGGCAATATTCAGATAAACGCTACCCATTAATAAGACTCGTGCTGATCTTTTTTGATGTTTGAAATGGCGTTTGATTATGAAGAACATAACTTGGCACTGTTTAGGTTCATTTGTTAACTTTTTTAATGGCATGGTGGGCTGGATGAAAACATCTCACGATAGTTTGAAGACCCCTGTTGTAGAGTTTCAAATTTTGTGAAAAATGAGACTAATTTCAGCTCTACAACAAAATCCTGATTTTCAGCTAAATTTCATAGGAACCTTATTTCCTCAAAGTTGTGTGGTTTCATTTGGGGGCACCCTGTATAACTTATTAATTAATATATTTTACATCTGTGATTATATTTTTTGTTTAACAATTACTGTTTTAGACAATCTAGAACAGAGTATTTATGACCCTTATGACCCATTTGATTACTTTTATTCACCTCCATCTCGTGGGTCCCAACACTCAGACCCTGTTTATAGTGCTGTGATCAAAGTTCCACAAGAATCAACCGGACCGCCTGTTCCTCCAAGGAATAAAATAACATTTACTGACACTCAGGTATTTTTCTTTTTCTTGATAATTATAAGTCTGACCACGAACTCAACTAGGCGCATTTTTCGTTGGCTTTATTAATTAATTTTTATAACACCGATTTCAGGAAAAACACTCTGATGGCTTTCTTTTTGAAAATGTAACTCCTCTTCATAACGTTATTGAATCTCTCTGCGATGCGGATTTACGTGAGTTTATCAAAATGGTCAAGGCTCTTAGAGGTCAGAATAGTTTTTTAATATTAATATTTATTTTATAATTAATGTTTATTAAATATGGTGAATTGAGGTTTAATTAAGTATTTTGAAACTTTGCCTAATTACTGTTAGTCCAGGAAAATAAGGAATAATCGGGGAAATAATTTATAAAGTTTTGAAACTTTGTACAAACACTTTTAAGGGGTGTAGTAGTAAGAAACAGTAAAGTTCCCCGCTCTTGAGGGGGCGCGTCCCCCCCTCCTCCCCCCTTAAAGTCTAAAATTTACTTATTTTTCCCTTTTTACGCAAAACGGTTTATTTTTTGAAGAGAAGTGTTATTACCAAAATTATTCCTCACATAATTCTGCACAAAATAGGTCTTATGCATGTTTGAAGTGGGACATACCGTTTTCGAGATATTGTGGTTGGATAGAGGTAAAACATATTTTTGCGAACCAAGATATCTAAAAAAAACAACAAATCCGTTTTTAATGAAATTGGGATGGCAGGTTATACTTAGCCCATTGTTGATCCCATATAAGTTTCAACCTTCTGCGCTTATTTGTTTATCCTCCACATGCGTACAAACATACATTTATTTAGACCTATATCTTCAAAAGTACTCAACTGATTATTATGAAATTTGGATGGTTAGTCAAAAGTAGCCCGCAGATAGCCTCACATTAATTTTAACTGTCTGCGCTCTTTAGATTTTGATAAATTGGTACTTTAATTCATAACAGAGAGACAAAAAATTGATCAACAGACAGACAGAAAGGGAACCAATTTAGAAAATGTAAAGAGCGCAGACGGTTGAAATTTATGTGAGGCTATCTGCGGACTACTTTCGACAAACCATCCAAATTTCATAATAATCAGTTGAGTACTTTTGAAGATATAGGCCTAAATAAATGTATGTTTGTGCGCATGTGGAGGATAAACAAATAAGCGCAGAAGGTTGAAACTTATATGGGATCAACAATGGGCTAAGTATAACCTGCCATCCCAATTTCATTAAAAACGGGTTTGTTGTTTTTTTAGATATCTTGGTTCCCAAAAATACGTTTTATCTCTATCTAACTACAATATCTCGAAAACGGTATGTCCCACTTCAAACATGCATAGGACTTTTTTTGTGCAGAATTATGTGAGGAATAATTTTGGTAATAACGCTTCTCTTCAAAAAATAAACGGTTTTGCGTAAAAAGGGAAAAATAAGTAATTTTTGGACTTTAAGGAGGGGGGAGGGGGGGACGCGCCCCCTCAAGAGGGGGGAACTTAACTGTTCCTTACTACTACACCTCTTAAAAATGTTTTCACAAAGTTTCAAAACTTTATAAATTATTTCCTCCATTTGCTGTTTTTCTTACTAATTTGCCTGGACTATGTGTAATTTGAGTATAGTTAACATATTTGTTTATAGTTAAGTGTGCAATTAGTTTCTTACAACAATTTATTGCTAGTTAAATGTTTTATTTATTTATCAATATTAATACTTCACTGTTTAAGGATGTGATTGTTATGATTTTTTTTTCCCAGGTCTTTTCAAATATTCAGATATTATCAGTAATAGTGGTTTAATCATGAGTCCTATTATGGAAAGCTTTTCTAAAAACGGAACCAGTTTGAAAGTAGTCGTCCATTCTGAAATTTCTGCTCAGCCAGTGGTATTTACATGTGATGGTAATTATATTTGTACTTTTAATTTTGTCCCTTGGAACTAATACAACCAATGGAAAAAAAATACAAGTTTCAATGTCAAGAATAGATCTTTTAGCACCAAATATAATTCATGGTCTTATACATTGGTAATTTATTATTCACAAATTTTAGCATAAAGGAGTGCTCTAGAACAGCGATTCTCAACCTGTGGGTCGGGACCCATAAATGGGTCGTGATTAATTTTTTTGGGTTGCAAAGGAATTGGTAAAATAAAAATAAATAAAATGCATGCATAAACAGGTAAAAAATAAATATAAGAAAAGATCTTAAAAATTAACTATTTTTCATTAGTCTGTAGTAGTATGGCAATCGAAAGAGCAAAAATTAGCAAGAATTTGAGCGGAAGATAAAATAGCGCAGCAGTCTAGAGGTAGGCAGTATCGAGTACTTTCGGTTTTTTAGAATTCACCGAGTACAGCGATACTGCAACTGCTGTGTCTATCTGTATTGACACTGAAAACGACTTGTCAAGAAGTTGTATTCGGTGGGGAGATAGTGAGATACATTAGAAAAAAGGCTGGTAAAATGGGTACTTTTTTACTTTGTTACCCACCTTAGAGTGGGTAACAAAGTAAATTAGGTGGTAACCGGTAAATTAGGGTGGGTAACAAAGTAAATTAGGTCGGATGTGGCATGATTTTACTTGGTTACCCACCGTTTGTTTACATTTTTTTTTTTTTTTTTTTTTTTTTTTTTTTTTTTTTTTTTCCAAATAATTGACCATCTTAATAGGGGAATGTTCAAATATTCCTTTGGGTCAAAGGAATATCACACTTCTGTAAATAAAACTGACAATAGCCGTTAGTGTAACTATCTACTAAGACAAAGTAACCTTTAATCCAATAAATTTTGAACAAAAGAATAGATCACTTGGATTTATTAATAAATAAATAAATATATTTAGGTGGGTAACAAAGTTAAAGAGTTACGTAAAATGATAATGGTGGCCATAGTTTATGTCTATGAAGTTGAGGGGGTCACTCTAATTTATGCATGTGTGTGTTTATCCCCATATCCAGAAATTCCCAGATTTAATACTCACAGATTTGGTTTGTAACTGTTTGAACCTTTCTTTTAAGTGTTTTGGTGTGTATTTGTTTTTTGTCTAGTGTTTTGCCTAAGTTTTTAATTATTGCTTTACCTTAGATTTTGTAAATGTTAAATATCATAATCGTATTTTGTTTTTAGTAATGAGTACTTTTGATTAGGTATCATATGCATATTGCTTATTGAGCTTCGCTGTAATTTCATTTATTACAGAACCTAGTTAAATGTGACTCAGAAAACTTATTTTTACAGAAAACGTAAGGTTATACTAAACCCACAAAACATACTTGGGTAAGTAGTATTGGGCCGCGGAATGATTTCAAACAAATTTATTGGGTCGCAGATCAAAAAGGTCGAGAAACGCTGCTCTAGAAGATAAGTTGTTCTTATAATAAAAATTAGACCTAAAATAAACACAACTATTAGTCTTGACCACCAACTGACATCGGTTGTTTTAGTTTCAAGGTACAGTTATAGGTACCTTAAGTAAAATATGTTGTTAAGCTTACATGAATGCATGCACCCTTATCAGTTTTTGATTATGGGATTATTATTTGACTGTTTAATCCATATTTATTTTTGTTTAATCCATATTTATTTTACTATTTTTTTTTTTTTAGTTTCTACCTCCATTGAACATATAATTTCTCATGTGGCTTGTGAACTGGAAATAATTGATGGAAGTGGTTACATTTTAAAAATTAAAGGAAGAGAGGAATACCTGGACTCAAAATCTAATTTAATTGATTTTGAGTATGTTCATCAGTGTATAAAGTTGGAAGAGGATGTGTCTTTCTGTCTGGTTTGTTTAAAAGATCTTCAAAGGACCCTTGCTAGAACAGTTCAGTGTTTTATAGTTTCAATATCTGCATTTCTTGTATTTCAGGTTGTCCTTAGTTCTAGAGTAATTTATTAAAAAAAACAAATTGTGAGCCAGCTCTAACCCCATTTAGTATTTGAATATGGTCCAATTATAATATTTTAAATATAATCTGATTAGATTATATGAACTTTTGGCAGTTGGCCTTACCTCCCTTGTTGTTCTCTAATTTAAGTGTCATAATTATGGTTATATCATGATCATTATACCCTTAGACGTACAAACTTATTGGCATTCAATAAAAGTACTGAGAAGAGTTAAAAATCAATAACGTTGAGCTTATAATCTACCAGATAGATTGATCTATATTTTGTATACCCTTAGACATAAAAACTGATTGACATTCAAGAAAAGTACTGAGAAGAGTTAAAAATCAATAACGTTGAGCTTATAATCTACCAGATAGATTGATCTATATTTTGTATACCCTTAGACATATAAACTGATTGACATTCAAGAAAAGTACTGAGAAGAGTTAAAAATCAGTAACGTTGAGCTTATATTCTACCAGATAGATTGATCTATATTTTTTGTATGTCTTTAATGGTAAAATGTGATTGACTTGTAAAATTGATATTAAACTGTGTTATTTTTGTTTGTTTTTTTAGTCCATTTTATTGTTAGCTATAATATGTCTTGACTTAGGTAATTGTGAGGGAATCTTTGCCTCAAAATTACATATATCCCTTTCTAGGCTTAGTAGGGAAGATTTCCCCTAATGTCAGTGTGGTTTTAAAAAGAAAGGTGTATAACTTAAAAGGTTTAAAACTGATTTTCATTAGAAAGTATTTTTTTCATCCACCTTTTCATAGATGCTATCATTTTTTTTTAAACCTGTTGTATTAAAAATAGTTGTTTGACATTTAATCATGTTCATTTTTTTTTAGTGTTTTATTCCGTAGAATAGTATTTATTTTTTTAAGAGGTCATCATAATCTAAAGTAAACATTTATTTTTCTAAGGCTGTTTACATAATCATAAAATTTATTTATTTTCTATTTAGTAGTTTATTTCATCCGACCCATAATAGGAAGCTAGAATAAGTTGTGAAACTAAAATAATAGTTACGTGCATGCTCTTTTTTTATTTAGTGTAGTATTTAATTAATATCATACTTAAGGTTTTTAACATCATGTTATTATTTTATTTGTGTATTTATTTAAATCATAATATCTTGACATTACACTACTTAACTTCAGATGGATGACGATTTGAGAAATGCGTCTTTAACAGTAGAAAACCTCTTGCCAAACGAATCTGTCCAGCCCATTTCATATGACTCGCTTATTATTTTGCTAGGTATGTATTTGTATGTTCATTATAAAAAGAAATACTTTGACTTACAATATTAATTGTCGATTTGTTTCGCATGTTCAGTGTCTATATTATTTTATGCTTTTAGAATATGTATTTATTTTTTTTAATAAATAATTAAATTGTCGGGAGGTTATATCGAGGTTATAAAGAGTGTAGATCGTGCTCCTAGTTTCTTTAATCTGAAATAAGAATAATTCATCAATAAGTAGTGATACTTTACACATATGATTAGAAGTGGTAATGTTTACTCGCCGAATAATCTATATTTTTATTAAATATAAGCCCGTTTCATTGAAAGGTCAGTGGAAACATCGCACTCCCGTGAAATTGGTTAAAAAAAAATCCTGTTAATTGCTGAAAAGTGCACAAATTATTGTTCAAAAGCCTTGTTTACTACAAAGTCAAAGTAGTGCAGTTTAAAATAAACTAAGTGTTTGATTTAAGAGTGGTGGGAAGTGATGGAGGATAACGGAGCTAAACAACTTTCAACTCTGCATTACTCAGTTTTTACAAGCTTAGAGTACTTATAACGTTTATGTTATACACCCTGACTTAAGTAACATACTTTATTAGTACTGTTAAAATAACAAAGTGGTTAAAGTAAAAGAGAAAAAGAGAAAAATAAGGTATTTCAATAAGTGAACACCAAGCCAGAGCTATCAGCGAGCCAATTGCCTAAAGTCTAAAGCGTATGTTAAAATAGACAAAATTACTACTGATAAAAAAATACACTGCCAATTAGAGTGGCACATAGCTTCCTCACGTCTTATTGTGTATTCTTTAATGATTTTAGGCTTTTAAAATCCATTATTGTCAAATTTATTTAATTCAAATTTAATGATTTTTTCCCCAACTGAAAAATCCAGTTTTAAATTTGAAGTTTACGCGAGCGTTGCGCGGGACGTTTGGGCAGATAATGTTGTCCAACAAACTCGTCCTGAGCATTGGTAAAATGAACATGTCTACCAAATTTCATATATATATATATATATCGATGACACTCTATTGAACAGGCAGGATTTAGGCCAGGCTTCTCAACTCAGGTTCAGCTTGATACATTAAGCAGAAGTGCAATTAATATAATATTCCTCTTGTGCTTCGTTTAATCGATTTTAATAAAGTGTTTGATTCGCTAGAACATGAGCAAATTTGGAAAGCATTAAAATAAGCAGGTGTTAAGAATAAGTGTATGAAGTGATCAAAAATATATACGATAACGTGAAGGCTTTTTATAGCTCTGGAGAAGAATAAAGAGGAGTCTGAGGTAAGACATGAAGTAAGACAGGGATGTTGAATAATAAGCTATAATATTTGACTGCGATCTGGAAAAAAAGGAATTTATAAAAATGGCAGAAAGCTAAATAATTTATTGTTTGCAGACGATATTTTACTATTTTCTAATGAGGATGTTGGAATGAAGAGGATGATAATGGATTTAATGAGTGTCTGTAAGGTGTACAAAAACAAAGATCATGTCCAATATTTACCTGAAGCTGAAGAAATAATAGAAGTAGAAAGGTGAAAGAACATGTTTGATAGAGAATGTGAAAAAATATGTTTAACTTGGACATTTGGTTGCTTTTAGGACACACTGAATAGTGAAGTAAATAGGAGAATAAGGCTCGAATGGAAGAAGTTTTGGGCTTTAAAGAAAATTTTCAAGGGAAAAATCTTAGCATAAATAAAAAAATAAGGCTTTACAAAGTTTAAATGCTATATGGATGTCAGACATGGTCACTGACTCAAAGCATGTACCAGGGATTAGTTACGGCTCAGTGTCAGATGATAACATGGCACGGAATAAGTAGGAGGGAAAGAGTAAGAAATAGAAAGATTATCACTAGTAGTGGAACCAACAGCCTGATGATACATAGCCAACATTTAAAATGGAAATGGGCAGGCCATGTTTATAGAATGAATCCCAAAAATGGGCAAGGGTGATTACAAAATGGTCTTCATACGGGAATACGAGAAGTAAAGCAGCTAGAAGATGGACAGATGAGTTTGTCAAAAGAATGGGAAAGCTATGGCATAGGATGGCAAGTGGCAAGGGTGATTACAGAATGGTCTTCATATGGGAGTACGAGAAGTAAAGGAAGGCAAGCTAGAAGATGAACAGATGAGTTTGTCAAAACAATGGGAAAGCTATGGCAAGGGTGATTACAGAATAGTCTTCATATGGGAGTACGAGAAGTAAAGGAAGGCAAGATAGAAGATGAACAGATGAGTTTGTCAAAAGAATGGGAAAGCTATGGCAAGGGTGATTACAGAATAGTCTTCATATGGGAGTACGAGAAGTAAAGGTAGGCAAGCTAGAAGAGGAACAGATGAGTTTGTCAAAAGAATGGGAAAGCTATGGCTATGGAAAGGTAAAGATGGAGAAAAGCTACTACTAAGCACTTAAATTAGGAATTGTCCACTTGAAGTTTTTAAAAAACGACAAAATTAACTACCTAACCCCTTAAATAGGGAATTGGGTGGCTTTTGCTTCAAAAGAAGTGTCTACAGAGCTATTATTATCATTATTAATTTGATTGTTGGCATAAAATCGTGTTCTTAATTGCTTATTAATATCTTGTTAGCTAAATAACGGGTAGAACTATTAACGATAGCATTAATTTCATACTTTATTTTACTTTTCAGAAACTGTAGAGAAAGAAATGGAGCGAGTTTCAACTGCATGTAAAGATCCAAAGAAGAATTATGTAAATCCTCAATCTGTGATACAATCTGTCAAAGCTGTGTGTGCTCTTTTAGGGAATGTAGAAACCCTTCAAATTACTAGTGCTTTAGTTAATTTACAAACTTTTTTATCTAACACAGTAAGTATAAGTCGTGTCTTTTTTTCTTAATAATATTACGTTGTTTTTTTTCCTTGGTAAATATTTATTTATTTGTTTGTAATTAAAAAAAAGTGAATGTTATTTTTCACATTGCTTGATAAAATAACTTTTTTATTATTTTATCTTAGTTATTAACCCTTGAGTGCTCGCATGGGGTAAGTTTGTATTCCAACCTTTGAGAAACAAATCCCGTCAAGTACTTACCAGAAAATTACTAAAAGGGTTTCTTCGGTCATAAGTACATTATTATTAATATATATATATTTTTTTTTTAACAACAATATGTATAAAAAATTCACTTTTAAGAAAGAAGGGGTGCAAATATTATACTTTACTATCTTCGGTATGCACTTATTTGGTTATTTAAGGGGTAAAATAGCCGCTATTTTGGAAATACGATATATTTTTGTGAACCAAATTTCAATACCTTTAAAGTAATACCCAACTTCGAATTTTCAAATGACAAAAATTTGAATTTTTTATATCAACTCCCGGAAATATTATTGGACGACAGAGATGCATATTGTTGTATTTTTGCCTTATTTTTAAGAGCTGCCCTAATGGGGTAGCAGGGGGGGGGGACATTTATTTTTGCGTTTTGTTTTAATTTTTTCGGGGCTAAAATGGCCGCCATTTTGGAAACACGATACATTTTTGTGAACCAAATTTCAAAACCTTTAAAATGATACCCAACTTCGAATTTTCAAATGAAAAAAAAATTGGGGCTCCCGAATTATGGCCCCCTAAAATTTCACTTTTTTTAGATCAACTCCCGGAAATTTCATTGCACCACAGAGATATATATTTATAGGACACATATATTTTTTAGGACCTATTCTAATGGGGCAGTGTAGGGGGGGGGGGGGTAACATTTTGGATTTGTTTTAATTTTTTGGGGGTAAAATGGCCACTATTTTGGAAACGCGATATATATTTGTAATCTACATTTCAATACCTTTGAAATGATACCCAACTTGAAAATTTAAAAAAAAAAATAATATATTGCGATCTATTCGCAATTGATCGCAGATCGCAGAAATTTGGAGTGTTTAAATCCGCAATAGTTTTTCTGTTTTTGGGCAAAAAGTTTAACTTGTATACCAAATTTCAAATCTATAGCTTCAGTAGTTAAGGAGATATACTCCAAGATGCGACGGACGGACGAACTACTAAAAGCATAAGGGTTTCTAGGACGAACCCAAAACCCTAATGAGCATGCGCAGAACTGATTAGTGTTAGACTTTGGATGATCTAGGTTATCTTTGACTATAGTCTTAGCTTTGTAACCTTATCAGGGTCATTCACTTTCTCTGTGTTTTTTATCATTTAATTAGGTATTGTTTATGCTTGTGTTACATTTTTTTTTTTCAAACCTCGTAAGTTTTAAGTTAAATTACACTGTTGAATGTAATTTAACTATCAGTATACATTCTCTGGTAATGATAATTCAATATTTTTTAGTTTTAATTCCCCTCCTTCACACTTTCCCCCTTCCTTAAAATTGAACGACATTTATCTTTCTAAAATTTGAGTTTTAACATGTAAATTTTTTTTAAAATAATATAAAATTATCAATAAAATAATAAAAAGTATTTTGTTTGAAGTATTAGTTATGTATAAACTCAGACTTTTCCAATTTTGTAATTTTTGAGACCCTAAAAATGGGAAATTTTAGACTAGAGTAGTTTTGTATCCCACGCAACCTAACTTAAGAAAACAAAGCCCGAGCACTGAAGGGTTAAACTCCATCAAGTATCGACTCTAAATTAACTTACGGTTTTATTTTATTTTCACTTTTGTCTTTATGCCTACATTTTATTAATTATAAGTCTGTACATTGTTTATTTTGTATTTTTTTTTGTTCTAGAATGAAAGTCTTTATAATTTGGAAATTGCTAATGATGAAGGAGATTATTCCATTGTTAGAATAGGAGGTTATTTGAGTAAAGATAAAGTTGAAAGGATATTTAATGAACTACGGTGTGCTATTAAAAGTCTATTAGAAATGTACTCCCGAATTTCAAGAGTTAGTTTTAAGATCACCCCATCACTGTCTAAATTTGAAAGTAAGTATTCCTTTTTTTAAAAAAAATTCTTCACAATTAATGTTTTAAAAAATCTTATATTATTTACTTACTTATACTCCGATTCAGCCATGTAAAGCGCTGGCTCTATAACAGCTTCTTGCCATTCTTCCGTATCCTGCGGTCGTTTGTGCGCAGGGGGAGTTACCTGCGACTTTCCTCGCTAATGTCACTAGGCCAGTGCAGTTAGCTGCCAGTCAAACTCTCCTTCCTACTGCCCACAGTTCTCAAGCACTAGATTCTCAAGGGACAGCGCAAGGTCGGTTTCCCTTTCAAGCTCTAGAAATTTCCTAGAGAATGCACAAGAGAAGCTATTCACTGTGGTTAGGACTGCACCCGAAGAGTATAAAGCTTAGGAAGATGGTAGCCTCAAAAAAGGAAAGTCTTGAGAGGCCGAGGTCCCAGGATGGAAGGGAACCTGAAGAGATAGACGAAAAAGGGGGTTAATGACCAGTGCTGGCTGCTGTTTGACAGGTACTGGCTTCTGGTTGGTTGGATAGTTTAATTGACTTTCCGGAGAATGAATCGTGGTGCTCTCCTTATATACTCTCTAGGTACCTTCCTCTAATACTAAACTTTCATATACCTGCAGTTTAGTATTCCGGCTGACACTACGTGATATGAAGACTGCCCCCTTGAGCAATTCTGGCATTCATTTTTTCAGTGATTTTGTTCTTCTCTGACCCTAACAAACATGTTACTAACCTTATATCAATAAATTTTTTTTTAGGTGTTGTATATTCTTATGAAGTGACTGATTCACTACTTGTCCATGTGGATAGTATCCACAGAATGTTGATGAAATGGTCCTACATGCAATATTTGATTACTGCACAAGTTTACTACGGCACAAGACCGATAGGCCAGCCTGTTTTATCTAAGACTGTTAGCTTGGTTAACAAATCATCACAAAGAATAGTTTTTGATTCATGGTTTGTATTTTTTAAATAATTATTCTTTAAATTAATTCTAAGGAAATATTTAATACTTGAAAGCTTTCTCAATCATAATAACTTTCAACAGGAATTTATTATCTTCTTACCAAATGATGGTTGAACTAGAGTTAATCAATTGCACACTTTCAGTCCCTAATCTACGTAATTTTCCTAAAGTAATTTCTTAATTTTCAGGTTAAGTTTTGATGGCACAACTATTAATATTATTTCAAGAGAATCTAGGATAGTTTTTGAAGTTTATGGCAAGGATATAGTGGAAGATCAAGTTGAGCTAGTAGAATTGGGATGGGCCGCTATTCAGTTGTTTGATTATAGTGGGTGAGTAAAATTAAATAATTTAACTGTTTTATAATCTTTTTAATCAATTAATAATTTATTTAAATATTTGCACTTGATGTTACAGGTTATTCACACAAGGTAGCTATTTGTTATCCTTGTGGCCTCCTGAAGCAAATAAAAAATTGGGGCCTGCGCCACCTCTCGGTGCATACTCTAACAACCACTTATATCCTGTGATAGGTTAACAATTTTATTTTATAATATGATATTATTCGCTTGTTCTACAATATGAGGTAGAGATATATTATATAAATTCTGAATTATAAATTAGTATTAATTTTTCAGGAATTGAAATCCCTTGTTTTGGAAAGGAAATCAAGTTTCCACCAGTTGTTGAAAATAGAACTTTGTCTTCGACACAAAGTTACGACTTCTACTCTTTAGATATTAACACTCAACATCAGCTCTTAGAAATTATGGAGCAGGATACATTTTCTAAGTATGTTCCGAGTATACTTACAGTACAGATTACCTTTTACACGTTCAGGACGGAGTGCCGCTATAGCGCCACTACTAGACTAGTCTGAGTGCCGTTATAGCGGCACTGTTGTTTTGTTTTTTTTCGAACTTATATATCATAAGAAGTAAGAAAATATTAAAAACACTATGTTGGATTTTTGGATGTCCACTCATAAATTTTCAGGTTCTGGTAAGAGACCGTGAATTTGCGTCCCGTCCTGAACGTGTTAATCTGGTGGATTGCCTACTATTTATTTTGTATGATTATTGTGTAAATGATACATTTTTTTAGTCCTGATGTTGAGGATCGTGAGATATTGTGGGAGAAGAGGCATTATTTATCGAAGCACTATAAAGCTCTTCCTAAAGTTCTGTTAGCTTCTCATAGTTGGGATTTTACTTGTCTTGAGGATCTGTACTCCATGCTACACTCCTGGGCTCCTATGGATTCAGTTAGTGCTCTGCAATTGCTGCTCCCATGGTATACCCTTCTTTTTTTAATCGATTAAAATTGCTGCCTTAATTTGAGCTTTAATTAAGTTAAATCATTAATATATACGTATAGAAAGTAAAGAATATAATTAATTTATTTGCATTCAGTTTTCCAGACTGTGAAGTGCGTAGATTAGCTGTTAAATGGATTGATGAGTTACCTTGTGATAGACTTATTGATTATTTGCCTCAACTTGTGGAAGCCTTGAAAAATGAAACTTATGAAACATCTGAACTTGCAAAGTTACTCCTCAAACGATCCCTTCAGTCTCCAAGATTCGCTCATTATTTGTATTGGCTTTTGGTGCATATACTTCCTGGGCCGGCCCCACAGGTAAATTTCTAACTTTTAAGCTGCATTTTGTCATATGCCAGTCTTTTTACGCACCTGTATTTATAAATTTCTTATATTTCAGAATACCAACACTTCTTCCCTCTGTAGTGAGTCAGTCTCGTTAAGCGATGTCCGTTACCATAAAAGAATGCAATTAATGTTAAGAGCACTGTTAGGAGTGTCAGGTGAATCACTCAGAAGTAGATTTATGTCTCAACAACTACTTGTTAAGGTATACAATCGTTTAACTCAAAATTTATTATTTACAGTGCAATTAAGGTTCTTTATAAATGAAAAACTGATAATGTTGTTTTAGGGGTTAACTGATGTTGCTGAACTGGTGAAATCGTCCAAGGAAAATATAAGACTGAACGTGTTAAACCACAATTTGGAAGGAATTCACAGCAATCTTTCTTTATCGACCACATGCTTACCGATTAATCCAGGCCTCCTTGTAAACGGAATTAATATAACTATGTGTTCCTACTTTCCCTCAAATACTTTGCCATTAAAAGTATATTTTACTAATCACGAGGGAATAGAAATTCCCGCTATTTTTAAGGTAATTTGATACTTGTTATGAAGAGGAAGTAATGAACTGAATAATAGTTATTTATTCGCCTAGGGAATAATGTAAGATAATATTTCCCACGTAGCTGAGTTTATTCCTGAGGCAAAGCCATAGGAATCAAGGCAACTAAGGGAAATAATTATAACAAGGGAATAATAATGTATTATTCTCAAGGTACATTCAACATTTTATCTCCAGAAAAAAGTGTTATATAAGATTTATTCAACAAAGAAAACATTTGTATATCTTAATCAAACTAATTTAATACAGAAGTAAAATAATATAAATCATCTAAATGATTTAAAACAATTAATCACTTTTAAAGTAAAAAAAAAGAAGTTTAACAAAAGCTAAACAAAACATCATAAAATGACTCAATACTGATGGGAGTTTAAAGCAGTGTTGCTAACCTGATTTCAACAAATTCACTACATTTTCCATTCGTTCTCTACTATTTACAAAATATTTAGATTGGCAAACAGGGGTTATAATCGCCTTTTTACATTACATCCTCATTTTCACATTATTTCCCCGTTTTTAAGAACAGGCATGAAAAGACCAACATTGCAACCTACAAACTAGCCCTGACAAATTACTTTTCCTCCCTACTGGAGATAAAGTCTATTTACTCTCCTTCTGGTCAAAAAATTCTATCATACTTATTGGAAGCCCTGATTTTTAAGTAGTCGATATTTTGATAAACTTTTGATGCGTACATTTAAGATTTTACTTAATGGTTGGCACTCACTGAAACTTCAGCTAGTGATTTTTGTTCACTATGATCTACTATTAGCAATACATAGTAAAATGGTTTAATTAATCTTTAAATACAAGTGTTTTACATTCTAGGTAGGGGATAATCTTCAACAAGATATGTTGACTTTGCAAATGATTCGACTCATGGACAAAATGTGGTTAAAAGAAGGACTGGATTTGAAAATGGTTACATTTGGTTGCATTCCGACTGGTTATAGAGAAGGTAATTTTGATTTGGAAATGATGATTATTAAATTGAAAATGATACTTAACTATTGTATATAAGTTTATTTACACAGAGTAACTTTCTCTATTCCACTGTTGTTGAACAGTTGCTTTATTAAGACTTGTTCACACTGATGATCATATTAAGTAGATGTGTGATATGGCCGATTCCCTCCTGTCTTGTATTAAACCTAACAAAGTCAAACATTTCGCACCCAGTGTTGGGATCATTTTCAAGGGTGCGCATGTTCTAGAGAAGTATCAATTTTAACTGGTGACTTTGGACCAGGTTTAGGTTTAAATCTAGTCCGGCGTCAGTAGCTGGTGTTTGTTATGTCAGATCTTCCATCAGCCTTGGTACCTGGGCGGCCTCACTCAAGGGTGAGCATTGTTGACCCTTGCCTGCGGAACAGATTAAAACCAGCTTCCTTATTTGGGAGCTGACTCATAAAACCAGGTAAGACACGCCCTTGCAGGGCAGGAGTCCAAGACAGGTGTCTGAAGAAAGTGGCATCAACAAGGTGGCGCCACCCGGGTGGCGAAGTGTGTCACTACCCTAAGGATTAAGAGCTATTAGCTCTAGCTCATCACTGGTCAATGTAGGGTATTGTAAATACCTGTAAATTGTAATAAAGTAGTTAATATGACTCAAGATGCGCGATTTAATATCCCTTTTACAATGGAAAGAGGGGGGGGGGGTGGAAAGTTGAAAAATAAATGCCACATTAGCTAAAATAAATGCCACATTTGACCAAAATAAGTGCCATAATGCCACACTTTTTAGTGACATTTCGTAAATATAAATGCTACATTTTGAAGGTTTGGTTATAAGTAATCTTTGGCAAGTAAAAGTCAGTCGAAAAGTTTGTGTACATTTTTGATTGATATTGATTATCATTATTATTTATTTATTTTTTTTTCTTTTAGGTATAATTGAAATGGTACCTGATTCTGAAACTTTAAGGAAAATCCAGATTGAATTTGGTCTTACAGGTTCTTTTAAAGACCGCCCTATTGCTGAGTGGTTAGCCAAACACAACCCTTCTGCTCTTGAATATGAAAGAGCTGTTTATAATTTTACAGGTTTGGTTTACTATTATATAAAACCACTTTAATTTTTTTGATAAAGATAATCATAAAATATGAAAGGCTAAGTATTTATTTATTTGTGGATTTCCCACAGTTTAGTAGTTGTAAGTCCCTGAAGCATTTCCTAATGCTTTATTAATTAATAATTTATTTGTTGTAGCATCGTGTGCTGGGTATTGTGTTGCTACTTATATTCTTGGGATTTGCGATCGACACAATGATAATATAATGCTTAAGACAACTGGACACATTTTTCATATAGATTTTGGCAAATTCCTAGGAGATTCCCAAATGTTTGGACATTTCAAAAGGTATTTATTAAAATGATGTGTAATATTGATTTATTTTAACCACTATTTTGTTCTATAATGTAGTAATAATAATTCGGGACTCAACAGCCTGTGGATACATTGAATTGCAACGGACCAAGAACTATGCTTAACCCTTAGTGGCACGGCTATAGTGGACAAACAATGAGGCACGGGCAGCGTACATTATGTGCCAATGCATTTTTCAAACCATAAATTGGTCAAATCCAAATTATCTAGATTGCGTTTTGGAAATGTCGAACTAAAAAGTCAATTAATGTATTACATATTTATTTCTCAATGATATCTTTAATTATGAAAATAAAAATTACTATAAAAAATCAGCAATTACTCCTTCAGCGTTCTGTGTTAGTATCGGGCTTTCAACCTTAATTAATTATTATTAGTTGTCAAATTCCTAAGATAAAAAGTCCTCACAACCATCATCCTAATCCGACAACTCATGCAAAACCGAAAAATATTGATCGGAAGGCATAATTTTTCTACCAGACATGGTGGCTCGGGCGGTGTATATACAGTGCACCAAGACAAATAAACACGGCAAAATCAAGCAACATTCAAAGCAGTCAACCGTTTTAGGGGTCTATAGTAGTAGGGTAGAGTGAGGGTTTATTATTCTCGCATCGTGAATCTGTGATTTACAGAAACTTTTTTACTTGTGGCGCGCTCAATGCGCCAGCCCGTGTCTCTAAGGGTTAAATAATTTCTTTCTTAATAATAATCCTTGGCGGAACAGCCCATGAAGAGCTTAGGCCTGCCAAAGAGCTTATACAACTATGCTATGCATACATGAGCTGTATAAATCATATTGTTGGTATTTGGAACTGAATGAATGTAACTTCACTTTAATACCTCCCCATTTATATTTGCTGGCTGAACGACAAACACCCAAGGCTAAGTGCTCCTTAACCCAATCAATGCGTAATCCAATTCATGAACCTACCTTAGTTACTGTATATATCTAAACGATTTTAAAAGTTAATTTAAAAATAAATAAAAAAGTTTGGATCAACTGTGGATACAAGCGTGAGCGGGCCTGACGGAGCCTTGCAAGATGGTTCTACTAGAGGCACGGAGAATAGAGCTACAGAGGGCTGAAAGAGAGGGCTTGGATCCACAGTGGATCCACCCGCATTGAATGGGTTAACGGAGTCAGGCATAAAATCTGTAAGCAGATTATAGCAATGATATGTTGACCCCTTCTATAATTTAAACTATGGTTAAAATTATTTAATATTTTAGTTTAGATAATGGCTCGGTAAATATTTATTTATTTGTTTCAGGGATCGTGCTCCTTTTGTTCTTACATCCGATATGGCGTATGTCATAAATGGCAGTGATAAACCTTCAGTTAAATTCCATCACTTTGTAGATTTATGTTGCCAAGCTTTTAATATTCTCAGGAAGAATGGGAATGTCATTCTGAATTTGTTTGGTTTGGTTAGTATTTTGATTGTATACGAATCCTGTTAAACAGCCATATTTTTTATTTTAAATGAAGTTTTTAGTGAAACATTTTTGAAAAAAGTTACTTAACAAATTAGTGTTCGGTTTTTTGCTCTTTTTACAATAATGGAATAACTTATTTTTTAGATGGCATCGTCTGGCTTTGGAGGTTTAAATGTGGATTCAGTGAGGTATATTCAGAATGCCCTTCTTCTTCAGGTGTCTAATGCAGAAGCTGCTGCTTCGTTTGCTAGGATGATTCAAAATGCCCTTAAGTCATGGTTTACTCAGTTTAACTTTTTTCTCCACAATCTTGCTCAGCTTCGCTTTTCTATAGACCATGAAAATGAGCAGCTATTGAGCTTTGCTTCTAAGAGATATAGGTAGGCATTAATTATGTTCTAAATTTATTGTTTGAGCTAGAATGATTTTACTGATTTGATCATTTCTATATTTATAACTCTATTATTATTTTTTTTTAACGAAAGCATGGCGCAAGAAGGGCGTATAATCAAGGCTGAAGTATACGGATGTCAGAAACGTTATGATCCAGAAAAATACTACCTCTATATTTTGAGAGTTGAAAGAGTAAACCAACCTGACTCTTCTTTCTTGTTCAGGTCCTACAAAGAATTGTCTGAATTTCAGCAAAAGCTGTGTATATTATATCCACTGGCAAAATGTCACAGGTAAATAAATCATTTACAAGTAATTATTAACCTTTTACTGCTATGGGCAAGTTAACTTGTTTGGCACTGATGTGCCACAATTAATTGCTAGGGAGGCTTTCAAACAAGAGTATTTTTATCCTTTTAAGAACCTTGTGCGCTAAAAAAAAAAAAAAAAAAAAAAAAAAAAAAAATGGAAAAAGGGCCATCAGCATGCTGAGCTCACATCCTTGTCAAAGTCAAAACCATAACAACAAAAAGTTTAAATTTATTTTTATTTAGCTTGTTATTGATTTACCTAAAACAGAATATAGTATGTAAATTAAACGAATTTAGTTGTTGGAGAGGTAACATTTATGGCACTTCTTTAGATTGTTACTCCCCTTATAAAAAAACAGAGGGTAGTAACAATCTAAAGAAGTTGTATGGAAAATCCTTTGTCCCAAAGTACATTGGACTAAACATCCTTTTGTCTAAATAATTATTTAAAATTCAATTTTTAGGTTTTTGGTAGTTTTCATACTACGGAAAGTTTAAATTGTAATTTAAATCAAATTATAATTATTATTAATTACGGGAAACAGACAGTGAAAAATACACTCCAGCGCCGGGATTTGAACCACGGGTTTCCTGTATTTCCAGTACAGATGCTCTTACCAACTAAGCTACGCAGGAGAATGATTTTTCACTGCCGTAATCGATAACTAGTCCCGGCGCTGGAGTGTATTTTTCACTGTCTGTTTCCTGTAATTAATAATAAGTATAATTTGATTTAAAATAATAATTATTTAATCAAAGTCACTTATATTCTAAAACAACATAGGGGAGTAACAATCTAAAGAAGTACCACATTTATTGGGCAATGAATGACATTTCTTGAGAGGGAAACTCTATTATTAAATATTGTAATGTTTTTCCCTTTTAACTTCAACGATTGGTTAAATCTTTTTATTTGTTTAAGTTTGCAGAGTTCTAGTCTTCAAATGGGTCGCTCTAATATTAAGCAAGTTGCTGATAAAAGAAAGCTGGATGTTCAAAAATTTCTAGACTCTCTTTTCTTGATGGCTGATGAAATTTGTCATTCGGAATTAGTTTATACATTTTTCCATCCTATTCTTAGAGATCAACAAGAAAATTCAATCCATGAAGCCAAATTAAAAGGTTATTATAATTTTAAAAATTAATTATAGTTACTTTCAAATTAATAATTTTAAAGTGTACTTTTATACCTAGACTTCAAAAGTGTAAAAACTAATGTTTTAATTTAAAAAATGTGTTATAGATAAGAAAAAGGATAAAAATTTACAAAAGACATCACATGTTATTCAGGGACATATAAAATTATCCATGCAGTATGTCCGTGACACATTTAGGGTAAGTCTAAGATTAAACCAATAACAAATTAATATTTACAATTCTACGATAACACAATTCTTAATTTTCATTTAATTATTTTTTAGGTAATGGTGCACCATGTTCGTGACCTTGCTTACGTAGCTGGTTACCAAGAACCATCGACTTATGTTAAAGTCTATTTATTACCAGATCATACAAAGGCTACTAAACGTAAAACAAAGATTGTTAAAAGAAATTGCCATCCGTCATTTATGGAAATGGTGAGTTGCATCGACTATTAGTTGTATGCTTTATTTGATACATTTACTTACTTATTTACTCTTCGGCACTACAGCCCACTTAGGGCTTGGTCCTGACCAATAATGCACCTACAATCTCTTGTATCAAGCGCTACTGTCCGCTAGCGCCTCACTCCTATCTTCTTCGGGTCTGGAAAAAGGGCTCATCCTTCCATCTCAACCTGGGTCGGACTCTCTGCCTCCTTCCTCCTGGCTTTCCTCTCCACACCTTCTTGACTGTCCTATCATCCCCTAGCCTTTCACGATTCCCTGCCCATCTCAGTCTGGTTCTCCAGACGGAAGGTCTGCTAAATCTATTAGTTCTTGCATGTTATAGCACAGTCCATTGTCACTAACAGCACCGAAGATTCTTCCCAATACTTTCAAATCCTGTCTTGATTGTAACTCCTCGCCTCTACGAGTCAGGGTCCAGGTCTCTGCTCTATACAGTACCACTTGTCTAACTACAGTTCTGTAGGTTATCATCTTTGAGTTTCGGTTCACTGCCTTGCCTTTAAAGACTCTTTGAAGGGCAAAATAGCTCCTGCTTATGACAGCAATCCTTACTTTAACTTCTACCTCTGTTGAGTTTTTCTCTGTGGTCATGGCTCCTGGATATTTAAAGCTTGACACCTTTCAAAGTTTTTGCCATTAATGGTGATGTGTGGGTCCGCTCTTCGTTGTCTGCTTGTGAGTATATATTTTCACCGTTGGACAGACCCAATAATCATAAACCAGTTGGAAAAACTCTTTAGTTCTACCTAGTTAAGTTAAAAGAGAAATATTGGTTAAATCAACCACCTTGGCTTCACAATCCAAGATCTTTTAGGAAATATATATTTTTTAAATTTTATAAAATCCTTTTCTATTTAATATTATTTTTAATTTTCTAGCTTGAATATCGAATGGCTTTAGACAGAGTTCAAAACAGGGAACTTCAAGCTACAGTGTGGAACCATGACACTCTTCAAGAAAATGAATTTTTGGGTGGCATCACTATCAGGCTAAGCGAGTATGATCTGACAAAAGAATTTACAGAATGGTACCCTTTAAGAAATATTCACAGGTGATAATTATAAGTAGATTATTTAAAGCATTCTTTTTTTTAATTATAAAATGTATCATTGAATTCCGCATTTATTTCTAATGTTTTAACATATAAACATATCTGCAATATGAATTTGTACAATGTTGTTACTATTTTTGTATTGTTTTGCTAAATGTGATATTAATCGTATATGAAATATATTTTGCTTAATTTTACTCATGCGCCTTTTATTTAATTTTCTTTGATTACCCATTACCCCTTTCTGTTTGGTGTGTTGAGTTTTTTGACATTTCCTCCTAGAAGTGCTTTTGCCCATGAAAATTGCCAAAAAAAAAAAAAAATTAGCCTCGTTTCACCACTAATTACTATTTCCTGCCTATTTTTAAGAGCCTAACCAATGGAAATAGTAAAAAAAAAAAAGATATATATATATATATATATAAAGCAGCAAAACATGTCTTATTTAAAAAAAAAAAAAAAAGGAAGAACTTCCCTTAGCCACAGAGAAAGGATAACATTTTTAATGTTAATTTATCTGATAACACTACTTTATAAATCTTCTTGAGTGTGGATTATAGGTTAAAAAAATAATATGATTATTCGTTCTCACAGCAGATAAATTAGGGAGAGAGTAAACAATAATTGTGTAGTTAATTATTAACACTAGAATGCCCAAGAAATCAGAACTACTTTAAAGACGGCCACCGGCCATTTTGACTGCAGTATTTCTTTGTCTAATTTTATTTAATTTGTACATAGTTTAAACTTGTTTTATGCTTAGTTATCATTTTTCATTGAGGAGAAATAAGGAAATGATCATATAATATTAAATAAGTCAAATAATTGGGCAAAATCAGTAATCATTTTAGTGTTCTCTTACTCAGAGTTTACTCAGTTACTCAGTGTTATCTTTGTTTTCACTGATCTTCCTCTCTTTCTGCTAGTCCCAGGACCCAAAGTCAATTCTTCATCGCAAGTATCTGAAGAAGAGGATCTGAATATTCTTCTTGATTAGGTAAATTATGCTTTAGCAGCAGTTCTTCACAACGAATTATTTCATCATAATTTCCTTGAAGAATCTCACTCATTTTCACTTACACTTTCCTATCCTGACTCATTTGCGTTTAATTCTTGAAGAATTCTTAGAATTTATTCGGGCTTAGAATAATGTTTCTCCACAATAATAGGTCAGGAAACACTAAACAAACTGTTACAGACTCCGACCAGAGGAGAACTGAGAGACCTGTCTCACAGAGCTGGACAGTAAAGCAGAAACCATTTATTCACGGTTTATCAGTAAACCACAAAACTAATGATAAGAAAACTTCCTCACCTGCTTATCACTCAAACTATCTACCATCCTAAACAAAGCTATAGCATTATTTAGTTGTTTCGTCTTCAAAGGAAATAATGAATGCATATTATGTAGTAGCGGTCAAAATGACCGTATTCCGTCTTTAAAGATATAACATGCTGTAAATAATATATAGATAAAGATAATATTTTGAAAATTTCGGTATCGTTAAATCTTGCTAAAATAAGTAAAGTCATAAATTGCATAAATATAACTTATTTATCATATTAGATGAATTGAGATTGGTTTTGAATCTATCGATAATCATAATACATCACTTTTACTTTATTTAATTTTTTTTTATGTATACGATTTTTTTTTATGTATGAACATATAATTTTCATTCACTTATATATTATATTGTTTATTTTTATTTTGTTAATTTTTTGTTTGTTTTTACTGTCTAGTAAAATCCAAAATGTAGACTAATATTGTTTGTGATTAAAATTATGTATCTTAAGATGTATTTTAACTAACATGTATTTTCAGCCAACACACTCCTTGCTAAAAATTGTATGTAATTTAAAGCAATAAAGTTTATTTATTTATAAATATAACTTATTTTTCTTTTGAAATGTTTAAAGAAATTAGGACTAAGAGTTCAAAATGACCGCTGCCATCGTTCTATGTTAAGTAAACCAATCTAAGGAGGAATAAATCTAATTATTATTCATAAAAATATGGTATTTGTATGTTAGTGGAGAAAGAAGTCCAGTACCAGTCTTTCAATACCTAAAAAAGGTAATTTCATCCAAAAATGAAGAAATCCATTATTCAAAGTTATGGACCAGTTCTATTTATGTATGCGGTGTCTAGTTCCAAAACCAGCCAAACTAATATACATTTGATTTGAACTTATTTTTATCACTCCTTTAAGATTATTAAAAGAGGTATCTACTGCACTTTTCATCAGGTTCATATATAGTTAATGGATTGAGAGATTTTAATTATTGAGATGGTCAAAATGAAATTTGATGTTCACCAGTTTATTGTGCTTCTTGAAAAATCTGAAAGAGCCAGTTTGTCTGGTTTTATAACTAAAGACTCCTCATGCATTATACTGCGTTAGGTCGATTGTAATCGACAAAGCTTGTAATAACAAAGCTTTTGGCACAGAAGTATCCAAAATAACCACACCTAGCCTTCTGCAAAAACCTCTAGTAAAATATTAGGCTCGAGTGAGTGAGCTAGTAGATTTTTTCTTAATTATT
Source organism: Gerris lacustris (assembly GCA_951217055.1). Classification (NCBI taxonomy): domain Eukaryota; kingdom Metazoa; phylum Arthropoda; class Insecta; order Hemiptera; family Gerridae; genus Gerris; species Gerris lacustris. The sequence continues at coordinate 26,593,028 of OX578285.1, forward strand.
ATCTCTAACATTTTATAAGGGCAGTCAGACATCTGTCCAAATACACTTAGTATATTTGTATTAATTTTCTTTTCTTCACCTATTATTGCAGTGTTTGAGGAATCATGTCAAAAATGCTTTCCATTATTGTGTGTTCTGAGAAGAGAACTGAAAATATATGAATTATCTTATTTAGAACGAGTTAATGCAACAGGTAGGTGGTAGAAGGCCAAGGAAGAGGCAGATCAATACATTCCACTCATTTCATTCAGCCATATTTTATTGATCCTACCCCCACCAAGGCTAGGGTTGAGTCAGATCAATACATTCCGTTACACTAACTACATTCCCCTCACCTCATTCAATTATCTTTTAACAATCCCTTAAAGTATCCTACTTTTTAAGGAACCAGTATTATTTAAAAAAATACAATCTGTGAAATCTGTTTGAAATGGTTCACACAATAGTTATTAATTAGATTTGAATTAGCGACCGTTAAATTACGAATAAGGATTAAAATTAGTGAGGGTTTAATAAAAACTACATAGTTTAACCAACTAGTTTCGTGTAATTTGTGCACATCCTCAGGGTTTAACTATAAGTGAGTCACCTGTAGTTAAACCCTGATGATGTGCATAAATTACACAAAACTAGTTGGTTAAACTATGTGCACATCGTCAGCGTTTAACTACAATTGAGTCACCTGTAGTTAAACCCTGATGATGTGCATAAATTACACGACACTAGTTGGTTAAACTATGTGCACATCGTCAGGGTTTAACTACAGGTGAGCCACCTGTAATTAAACCCTGACGATGTGCATAAATTACACGGCACTAGTTGGTTAAACTATGTGCACATCATCAGGGTTTAACTACAGGTGAGCCACCTGTAATTAAACCCTGACGATGTGCATAAATTACACGAAACTAGTTGGTTAAACTATGTGCACATCGTCAGGGTTTAACTACAAGTGAGTCACCTGTAGTTAAACCCTGACGATGTGCATAAATTACACGGCACTAGTTGGTTAAACTATGTAGTTTGATTAAACCGTACCTCATTATTAATGTCTATGGACAGAAAACAAATATTTACTTTAAAACTTAATTCACAACTTACTCCATCAAATGAAATAGTACTTTAGAAGTAAGACATCAGCACCTCTTTTGTTCGTTTAAGATTTGATTAAATATACAGGGTATCCACCTATCGGATCAGGTGACCTATCGGATCAGGTGGCTTTTTTTTGACAAAAAAAAAAATCAAAGAAACTTCACTACCCATAAAATCTGCTATTTCTTAAATAAAGATTCATAGTGTTAGTTTTTGTTCAAAATTCACTATTTTCTAAAATCCTATACAAGAGAAAACTGGACTAAAGTAAAAAAATAAAAATATTTATAATTTTTTTTTAGGTACCATTCTGTTTTTTTTTGTCGTGTAAAAATGTATAGAATCGAATTTCAAATCCCCCAACCCCCGCAATTCATAAAAAGTCGAATTTGTCTAATTTTAATAAATGAGGGGTTATTTAAAGGTCTCATTGAGTGCATTAAAAGTTTTGGTGTTGCTTTATTTGATAAAAAAAAACAAAAACAATATGAAAAGCTATTAAAAGGGGAAAAAAAGTATGGATGTTTAAAAATGAATTTTCTTCAATAGAAGAAATAAGCAATATTTAAATAAAAAAAATCCCTATAAATAAGATTTCCCCTATAAAAGCTTTTATACTGTTTATATTGGCAATTTTTTATAAATGGCTGAAGGGATTTTTGAAATTGACGTTTTTGTGCAAAATAAAGAAATTTGGAATAGTACCAAAAATATAAAGAATATTATTTTCTAGAATAGTCGAAATTTAGTCCTGTTTCCTCTAGAACCATTTTATAAAATTGCACTTTTTGGGTACATGTTACATTTTAAACAAAAAGTAATACAATAAATCTTCATTTAAGAACAAGCAGGAGATTTTATGGAGGGTAACTTTTCATCGAAAAATGCAAATTTTTGTTATTACATGTATTAGCAACCTGATCAGGGGATGCACTGTGTATATATATATAAAATGTGATATTGCATTTAGAGATGTGCATTATTTAACGTAATAGGTAAAATAATAGGGTTCCAACTGTGTCACCTATTACTGACATGACAGTGACTTGGTTAAAGCTATTAAATTTGTCACTGGTTACGGAACAGCCATTAGAGATTTTTAAAGTAGGGTAGTAGTGGGGAAAGTTTTGTTTCCTATAATATGTAAGCTTGCACCCTCTTCTACTCTTCTCTATGGTGGTGGGAGAAAGACAGAGACAAGATATTATATTATATAACAAATAGTTTTGAATACCAGAGGTTCCAACACCTATTATTTTATTAACCCTAGAACGACTTATTGGGGTCACACAGACCCCATACAAACTATAATTAAAGCAGCCCCTACACGGTCAAGCCGCTTGATCAAAACAAGCATGATTGATCGTCTAGAAACCCGTTTGATGCTTGAGTCAAGCCTTGACGGAGATTGATGGAAAGTTTGAATGACTCAAGCGGCTTGACGGAATGCTTGATAGTCTAACAATTTTGATCAAGCATTCCGTCAATCAGCTGCTCGACACCCCAAATCCTGATTCGAAACCATGGTATCTACACAATACTGATTCACAACAGTCCAGGAGGAGCAGTTCACTAGTTGAAAACTCCCCTACAAATGAGTTTTGATGAAAAGATTGATGGGATGCTTGATGCGCCCAAAGGCGGCTTGAAGGTCAATGTTTTGATCAAGCGGCTTGACCGTGTTGGGGGGCTGCTGAAGTTTTAGTTTGTTTTATTTGTATTTCTCTAAACCTAGACTCCCTTCTAATTTACCTTTGAACCTTTCTGTATAAATACTGATAACAATACCTATGTTATTAGTTTCAGTTTTCTTTCAGCATTCAATTAGAGTTGGGGTCCCATAGACTCCTGTGTGCCATTTACGTAATTGTTTTATATACCCTGTTAACTGTCTTATTTTTTATTGTATTAAAAAACTTATTTTATTAATTTTTGGGGCTGCTAAAATGTTTAAGACTGTCAAAAGTTCCAAAATAAAACTTTTATTACTATTAGTAGACGTATATAACTTCATTTAAGTTGAAGGTTTAGTGGATCACAGTAAGGATTTAAGGCCAAAAATGCTTAACTTTGACAGAGTATTTAAGAAAATCTATAATTTTTATTGTCATTTTTGTTCCTGTTTTCTGTAAAACAGCTCTTAATATATATAAATAAAAAATATTAACCCAATCTAACAAACACAAAATTGGTATATATATATATATTTTTTTTTTTTTAAGTAAACATTTTTCTAAAAAAAAATTGATGAAAATATATATGTATACTATTTAATTTTAAAATGAAAGGCAATCCTTATTTGTTTTGGTCAAAATTAAATGGAATTAAGTATGACAAATTATATTTACAAAAATATATAAATAATTGAAAAATAAAATGTTTAATTAATTAATTTAACCCATTAATTAATTGGGCTCTCACTGACCCCTGTGTGGAATTTACGTAAAAAAAAATATGTGTCGTTCTAGGGTTAATAGGTGACAAAGTCACTTGTCACGGAAAGAAAGTTCTGCTACCTGATACGTTCCTCTAAGGACCCGTGACAAGATATTACAAATAGTTTTGAATACCGGAGGTTCCAATACCTATTATTTTATTAATAGGTGGAAAAGTCACTTGTCACGGAAAGAAAGTTCTGCTACCTGATACGTTCCTCCAAGGATCTGTAACCAGATCATTGACAGCGACAAGATTTAATAGTTTTAAACACTTGAACCTGAACCTCGAATATACCTAAAAATATTGGGCTCTCATCGGCCCACCATTTTTTTATATTTTCATTTTCCCGTGCTGATTGGACTCTTTTTCTCAACTAAAAAAAAAGGTCGGAGCTGGAATGGTGTCACCTATTACTCAGATTTAATAGTTTAGCCCATCCCTATACTGCATAAGGCCAATGCAACAGGTAGGTGTACAAGGCCAGGGTAGAGGCAGATCAATACATTCCATTACACAACTACAATTCCACCCCCACCTCATTCACTTATCCCTTTACCTTTTATTGATCACACAGAGTATACCAATTTATAAAGGACCATAAATCCCACTTCAGGTAAAGTACCTTAGTAATAAGGTATTAGTACCTCTTTTGTAATAAGATTCGTCATACATATAGAATGTGATGTTGCATAAGGCCAATGCAACAGGTTTGTGTACCAGGCTAGGGAAGAGTAGAAAAATACCCATGTTTTTCTATACTCCACAAGACCAGGGTTGGAGTAGATCAATACATTATTTTATTACACAACTACACCCCCCCCCCCCCCCCCCCCCCCCCTCTTGATTCACTCACCCTTTCATATTTTATTGATTACACAGAGTATCCTAATCCTGAAGGAACCGACATAATCGATTAAAAAGTTTTGTCCGGTGAAATTGGTCTGAAATGGTGCACAGGTTATTTTAACATATAACCAGATAAATGATTACTAGATAGATTTAAAATCCCATTGCCTTTGCACAATCCCATTGAAAAGCAGAATTTTGAACAATACAGTATTCACATGGTAAATAAGAAATGGAAAACTGTAAGGAAGAGAATATACTCAATTACCAAGACTGTGAATTATAATCTCTTTTTAATACTTCTTACATTTTAATTTGCTATAACACAATATTTATTATATATAAACTTTCTTATATCTTCATTCTAACAGTATTAACACATAATTGTGCATTTTACTATTTTCTTTTTTTTTTAAATTTTCTTTATTTATTTTTATTCTTTTATAATTTTTACATGTTCTATATCCCTAGTGATTAAATTAGCTTGTATAGATATACAATCTTTAATACATTCACGGCTTTAAATCCATAAAATACCAGCAATAAACAAAGAGAATATGAGATAATAATAGTAACTAATTAGTAACTATCAGAATATTATAATAGATTTATTAGCCATGAAATATCAAACAATAGATAACAAAAAAATATTTTATATAAATTTATATATAACAATATGAAAAATTTAAATACAAATTATAAATATATAAATACTATGGTTTTTATACATAAAGTACACATAGTTATGAAATGAGTAGTCAAGGATTCTTGTTGTTTTCAATGTGTTAACAATAAATAACATTGCAAATCATAGATGCAAAACATTTACTGTGTCGGGACTTAATATGGAATGAATACATACTTATCTCTAAAGATTAACAGAAATTAAATTTAACTACAAAAATATATATGTATATATGAAATCATATATTATAAATATATATCAAATAAATACCTTTCATAAACAAAATCACTGGTAAAAAATGATAACAATAGAAAGATAATATAAGTGAAGAACAGCCACTTCTCTAAAACTAATTAACTGATATAAAATATAATAATCAAAAAAATGTAAAAAATAAATAAATAAACAAGTCAGCAGAGTCTCTCGGGCACTTATCAAGATGATTTAAACATATATTTATTACTTTTTCCAAAGCACATTTTACAAAGGCAGCTTGGGTATAATTAATTAGCTAAATAAATGAACCTTGTTGAAAATAAATAAACCATCATTGAGGCCTATCTTTTTATAAGGATTTCAGTTTTGTATACTATAATAATAGGTGGAATTAAATTAAGTTTTAATACAATGAGAACAATTCTAAATACGTCAATTATCATGAATATGCACATTTTAAATACATTAATATAATGTAGTATTTCATTAATTTGGCAGTCCTACATCCCGTAACCTTGATATGGTATTCCAGGTGAATATGTATTGGAGTATGCAGGTGAGAAGCCTGGACCCATTACACCAGGACCTGCAGTCAGCATCAGTTGAGGCTCGGCTAGACATTTTCAAAATACCAACTTAATATACTCCGTAAATACATTCATGTTATTCTATTAAGCAACACTAATAATAAATAAATATTATAAGGTAAATCAACCTTAAACAATATGTACAGTAGGACCTCGCTTACACGACCCTCAATAACACAACAACCTAACTTACAAGTGCAATTTTCAAATCCCCTTGAGATTGCCATAACACATAATGTTAAATTAACCTCTATAACGCGACTATTATTATCCAAACAACCTCTATAACACAGATTTTTTTCCAATTCACAGCGTAACTCAGAACCTCTATAACAAGTCGTTTTGAAAAGTCAATCTCTATAACAGGACTATACAGGAATGGGTCGACATTGAACAAGTCTATACTGTCGTCATACGTTAAAAGGCCCAATCTCCAAAGAACAAAATTTTACAGGAAATAAGGAAAACAAATTTCTTCACCTGCATCAAAGTTATGATACTTTTAAAGGCTTTTATTGTTTATATTTTATTGTTTTAATGTACACAACTTTGTGTTAATGTTAATCTAATTGATGTTTAATTATTTTATAGAAAACATGGATTTAGGGCTTTTGTTAAAAAAAAGTTTGCTGCAGTAAACTAACTCCTATAAGGGAGTTGGGGCTTTTTATCTTCATAATTATCACGTTTACAAACCTTAAATAATAGCATTGCACAAATTTTTGTGGATTTAGGGTGTTTTTAGTATTTATTTGTTACATAGAACTTCTTTTATCGAAAAACAACCTCTAACTGGAGTTAGGGCCAATATAAATTTCAATATAACACATCACTGTATTGGTTTTAGGGCTTTCTAATAACATATATATGTGTATTTTTTAGACCGATTCGGAAACGCTAAAAAATGCATTTAAAAAAAAGTTGGAGTTAGGGCCCTTTAACGTATGACGGCAGTATACTTGAAAACCCCACCCATTAACCTCGATAACATGAATGATAGCCAAAATAACCTTGATAACACGACCCTCAACAAAAAGAGCACTTTGATAACAAGATTGTTTCCCTAATCCCCTTGAGACACTTCTTATCGAGGTTGTACTGTATATGGCTATGCAAACACTACAATATATTACTAACCAACTATTCAGCTATAAAGTAAATATAAAACTTTAATTCAATAACGAAAAGACTTACGTATCATCATGGGTTTGTGATCTTGTTCAGAATGTTCTTCTAATCTACGGGATTCAGCTTCTTCAAGTTTGTCCACCTGAATAAAAGTAGAAGAATAAATAAAAAGAAACAAAATACAGACGGATAAAATAATTAAACATCGTGATAAATTAGAAATAATGAGTGTGTACCTTAGTAATATATTCACGAGTAACTTGTACAATATAAGGCATAGCGAAATCCATAATGTTGTGCCGCCAGGCCAATTCAATAATAACATCAGGGTGAAGCAAATCATAACATTGGAAGAGACAAGCGGCAAAACAATCGTAATTTCCATTATCCAAAAACCATGTAAGCAATTCTTCAGCGATGTCGTGACTCTTAGACTCAGCTGCATATTCCATTGCATCCTGGAATAAAAAACATTTGTAAAAGAATAAAATTAAGTAAAATAGAAAAAAAAGAATACCATATTAAACCTAATGAAAAAGTCTATTGCTCTCACAGATAATAAATTCATTCCAGCCCTTAAAAATATCATTTACAAAAACTGGAAAAAAATAAGTATCCCCGAAATTTCATAAATAAATGTTGGCACATTGCATTAATTAACACCTCTAGTAATGACAACATATAAAACTCCCATTTTTACAAATCTCTCACATACATAAAAAAGACTACCTGAGAACATACAAAAAACCTTTAAAGAATTTGATTGAAAAATGTAAAATTTGGACTAAAACCTACAAATAAAATAATAAGATAAATTTCATAACAACTTAAAAGACAAAAACAGAAAAATGAATGTCATTTACAAAATAGATTGTAAAGATTGTGACAAAGTGTATATCGGTGAAACTATACAAAATTTAGAAAGCAGAATAAAACACTCGTACGATATACAAGCCAAAAATGAAAAAACTGCCGTAGCTATTCATTCTACTAACCTAAATCCTCAATTTAATAAAGACAGTATAGAAATACAGGATGTAGAAAGACATGATTAAAAAAAAATACCTTGAAGCTGCATAATAGCCATGACTGATAACTCCATAAATTTTAAAAACAACTCAAAAGATATAAATAAATATTATGCTACTATCCTTAATATAAAATAGTTATTTATGCACCTAGGGAGTAAAGTAAGCCATTATTCCCTGAGCGAAAAAGTTGGTTCTTGATGCGAAGCCAAAGGAACCATGGTCCCTAAATCCCGAGGCGAAGCCGAGGGAATTAGAATCTTTAATTCCCGAGGCGCAGCCGAGGGAATAACTCTAATTAGCTCCCGAGGCGCAGCCGAGGGAGATAATTATCGCGAGGGGAATAATGGCACTTTACTCACGAGGTACATACAATATTTTATCTCCAGTAGAAAAAAGATACACATTTTCGTCCATTGCACAGTTTTTATTTAATATTTTAATAAATAACAATAATTATTAGCACTTTAAATAGCAGATATAAGAGATTCAATATTAAAAACAAATAAGAATTGGAATTAATCTCAAATAGAAGGTTATTTAGATGCAGGTTATAATGTTGTAAACAAAGATAAACATGGTCAAAAAGCGCAGTGCCGCCAACCTGATTTCGACAACTTCATTACATTAGCCATACATTTTCTACTATTTATAAAATAATTAAGTTGCAATCTTTACTTTTTTGCCCTACTTTACTTTTTCGCCCTACTTTTACTTTTTCTCCCTACTTTTTGAGTTCAGGGATGAAAAGACCTGTTTTAGTCCCTCTAAACTAATTCAAAATCATAACTTTTTTCCCCTACTGGAGATAAAAATAATTAATAATTAACCATCACCCCTTATAAGTTAATCAACATACACTTTAAAATATAAATATTTTCAAGTCATAACTCCTGCTTTAAAAATAATTAATATTGCTTTATAAAAAAAATATTATAAAATAACTTACTAAAATAATATACTATAACTATAATCTACAAAAATTCTATTAAATTTTAATAATAATTTGTCAAAAAATTAAAATAGAAACGAAGGTTTCACGTGAAAGTAGGTTTTTTTCTTGGATTTGTAGACTGTAATCGAATGAAGGGTTTTTTTTTGTAAATTGCCTTTGTCCTCATTTCATTTTCACTTTCTTTTGTAGATCACTGATAAGCTTAGGCTCCCTAAGCGAAAGCTTTGAATTAAACATTATTTTTTAACCATAACCACCATCGGACTTTCATTCTAAAAAAAAACCCTTCATTCGAAGGTTTCACTTTGGTTACCTCAGTAGTTACCATTTTCTATGTTTCATGTGTTTCGTTAATTGTTAATTTTTATCGTTTATAAGTTTTTAAAAACTGTCTAATGGATCTATGTGTGAATGAGTACTTAATTTTACCTATTTTCAATATGTATTTTGACAACACCAACTTAGTTTGAGTAAATGTGACTAGTTCCACTCATGATGAGGTAACAATCTAAATGTTATTATTAATTTTCAATGTTTAAATAAGTTAAGTGTTCATTTGTATAAAAATCCTGCTTACCAAATTTGTAAACTACATGTAATGATGTTTTAGGCATGATTACGTCCCAGAGGGGGACGAAATATAGCCAGTTCTAACAACTATGAGTTGTTAACTTGTACTATATATACCCTAATTGACCTACCTAAAAATAAGAAGTAAAAATAGAAGCTTTTCTGACTTTTTCTTCATATTGAGGAGGAGAATCGCAGAATAAAATAACTTGTTTTACTTAATTTTACCTTAAAGAGACGATCCTTTTTGCAAAGAGCAACACTCTGCTTCCATCTGTTATTTCCTTTGTACAAATAAGCAGCGATGCGCCTAAATTCAATAAGTTCATGTTTCTCCAGTCTTTGGGCAAGCAATATGTTATCAAAATTATCAAATGCGTCAATAGATGTCCTCACTCCCTGTAATCGTACAAACAATTTTAAATAAATTTAAATCCGCCGTATATATTATTCTCGATATTATACAGTGTAAGCTTGAACCTGGATATTTTAACCCTTTACTGGGCCATGTAACAAATATGATACATTATTTATATATATATTTATAAAAATAAAAAAACGGAATTTTTTTACTGGAAACGAGGTTCTGTGTATAATATTATGCATATCCTACGTTATTCTAGTTCTATCTGGCATCTAGTGGTCATTATGAGAAACATAAGCTTTTAGTTGTCAACATGAAATGAAGGGGAAATATAGACCACGCAAACCAACTTAGTTATTTATTTTTTACACCTATTTTATGTTAGTATTGGATTTAATTGTGGAGAAAACATCTTAAACCCATGGGTTAATGTATTGTTTCATTATTTGTTTGCTAAATAGTTACCTTGTCTTGTAAACAAACATTTAATTTGAATGTATCAAATATGTTACATTGCACCGATAGCAGAACACCAATTTACTAAAATCATGTATCTTATTTCATACATTGGCCATCCTGCAGGATTAGTACAAATGTATCAGTTCTACAAGAAAATTGTAGAAGCTGCTTCTACAATTGCTATTTGGCTCAATGAAAGTCAGATAGAAGTAAATAGAAAGATTTAAATTTATAAAACTTAAGGCTAATTTTATAAAACTTTTTAAACTTCTTAGTTACCCTTGGTGTTTGGAGACTCAATACAATCAATGTTATGGTACAATATGATATGATTCCAAAATATCAAGTCGGAATATTTAGTAGTTATATTTATAATTCATTATAACTAGTATGTTATCTCATTATGCCTTTGGTAATAAGAAAATGCAAAATAAAGATTTTTTTTTATACTAAATTGTATTTTATATTTTATTATTTTTAAATAAATAACATTTGCCATGATTGATAATTTTCTTCAATTTTTACACAATTTCAATATTTTATATTAAAATAAAAGCTTTTTTCCATATCCAGTAGCATTTTTGACTTTCCAGAAATGAGAAATGTATCAAATATGATGCAAAATCCCCATAAAATTATTGTTAGGGAAAGGGTAATGTATCAAAAATGATACATCGTTGCAGAGCAGTTATTCTATGCATTTGAGGTAATGTATCAAATATGATACATTCAAAATATCAATAATAACAACAACGATAACAAAATTATTGTTTTCATTGGGTTTTTATTGGGTCATTGGGGTGCTCTGTTATAAATATTAAAAAAAAAAACACTGGAAATGACCTTGCCCCGTAAAGGGTTAAAATTTCTCTTGCTAATTCGAGATTGCTAATATTCTAACCTTGATATCTCGAAAAGTACTTGACTTGAAGTAAAAATATATTCCTTTGAATTTTGAGTTATAGAAGTTCCACTTTAATGAGTAAAAATAATTAATTTAATTACCTGGAAATCTTCTTCTTCAATAAGGAGATTGTTCAAAGCTTCATTTATAGCTTTGTTGTTTAAAGATTGAACTGAACGAAGATATGGCTTAACAAGCTGTAAATGATTGACCTAAAAAAGAAAAAAATATTATTAGAAACAAACCGCAATCAAATTTATAAGTCCAATTTAAGGGAGAAGTACATATTAAGTAAATTTATTAACTGTCAAGACTAACAACCTTATTAAAATAGTTAACAGCTCTAGTATGATCCATCCTTGGTGCAAGTACCAATAGAACATCATTCAGCAAAAGGGGTTTGTACTCCAAGTAGAACTGAATAGCTTTGTAGTAAAGTTCAATATTAGCGACCTAAAACAAGAAATTCACAACTTTTTAAACATAAAAGTCACAAGTGCTATATATAAATAGATATATAAATGATTTAAATGATTTATAACAGTTAATTTTTGATTTTTATTATACCTTGGTAATAATATCTTTGAAGTGACCCTCTCTCCATGCTTCAGTAGGATGCTGCATCATAGCAGAAACAGCGTTATCATATTCTTCATATTTATCATAGAGGAAAACCAACTCGGCCCATAAATGCGCTTGTTCAGCTGCTCTAAGAACCTAGATTGTAATAGAATTTTAGAGAAAAAAAAAAATTATTAAGAATAAAAATAACAATTCTGACGAAATTGTGTTTTGAGAATAGTAAATAAGAATTTTGACAAACCTTGGGGATATTGACTCTAGACCAAAATAACTCGAGATGTTCCCTCATTTTACCAGGTTTGTATTTGGAATATAAGATAGCAAGTTCCGTAAACATTCCCATGTGTGCTCGCTCCAATCCTAAAGCCGCTTCCAAAAGGTTGATAAGCTCTTCAAAATAACCACGATCCTAAAAAAATTAAAATTAAAATGGTTATGAGAAATATATATAATATACATTATAAACTAGTGATTTTTAATAAGACATTAGAAGAGGCCAAACTGACTTGGTAGTAATTAATAAGGTCTTCCAATTCATCGGCATGGACAACGATATGCAGGCCACACATCTGAGCGAGACGGAATTCTTCGCTATCCACACAAGCAAAACAAACTTCCTTCCATGTTCTGGTGCTGTAACAAAATAAACAATAGTGTAATAATAAGTAAATCTAACATATGATCCTGCTGATCAATCTATATAAATATTAATTTCAAAATTTTTACAATATAATTTTGGTAATCAATATAATATTACCTGTTAGCTTTTCTAGCACTGTCAACTGCTCCCTGGAATTCTTTCAGATGAACTAATGTAATGGCCAATCTAGCGAAATTGGAAACATTATTGTACAAAAGCTTAGCGGGCTCATACATTTTATCATCGAAACAACGGTCACCAATCTGCAAAAAAAAACAACAATGATATTAGTAAACAAATCAAAACAGGTATTATCATAGTTTTTCTCGTAAATATCATACAATAAATCAATTGTCACCTTTTGGATATCAGCATGGTTGGGTCCAGATATAAATTCTTCCAAATCAGCAAGTCTGTTAGTACGAGCATAAGCATAGATGAGTTCACTTTCAATATAGGATTCTCTTGCCTTCTTCCTAGCCATCTGAAGATATCTTACAAGATCTTCCCAGTTTTCTAATCATGCAAAAGGTTTATCAATTATTTTTCTTTTAACAAATCATAAGTAGTAAAGGATAAAAGCAGTTTTACAAAAGTAAAACACATATCTAATAAATATATAAGTAAAGCAAACCTGTTTTATGAGCTGTCTCCACTACGTCAATATAAGCCGAAGGATCATCGGCTTTGATGAAGGAATCGATAGATTCTTTAACCATGCCATGCTGAAGTTGTGCCTTAGCAAGTTGGCTCCATACAGCTGGTTCATTACATCTTTCAGCAAATTCATAAGCTCTATCTAAATTATTAACATTTTCAATAAGGACCTAAAAACAGAATAGAAATAAATTATTTTAAATCTAATCAAAAGTAAGGCGTACAAGAAAATAATGCTAAAAGAAAAATAATTATTAGAAATTAATTACCTGTATAGCAGAAGTATTAACATCAAATTTCTTGAAAATAGCGAAAGCTTCTTCGAAAAGTTGATTATTTATAGCAATATTAGCTATATCTGGTGCATCGTAGTTATCCAAACGATGAATATATTCCATAACACGGCTTCTGTCAGCTTTAATAGCAGTTAGTATCAAAAGATTTTGGAGATTTCTAACAGATAAAAAATATAACCATAAGCATACAAAATTAACAAATATTACAGTCTACTATGCATATCTGTCATAAAATAAATAGCATACCTGTGGTCACTAAAGACAGAGTTATCTAAAACAATTTTTTCTAGTAATTCTATCAGTTCATTAGGGAGATCAGCTGTCATGAAAGCTTTAACAGTAACTGAAATATCTTCAGGATCCTGAGTTTCTGAAAGTGCAGTCTGAACCACCTAAAATCAAGAGTAAGTAAATCAGTTATACATGTAAATATCGTCAAACAAATAAAATTAAAATCTTTATATAGCGTACCTGATCAATTAAAGGTCTCCTATAAGGATTGCTTTCTTGAAGAACTTCGGTCCACAATTCCAGATCTCTGCGCCTCACCAAATATCTGAAAGGATATAAAAAAATAAATCAATTCACAATATAAAGATTAATGTAAGAGAAGAAACATCAGTTCCAAACAAATAAACAACAACTTCAGAAGTATGTTAATACCTGGCTTCACTCTTGAACAAGGAATTCTCATTACAAACATTGATCAGTTCCCGATCACATTGGCCTCTTTCATAAGCAACGCAAGCAAGGTGTGGATCCCTCTTCTCGCAGTATTTACCAACTACTCTGCTGTCGTAGAATTGGTTCTCTCTGAAATAAAAATAAGTAAAGATAAAAGTTAAATCAAGAAAATTCATGACACAAAAGAAAAGGGGAAAAAACTTTTTGTAGGACAGTATAAGTTCCGTAGAGTTAAAGAACTGCTGCATTTCTAATAGAGGTGGGTAATAACAGTTATTTGGCGGTAACATGTTATTACTGTTCTGTTATCAGGCAATAACATGTTCCAGTTGGTAGGTATTTTAAAATAAATCCACAAATTACTATGAATTACGAATTACTGTTTTTAGTAATTTGTTGAAGGCCAAAGGTGAAGGGTGAAATATAACTCGACATAAAAAATAATTTTATAATAAAACAGGGGTTTAAGTTTAAAACAGGTTTTAAGTTTAAAAAATCTGTTATTGTTATCAAATCTGTTCTGTTATCTGAGCTGTTATAATGTGAACTGTTATTCGATAACAGGACTTTTCAATAACATGTTATAGGACGAACTGTTATTCTCCAATAACATGTTATTATGAACTGTTCTGTTATTTTCAACCCACCTCTAATTTCTAATACTGGATAATGATAAATAATACAGTCGATATTGATGTAAATAAAATAAATTCTCATACAACTTAAGATAAAAAAAACCAACTTCAAAAAGCGTTCTGGGTTATTATTGCTATCAATGTAGATTTTGGCTAAAGCATTGTGAGTGGCAGGCTCGACGCATCCTTCGTGTACTCTAGTTTCGAGCCATGGCAGAAGCAACTTCAGCCTGTTTCTCTTTTCTACCTCGGCAACTAATTCCTCAGTGGAAAATTGACCCCTGACAACCATCATCAAATTCTTAATGATATCCTCAGAGCAGTCAACATCCAATAAACCACCGATGACAACAGGAAGTCTGGACGGATTAACCTACAAAGAATTAATAATTATTAGCATAGATACAATAAAACATAATGTTTCTTTAAGAAACAAGCCATTCTATTCATTATAAAAAAGAAGCGTTCGTATCTTACCTTTTGAACATAAATCTCAATGTACTTCTGAAGAGAGTTTCTGTAAAGATACAAAACTAAATCATGGACAAAATCAAAACGATCGCACACAATAATCAACGGAAGTTGATCGGTTAACTTGGCTTCCTTCAAGAAATTCTTAACCCTTTCAGGATTGTAGGAATTGGATTCCCTGCAAATTCTTTCTACTTCTTTTATTTGACCAGTTTTACAGGCAGCCTAAAAAAAATTGTAAGAATTTATAGAAGACAATGGAAATAGTAAAGTGATAGTAAGTTATCTAAAATCAAAACGGAATAAAACTATAATTACCTGGATGTACTTAAAATGAACCTCAGGATCCTGACTGAAATTAACAATCGATCCAAGAAAGTAAAATAAGCCTTCGTAACTTTTGAAAGATTCAAACAGATCAATCAGAGCTTTAGTTGTTAATTGCTCGTGGTATTTAGTTGCGATCTAAAAATAAGCAAATAAATTATAATGTACAGAAGCATGATATAGTAACAAACTTCATAATATTATCAGGAAAAATAAATTAAACATTTCAGATTGAATCTGACAAAAGACTGTACCTGGACACAAATTTGTAGGTTTTGTCGGATGTTAGCAGTCAACATAGCCTTCAGACATTCTAGGGAATCTTCTACAGACAAAGTACCAAAATAGTTGACCAACCATTCAGGGCTAAGCAAATGAGTGTGAACTACAGCTCTCTTGATGTCATAGAGGTCTGAAATACAAACAAGGATATTTACATTTTAGAAAATAGAATACTACCTGAGTATTCGAAAGGAGAGTCATTTTTCAATGTGACAAAGACATGGAATATTACCAGTATAATGTTCAAGAGCCCTCTGTAAAAGACCGGCTTTCTCACAAAGTTGAGCGATATGGGCTCTGTCATAATGCGTAAACATTTGATTCCCAAGAATCGCATCGGCAACCTAAATGAAAACAGAATAAACAATTAGCAAAGTCACAAATCACAACAAAAATTTACTACAGCTAATAACAGTACATTATTGTAATACCCACATTATTAATAATACGTAACAAGAAATTAATGTACCTGAGGAGCCGAAATTAAATTCATCTCGAGCAATCTTGTCTGCAGAGGCCCCTCGCTTGGACGGTTATTTTTAAGAGCGTCCAGTAGAAAAGCGGTACATTGTTGAACCATGTTCTGTTCCATCAGAATATCGACGATCTGGAATATAAATAAAAATTATTAGACGGAGACGTAAAATACAAACGATAAGACGAATTTTGGAGTTTAAATACATTTGAAAATCACCTGGTTGATATCTGCTAATGGTTCATCGTCGACGACCAACATCTGTGCAAATGCGACGCCTTGATCAGGATTGATTCTCATCACATTTCTGAGTAAGAAGATGTAATCGGGAGTATATCCAACCTTCTTAGCATACAGTACAATTTTCTGGAACTGACCAGTCTCGGCAAAGCACTGAATGACCTGAAATTATTTTTTTAAAAAATTAATAATAACTTACAATTAGTCCAAACAAAAGCCAAATTTGGGAAATCTTATCTATAAATTATTTTAACTCACTAAAGAGTATATTAACCAATTAATATACGATGAAACTTGAGTAAAACACATTAACGGATCAAGATGATATATTTAACACTGACTACTAACAGAGAGAAAGGAAAGATAACAATTATTTCTCCTGAGCATTACCAAAATATATATATAGCCAATGCTAGATTGTGGTCCAAAAGTTTTGAAATGTTGACTTTGTAAAACGTTATTTTAACGCTTCTCTGAGCATTTTAAATTCACACTTGGTAAAAAATGAACAAAAAAACATTGATAAAAAATAAAACTCCCAAGTGCACCAACAATCTTGCGTCAGAGGTACCGGTGCATACCATCACAAATCTAACACTATCTATAACTATAAAAATCAAGGTAGTTTTATGTAATTACTATCAATATAAGTTGACAAAGAAGGATAAAATAAAGGCTCATGCCAATACAACACAACAAATATTGGATGATTTGTTTCAACACAATTAAAAAAATATAGCATATAATTTACCTTGTTAGGAATATTTGCTCTTAGATAAACTGAAAGAGCAAGAGTAGGATCAGTTTGCTTTACCAAGTCTCCTAACTCTTCGGAGCATTCCAATTTTTCTTCCTTTAGCCATTTCTCAAGAAGCTGCTTACGCCCCTGAGCCAGCACTGGTCTACACAACTCCAGTGATTCATACTTGTTCAATTGACCCTAAAAACAAAAATGGAGGATATAAGTAATTAAATTAACCCAAAGTTATAATTGCATTCATAATTATCTACCACACCAACCTGATCTAAGAGGATTCCAAAGTATTGGAGCAATGGAGAGCTTTGCCCTTGAGGGGTAGGAACTTGCTGGAATTGCATGATTGTTTGCGGGGTCCTTAGAATTCCTTTAGGAGCATTTGCAGCTACCTGAAAAAGTATAATTTTAGCTCTTTAGTATACCTTCTTGCAGTCTCGACTTAAAATGGCTTTCCACAGTATAACGATACATTTCAAAATATATTTTCTAAAGTTTACCTTAGCAGCTTCCGAGTACTGTCCGTTCTGGAAAAGCATATTGAATTTCCTAACAAATAAGTCTTCGGCCCCAGCAAAATTATTCCTGACAGCAATTCTCAAAGCTAAATCTGGATTCTGAAGAGCAGTGTTGATGTAGGGTATGATGTTATTCTCGTCGATACTGACAGATAGGACCTAAAAAATATTTACGATTCGACAATAAAATAATTCTTAAAAGTGGTTTGATAAGTATTGATAGATTTAATTGTTAACACAGATAAGTGGGATTACAAACCTGGCCTTTCCTGTTAACTCCAATGATACCACCAGTAGCTTCATGAGGAGCAGTAACAAATATTGTATCCCCACTAATTCTATTCATGAAAATACAAGTAGCTGTTTCCAAATCATACAGATGAATGTATCCGTACTTAGTAATCAGGTATATGACATCGTATTTGGAGCTCACCTGAGATAGGAAAAAAGTATACACAAATTAAAAAATTATATGTCAAGACTTATTAAAAGGAAATTAATTTGGAAGAGTTAAAATACAATTGAGAGTTACTGACTTGCATGGCAACTGGAAAATCATTTTGGGCTTCAGCAGGGAAGACTACTTCTACGGCCTTCTTCGAAAACGGTTGATTACCAGTTGGAGGTTGACCAACTTCAATAATGTGCAGCTAAAAAAAATATATATACAATTATTAAAATCAAGTAAAAACAATCGCATTATAAGACCTGATAACAATATAAGATTTAAATAAATATCCAAGATAACTGACCTTTCCTCCCTGAACATTCCTGACAGCGAAACAGAATAAGGTTGACATTTCTGGATTTCCTTCCATTTTAAACTGAGCGAATGATGCAGCATGTCCAGGAATGGATTGTGAACACCTCCTTTCAACTGAATACAACTGCATGCATCCTGCTACACGATTTTGCTGGAAAAAAAACAAAACAATTATTATAAATTCATATTTTACCATTTTGGTAGTATTCATACTACAGAAAGATTAAATTAAAATTATTATAAATAAAAAGAGTATCATTTAAAAAATAAATAAGAATTTAAAAAAAAAAAAAAAAAATGAAATACCAATATTTATAAAAAAATATAATTTGCAATCTCCTTGAAGAATCAGAGCTTTCCTTAACTTAAGAAATCTAAATTTATGAATAATTATATGAAAAAAAGAACAAATGAAACTTACCTGAGCAGATATTCCAATCAAAAGCAACCACTGCTGTTTTGGGTCAGTTCTATAATTAATAACTTGGCACCCGTTAAGACTGAAATGTCTATCGAACATTTTAATAGGCTGAGAATCGCCTGGGGGAAAAAAAAAAACAAAGAAAAAAAATCATTAAAAATACATAAGTGCAAATTAATATAAACTATTGTGTGGCATCATAGGCTCTGTTAAAGGTCGACCAAGAAATCATGAACACGGGAGAAACTGAAAGCTTAGCTTCATTTAAAGTCGGAACTTCCGAGTATTGCCGAAGTCTGTTCAGTCGGGTGCTAAGACCATACCCATTCCTAGTTTGTATGACAAGCGCAGTTATGTCAACTCTCACAATCTGTTAGGTTTCCCGTTTTGTTTGTTTTTATACAGTATGAATTATAATCACTAACACTATCCTAAAAGATCTAAGAACTATCCTAAAAGATTTTTGTATGATCCACAAATCCGCGGGATGATGCAAATGCAAAGGACGCTAAAAATAACGGGGTTGGAACAAACCTAATATGTATTTGCTATTATAAAAATGATTGCTCTCCATGACAATTAATCAAAATAATATTAGCGAATTTATAGTTTGTTTTTCCCCATTATATTTTTTATAAATAAAATAACCAGTAAAACTTATCTTAGAATCAATCTCATTATTTTTATTAAAGTTATAAAATAGATATTAATTTTATTGTAATAGAAAGCAACTTTTCATATTATAGGACTAGATATAGTTTACAAACTATTTACAAACAAAAATAAAAAAGTAACAAATCAAACTCAGATATAAAGAGAAAGAAAAAAATAAGATTAAGGAAGAAGAAAATCGATTTGGATTTAAAGAATATTACTATGCAAAATCAATAAATAATAATATAAAGATATTATTTATATTATTAGCGATTTCTTAACAGATACAGTGTTGCCTGTTGCAAAAAAATATTTAAAAAATATGCAATGAAGTTATCAAAAAAAAAAAAATTAACAAAAGAACAACACAGCGTTTTTTTACAATGGTCTATTTTATTAAAACCTGACAACACATGACACCAAAAAACGACACTAGCTCACTCCTCAGATTTCCATGACTTCTTGGTCCACCTATAGTAACTAGTAACTAGTATACTAAAGGGTTTGGATAGTCAACCCCCTTTTTTATAATATTATAAGTTAAAAAACTTTTATCGTAGTAATATTACTAATCTGTTTTCGTATATCTTAAATAGAAAGTGGTATCGCTTGGGAAGTTTACCTTCCATGCTCCAGTGGTACACACTAGTCTCAGTAACAAGGGCCAAGGTGTTTGGTGAAATCCATTTCCAGAAAACCACATCATCGGACATAGTATGAGCCTTCATCTTGCTCTTCATCTCGATGTTGAAAATCTGCAGGGTCTTTTGAGCTAGACATGTAAATAGAAAACAAAAAACAATGTTAAACTAATATGTAACGTAGATTTTAAATCTTTATTTTCATCAGCGATAATCATCGGCAATGCTATATTATAAACAATTTATAAAATGCAATGCACCAAAAGTGATAGAATACAGCAATTTAAAAAACGAACCTGCAGCAGTCCCATCGGTTCCAGCTTTGCCTTTAAGAGCAATAACTTTGCTCGCTGGGTTCATAATAGCTGAATCGGCAGATATAGGTCTCCTTATAGGATTGCTGGTATCGTTCATGTCGATGATGACAACTTGGGAAGATTCACCGACTTTCTCCCTCACACAGATGAACTTATCTGATTCCATAGTGACAGTGTTAAAACTTACGCTAGCCTGGTTGATCCCAACCGAAGACAGCTGTAAACATTCAACAAAAATATATATAATTAGGTATGCATAAATATTTTGTTAATTTATTATTTCAGTTTTGAAAACTAGTTGAGAGTTTATTGAAAGCTTAGGGAAATATGTGATATTAATCATTTTGTTTTCATTTTTATTATCTAATAAAAAATTTATAAATAAATTACTAATACATTTTTTTGTAAATGGTATTAGCAGTTTCGGACTGAAATATGACTTCCCACCAATAGATATGAATCTTTAGTTGAGACTGTACATGTTGATAATTATAATTGAATTTGTCAATATTTATATTGACATATTTACATGAAAATATTAAAGATATGTTTGTTATCTTGGAACAACCTTATTGATGCAGGCTCCAGCGGTTTCTTAAAAATTAAATAATTTCATCCTTTGAGTAAATTAAAAAATATATGTATATGATAACAGGTGATAACAGCAGGCTGGCTTATTAAAGAAGACCTTAAATTGAAGGTAATCAATAGTTAAATCAATACTAACTGGGCAACATAGTATATTGATCCACCTGATTGACAACAGTTAAATCAATACTAACAGGTGAACATAGTATATTGATCCACCTGATTGACAACAGTTAAATCAATACTAACTGGTGAACATAGTATATTGATCCACCTGATTGACAACAGTTAAATCAATACTAACTGGTGAACATAGTATACCCCAAATAAAATAGTTACCCAACACAACATGGGTACTCAAATAAAGGAGTTATATAGGCAACATTTTACTTGGTTACCCACTGAAAAAATGTTATTTGTGGGTAACTAAGTAAAGGAGTTATGTTGGCAACATTTTATTTGGTTACTCACCAAAAAAAGTTGGTGGTGGGTAAACAAACATATAAAGGAGAAGTTAAGTTGGCAACATTTTACTTTGTTACCATAGTCTAGTAAGACAAAGGGACATTTTGTACAATGTACATTGGGACAAAGGAAAATCACACTTCTGTAATTGTAAGTGACAATATCTGTTAGCCTGACAATCAAAAAGACAAAGGAACGTTTTTACAATGCCACACTAAATGTATTAGGTAAATTTGGGCAGGTAACCATGTAGGAGTGTCATCGTATCTACGTCACCCCTATGTTTTCTGTTTTTTTTTTTTTTTTTTTTTTTACTTCCATGAAAATATGGAAGTATGGTGATACCTTCCAAAACGTGATTCCGAGATCTCTGTGAAGGAGGGGTCTTACAAACCCGGGGATATCATTGAAATCATATAAATGTATGTCTGTGCGTACGTATGTATGTACGTTCGGAACTTTAAACCTTTATAACATCGCTTCAAGACATCGTATTGAGATGTGGTTTGCGGCATTTTTTTTATAACTTTTGTCGGAAAAACTGATGCGCAAACCCGAACATCGTAGCTCACGATGTTTCGGAGCTACAGTCACTTAAGCACGAAATCAGTCTGTCGACGGTAACTTCAGTAGGCTTTATTTGACTTCAATTTCCTTTGGGGTATATATGTGTCCTATATGGTAGATTGTACCTATACTTTTTGAGCACAATCAGACAAGCGGTTTGGGAGATATTGGCATTTTAGTGTTTTTACTTCCATGAAAATGGGTGTTAATACGAGTTCTCTCTTGCTCACGTATTGACACCACAACATTTCATGGAAGTCATGTGTGGGATTTCCACACTGGTACTTTATTAAAGGTTTTATTCAGCCACAACAACAAGAATTAATTATATTAAGTGGCTTTTGTCATACAGAAAGTAACTGTAAAGATAAGATAAATAAATATTAAAGGATAAAAGATAATAATTACAAAAATAGAATAAACAATATAAAATAATACAAGTAATAATAATAATAGTATAGTAAAATAATAATAATAAAATAAATAAACTCACAAAGGTAAAGTAGCAAATCTGATTTGTTTTTTGTTTCTTTGAAAATGAGATTATTGGAATCTAGGTATGGCAGAACCCCGAGACCTACTACTAACAGAGTCACGAATACGGACTTTATGGAAAATTAGACAATGAAAAAGAAACGAATAAGGCCGTGAGTTTGACTGCTAATCAGTCAGATCTCTCCTCAACATGGAATTCGTTTGAGTAATAATGCCCTATACTCATGAACAAAATGGTACAGCCAACCGGGAAAGTAGAAGTTTAGTTGAACTTGCTTGTACTGTATTGAAATCGGCAGATTTGTCTACAGGATTGTGGGCTGAAACTGTGTCAACGACAGCTTACATTTTAAACCTAACTGGGATGAGTGGTATAGCTGTGAAGCCACCTTATGAAGTCTGGTACAACAAAGTACCCACTGTCAAACATATACATGTCAAATCGGCTTCTACATCAAATTCAACCAAGCTATAATTGAGTTCCTTCAATAACCAACTAGATCCCCTTGCGCAGGTTGAGGAGGTGCGGGCTCAGAATACGACAGTACCTATTTCAAATCAACTTGATGAGGAGAAGAATGAAGTGGAGAGGCCTAGAGACGTTCAAGCTGAAGAATTACCTGATCTTAAACACCCTGGAGATTTTAAGGAGCCTCCTGTGGATCAAATGCAGTTCACCAAAGATTGCCGTTTAACCTTGGATGAACTCCAAGAGAGTTTCCCTGAGATCTCACGATCTCTCGTCCATGAGATTGTCTCGGGAAAAATGAGTTTTCGCAAAGTTTGTGCCTGGTGGGTTGACAGAGAGCTGACGACCAAACACAAGGCACAACGAGTGGCTGCAGCTTGAGAATTTTTAGAATGCTGCAGAATTGTTAGGGATACTTTTGTCGAGTCCATTGACACTGGAGATGAAACCTAGGTGTCACACTACACCCCGGAGAACAAAAACAGTGGAAACACAACACCTCTCAAAGTACCAAAAAATTCAAAGTAATGAAGTCCATCAGGCAAAATCATGGCCTCTGTTTTCCGGGACCAAAAAGGAATTCTCCTGATTGAGTTTTTGCCTCAAGGGGAAACAATTAACACTGACCGGAATAGTAGGACCCTGAAGAAGCTCCATCTGACCATACAGAACAAGAGAAAGAAATTTTGACCTCCAGTGCATGCCTTCTCCACGACAACGCTCGGGCCACACGTCGCTCGTTCCACAACGGCACTTTTGGATAAGTTCGGTTGAGATCGTCTGACCTATCCACCTTAGGGGGGTGACACACTTCGCTACCCTGGACGTCAATGAGAATAGATGGAACCTGTCACACGAGGTGGCGCCACCTACCGGGTGGCACTACACGGTCGACCGTCCGACTGTCTAGCCACCACCCACAGGTGGCGCCACCCGGTCAACCCATTGTTTTCAATTGAGCCTGTCACACGGTGCCACCCAAGTCCCTGCCACTCAGCCCCCACTCCTTCAATCAAATATAGGGGAAATCAAATCATGGGCTGACTGCATCCCTCATATAAGTGGGTGGCGCAGTCAGGTAGCGGGAGCAAGTGGCATCAACCAGGTGGCGCTACCCGGGTGGCGAAGTGTGTCACTACCCTTAGTCTCTCGACTTGGCCACTTCAGACTACCAACTCTTCACCAAAATGAAGGAGGGATTAGCCGGAGAAAGCATCACAAGTGACGAGGAAGTGAAACAAGATGTTACCAACTGGACCAAGGAGGTGGTGGCAAGCTTCTAAAGGAGGGAATTTCAAAACTCATTTTGCGGTATACCAAATGTAGGTATTGATGTCGTTGGGGATTAAGTGGAAAAATAATAAATATATTCAAGTTCAATTTTTATTTTTTTTTTTTTTAAGTAAGTTATTTTCTGGACGATCCTCATACAATGAAAGCTTTAGATCATTATAAAAGCTCAGAAGTTAGAAGAATATATTTATAAATATTAGTAAAATAAAATAATAAGCAAATTTATAGTCATAATAATAAAAAACATCCTTAACAACTGAATTTCCATATTGTACAAATCTTATCCATTCAACTAACCAAAAAAATTAGTACACAATTTTAAAAGAAAATAACATTTCCCAAAAAGATACTCATACATATGTAAATACAGAATAATGAAAATTTAGTTTTAATTAAAGTATATAAAAAATACAAAAGATATTAACATGGGATTATTAACCCTTAAATACTAATGGTAATTGGATGGCTGGTATTACTAAACCTTCGTCGTTTCGACTAACATATGCAGAAAATACATTTTTTGGGTTGAAACTACACTTTTATAAAAAGAAAACTATTAAGAACTCATTATTAAATCTTTTAGTGAGATATAAAAACATTTGACGACAAATAACTTAGTGGGGACATTGGAAGAATCTGAAATTAAGTAACATTAATGCACCAGGTCCCATGCCCCAGGCCAAAAGCCCTTTGCTAAGTGCTCCAGGCCCCATATTATCAGCCATTGAACATTAATGCACCAGGTCCCATGCCCCAGGCCAAAAGCCCTTTGCTAAGTGCTCCAGGCCCCATATTATCAGCCATTGATCTCTGGCCCAAGGCCAAATACCCTAGGCCCATTGCCCCTTACCCCTAGGCCTATTGCCCCTTACCCCAGGCCCATTTTCCCAGGCTATAGGCCCATTTTCCCAGGCTATAGGCTCATTCAACGACCAATTAATTCCCTACGTTTATTACTAAACGTTAGTCGAATTGACGAAGTAGCTTTGACGGGAATTTGCCAGAAAACGAGTGTATGCTCAAAAGGACTACAACCGCTACACTAGCAGGTGTGTTACTAACCAGTGCAAGCACTGCAGAAGGATGGGGTACCCATCATCATCGCATACGAGCGTAAAAGGTTAAGGTTCAAACTGTCCTCGTCGATTCGACTGCATTTCAGGGTTAAGTACTGTA
The DNA here is from genome assembly GCA_951217055.1 of Gerris lacustris. Lineage (NCBI taxonomy): Eukaryota > Metazoa > Arthropoda > Insecta > Hemiptera > Gerridae > Gerris > Gerris lacustris. Next base: position 26,618,714 of record OX578285.1, read on the forward strand.
GTCAAACATGTATCAAGATCTGATTTACTCAAGAAATCTAGTAATTAAGGGTCCTTCCAAAATTTGTTTGACTAGTTCAAGCTTAAATGCATTTAGTTTTCTACATCCAGGAATAATATTGTATAAGTACTATGTTAAATATACTAATATACTATGTTACTACTTAAATATACTATGTTAAAATGGACATGTCTGATCTGCTAGTCATCAGGAAGAATTTCCATGCCCCATATATGTTTCATAACACATATATATGTCCAATACACCCATATATGTTGCTGACGTGTGTACTTGTTATTTGAAAGATCTGTGGTTAGGACTGCTTGTTAACAGGTCTATTAATGACAAATTTTTGAGGGTTCTTACTAACTTTGTTGTAAATAAGGTTTATAAACCTGATAAAGGGAGAATTGTGGTCATATTATAAAAGAACATGAGGAAGAATTTCAATGCCACATGTCACATGTCATGCTCTGCTGAGGTGGGAGCAAGAGGTTATTATCGAATTTGTTGTAAATAAGGTTCAGTAACATCTGATAAGAGGGAAAATTGTGGCCGTATAAAAGAACATGTGGAAGAATTTCAATGCCACATGTCATGCTCTGCTGAGGTGGGAGCAAGAGGTTATTATCGAATTTATTGCAAATAAGGTTCATTAACATCTGATAAGAGGGAAAATTGTGGCCGTATAAAAGAACATGAGGAAGAATTTCAATGCCACATGTCATGCATGCTCTGCTGAGGGGGGAGCAAGAGGTTATTATCGAATTTATTGCAAATAAGGTTTATTAACATCTGATAAGAGGGAAAATTGTGGCCGTATAAAAGAACATGAGGAAGAATTTCAATGCCACATGTCATGCTCTACAGAGGTGGGAGCAAGAGGTTATTATCGAATTTATTGCAAATAAGGTTTATTAACATCTGATAAGAGGGAAAATTGTGGCCGTATAAAAGAACATGAGGAAGAATTTCAATGCCACATGTCATGCTCTGCTGAGGTGGGAGCAAGAGGTTATTATCAAATTTATTGTAAATAAGGTTTATTAACATCTGATAAGAGGGAAAATTGTGGCCGTATAAAAGAACATGAGGAAGAATTTCAATGCCACATGTCATGCTCTGCTGAGGTGGGAGCAAGAGGTTATTATCAAATTTATTGTAAATAAGGTTTATTAACATCTGATAAGAGGGAAAATTGTGGCCGTATAAAAGAACATGAGGAAGAATTTCAATGCCACATGTCATGCTCTGCTGAGGTGGGAGCAAGGGGTTATTATCGAATTTATTGCAAATAAGGTTTATTAACATCTGATAAGAGGGAAAATTGTGGCCGTATAAAAGAACATGAGGAAGAATTTCAATGCCACATGTCATGCTCTGCTGAGGTGGAAGCAAGAGGTTATTATCGAATTTATTGTAAATAAGGTTTATTAACATCTGATAAGAGGGAAAATATCCCATAATAAAAGAAATTGACTCAAATCTAGCCAGATAGTTCATGATAAGTCCAGGGCCCACATCTAGCATTCTTAGCAATTTTATCTCTATATCTAACCATCTTCACCATAGGAAATGTTTATAATAAAGTAATTATTGATTAATTTCAACATTATGCAATATACTAGGTATAAATAAAATAGTATTTGTTTTTATTGTAATCGTATATTGTTTATTGTTTTACTGTATAATTATTTTATTGTTCAAATATCTATCAACAAATTTAATTAATGACTCAGTCTATTAAAATTGTTATGCATTATATCTCTTGGGAGTAAATAATATTATAAACTTGATTAAACTTATATTTTTTAACTGTTACCCAATTTTAAGATTCTTATTAAAACATTTATCAAATATAACTTTGCGCAAATGTTTGTCTATAACAGATTTACTCATGAGTAATTTATAAAAAAATCCTTATCAAAGCAGCCACCTTAGTAATTATCTTTATCTACGATTGATACGAAATATAAACATTGTGTCCCTGTTTAGATGCGTAGAAATTGATTCTTAACGTACTTGTATTCATTGCGCATGCGCGTCTCATAGTTCTGAAGAATTCCTCTTCTTTACCACCCCAGGGCGGTAAAGAAGAGGAATTCTTCAGCTTTACGCACGATTAGCGAGTTTGTTTACATTTAACAAAATTAATTTGCTGTTCTTTTATTAAAGTAACTGTTTATATCGAGTTTTTAGTGAAAAACAATGAGCGAATCAAGTGACTTTGACGAAAATGTGGAGAATAATACTCCTCCAGAAATAATTAATTCGGCACAACACAACTATTATAAATACTACTATAAATATCTCATACTATTATAAATATCTCAGTAAAAACCTGTACTTACTAATTATTTACTCTTAGAACTAAAGATAAGCCTAATAAAGTTGTTAATGGAAGGTAACACAGTGGGGTATTTGCCTTAACATTACTATTTCTTTAGTAGTAGTCTATAACCCTTTTATTTATATATTAACCCTAGAATACTAACCATACTTTGTTGGCGCTTAACACTAACCTTCGTCATTTTTACATGGTTTGTTTTAGAACGTTTTGTTATTACTTTTTAATTTATGTATGTACTTATGTTGTAATTTTCATTTTTTATTATTATTATTATTTATTTATTAATGATTGCATAGCATTATGCCATAAAAATAGTATCACATAATATGAGCAATTCAAAATCAACTTGTATAGTTTGAATGTCAATGATATGTAAGAATTTAATAACAACATTCGAGTATTGTTAAATTTATTAATTTAAGTAATATATTTAAAATAAGTATTATTATTTTTATACAGTATAATAGTGAAAAAAATGTTAGTTAACAATTTAAACAATTTTTTTAGATAGTTCTCCACAAATGGGGATGTCGCAAACAGAGCAATAGGTTGTAGCTCAAAGTAAAAACAGCCTAAAGATAACACTAAGAATTTTCGGGTGGAACTAAAGCAAGCTTGTAGGCATGAAAAGAATGTAGATAAAGCACTGGTAAAGAATGGTCTGTGTTTTACAGAACCAAGATAGCTCATTATTAATTGACGATCATTGTAATTTTTACGAATGGTTAGTATTCTAGGGTAAATATATTCTTAATTCCATTCCTTGGTCTTACAGGTATAAATCAAACCTAAGTTTTCATTCTCATTTGCGATATTTCAACCTCACTTGTGCCATTATCAAGCTAAAATCAAAATTTATTAACAATTAGTAACAACGATAACTCTTAAATGATTTAGAAAAACACAACATAACAAAACACAAATTGTAACTTCATCTACATAGTTGTTTCTAACTGAGAATATATTTATATTTGTAGTATATACATAGCATATTTATAATTTTTAGTATATATACATAGCATATTTATATTCATGGTATATTCTGAGTTAGAAACAACTATGTAGATAAATTACAATTTGTGTTTTGTTATGTTGTGTTTTTCTAAATCATTTAACACTAGAACGACGGCAGCAGTCATTTTGAGTTTAGACCTAATTTCTTTGAATATTTCAAAAGAAATGTAAGTTATATTTATGCAATTTCATGACTTTACTTGTTTTAGCAAGATTTAATGATAAGGAAGTTTCCAAAATATTATCTTTATTTATATATTATTTACATGTTATACCTTTTAAGACGAAATACTGTCATTTTGACCGCTACTAAAAATATACAGTTCTCTATATTAAATAATGCTATAGCTTTGTTTAGGATGGTAGATAGTTAGTTAAAAAAATAAATCAAAATTAGCCAAATTTGGGCCGATTAAACGGTATAATATTGTTTTTTAAAAAAGTTTTTGAACAAAACGTCCTTCTATTGCATAATTGGAAGAGACAAAACAACACACATAAATTACACAAATATACACATCACACATATTTACATAAATTATGAGTCATAAAATCAGTTTGTATTATATAAATGGGCTTAACTATGTTTAAAATACTATCTTAATTAATACTAATTATTAACAAGCTATTGTATTATTCAACAAAAAAAAACAATATAACTATCTGGGTTATAAGTTATAGGACTGACTAGGACTGACTCTCGATGACAAACTGACTTGGAAACGACACTAAGACAACATTACTTCAAAAGTAGCAACTTATGTTTATGTCTTTAGAAAATTAAAAAACAGAGTACCTGAAGAGACAATGGTCACAGTCTACAAATCAGTGGTTCAAAGTAGACTAAGCTACTGTATAATAATGTGGGGCCATACTAACACTAATCAACTGCTATTACTTCAAAATAAGATAATTAGAATTATACTAGGGTTACAACATGACGATACTTGCATACCACATTTTAAAAAATTACAGATTATGACAGTCATTAACCTTTTTATTTATCAATCACTATTATACATAAAGACTAATATTAATTTATACGATAAGAACAGTTTAATGCACAGCTACAATACAAAAAATAAAGACGGACTGGTCATTCCCCCTAACAGATTAAACAAATCACAGGTTGGTCACAGCATCCTTGGCATTAAGTACTTCAATTCTCTAGAAAAGAATGTTCAGGAGCTACCAGAGAAAGCTTTCAAAAAGTATATTACGGGATTTCTTTCTGAGAACCCTTACTATACTCACCAAGAGTTTCTCTATAGAGCAAACAAAACAATTTAATATAGATAATGATAAATAGATTCAAAGTAGGATTTGTCTTTACTACTTATGTATGTAAAATACTTATGTATGCATACTTATGTATTTGTTACCTAGTTTATTTTAGAAATTGTTATTTTAAGAATTATTTTATTATAAAAATTGTATTTTTTTGTATTTAAAGATTTCTAGAGTTTTACAATTTGTAAAACATAATGACAATAAAGAGATTGTTATTATTATTATAACATTTCTCAAGAGAAAAGTTTATTAATATAGAAATAAAATAATATTATAACTTTAAATTACCTACTTCAAAACTATCTGAATACATAATTCTTATGTTATATAATACGAGTACAGTGAAATACCACCGCCAAAGGAAATTAGTTGAATTCTAAAGTGCCACATTCCAATATTGCCGGCTTTTCCAAAATAAGTTTTGTTTAGACCATTGTAAGTCATTCTAAAGTTAGTAAAGAGTTAACTTTAAAAGCACTTAAAACTTTATAGGGTTAATTAAATGATAAATAATGAAATCAGAATGTTCAAAGGTCCTGATTGAACAAGACAACGTAAGTACTTGTACCGACAAGATAATTAATATAATAGAATTAATAAAGTTACCGAAGTTTCTCACAGACGAGAGAAACTTTTGAATTTTCCTTAAAAGACCCAATTAATCAAGAATTTATACTACAAGGAACAATCTACTATAAATTAGCAATAAAAACTGATAGATAGAAACATGTAAAACAGTAATAAAACATGAATTATCCAAATATGATGAAAAATTTAGGATAAATAAAAGGTAAGAAAGCAAATAAAGAGTTATTTACCTACTAAAGAACTAACATGTTTTATATATTTCCCTGAGTTTTCTGTATTTTGATACTGCAAAATTAGAAGGGATTTCTGAATAACGGATAAGGGCACTTTAACTCAGGTAAATCTTTAAAAATGGGCAGGAGACCTAATTCTTTAAGAACAATTTCTGATAAATATACTGTACATTAGTTTCAAAAATGTATATGAATATATATATATATATATATATATATATTCCAAAATTCACTTGTCTCAAGAACAAGTTTGGCATCATAAGGCAGTGTTTCTTTTCAATTTTCCCCAAAATCAATTCAATATAATGCCTAAAAATGCCACCTCTTTATGAAAACACTAGGAAACCACTTCATTCAAAGGGATATTTGAGGAGCCTAGTATCAAAGACGGACATTCAACATTTTTTCCAAATTTCAGTTATTGATTGTTTCTTCGGTTTGTTTCTTTCAGTTAAGTATTGCAGAAGTAAACAAAAGTATCCTAGGCACTAGGCAGTCTGTGGACTTGCTTTAGAGGGGACCAACCTGGCATTTACCCAGTAAACTGAAAATGAAATTTGTAAAGTTTTAGCTCAATTGAGGAGCCTAGTATCAAAGACGGACATTCGACATTTTTTCCGAATTTCAGTTATCGATTTTTGGCCGCTGCATCAGATTCTGCTATCCATTTGTATCAAAAATGACCAGAATAGGGGTAAAAATGCAACAATATTTGTAGTTTTGTTTCAAATATGGACAAGTCAACACGAGTTTTGCTTCAAAAGTGGAAATAACCGAAACAGCCAATCAGGAGGCTGCATTGTACTAACTCGTTCCCATGATGCACTGCGGCCTTTAACATCTGAATACCTACTCCTATCATATTTGGCATACAGGTTTAGAAAAATGATACCCTGAGGGGAAATCAAGAAATTAATTTTAGCTCTAAATTTGGGGGCACTACCCCCCAAAAACTCTGAAAAACGTGAAAAAAAAAATTTCTCCATTATTATTATTCTAACGAATATTTTCCACGTAATTTTGCTTCAAAAACGGACAAAACCTTGTTTGTGTTTCAAAAGCGGATAACTCCATTTTGCTGCTAAAACATCAAAGAAATTCACGTTTTCAGAACTTCTAACTAGTTTTGAGTCTATTAAGAGTGTACAGAAAAAAAAATCATAGCTCTAGCACATGTAGAATTTGTGCTACAGTTTTTCGGCTCTCCTGTAAAATTTTGAAATGTGCTCTTGTCCGTCTTTGATACTAAGCTCCTCAATTAGTCCTAAGTACTTTGCGAGAAAGGAACATCAGACACATGAACATAAAAGTGATAATATCCTTTAGTCTCTTAATAGTTAATTAGACTAAAGGATATTACCACTTTTATGTGCGGAAGTGACATATTGCTTAGTCCCAAAGTACTTTGGACAAAATATCTGTTTGCCATAATACTTATGGAAGGTACTTGACTTAAGTTTTGCCTCTTGTCCCTATTATACTTTAGCCCCCTTTTAGGAGAATACTAAACTAAAATAGTACCCTTTTTCTAACATATTCAAGAAAAAATAGTCTAACCATTGTCAGATTAATATTAATGGATTGTCAGGTTTTCTTTTAACCTTTATCAGGTTAAAATAACGGGACTGTCCATTTCAAAACAGGAGGTATGGCTACCCTAATTATATTTATTTGTCTAAAGAGAACTTTTGGACCAAGTAATATCACTTTTCTGTACATAGAAGAGAATAGGAGACTGGACATCGTAAAAGCAAATAAAGAAAAAAGAAGTACTAAATTTCTTTTAAATCGACCAGTAGGACAGTCGAAACCATGTACACTTGATAAGATAAAACAGCATTTCCCAAACTTTTTTGACTGTGGCCGGGTACAAGATTTTAAAATGTTTTGCGACCCACCTCAAAAAAAAATGTATGTATTTTCAAAAAAAAATCAAGTTATTTGTTTGTTTATTCGTACTAAAAAATTGCAAAATAATTAAATAAGAAAAATATAAGTAATTAAAAAATTAACAATTATATTCATTTAAAACTTTAGTAAATGAAGTAAGCTTTGCTTTCTACATATTTTGCCTTAGTGCGAAGGATAATGTTATTTGTCATCACATAACAATTTCAAATTAGGAGGTAATGATGTTAATTTTATTCTCATATTAGGTTCGACATCCAATATGTTTCGATACTTATTTTTTAAGTACACGAAGATTGAGAACACAGCTTCACACGTATAAGTAGTGACAAAAGGCATTAAAATTTGTATAGCTTTTTCGCATACGCTTACGCAACCAAAAAGTAATTAGTGGTACAGTTTCAAACACATTTTTCAGAGATGGTTGCGCATGAAATTTCAATTATATTATCAACTTCTGTTCACTTAGATTTAACATTCCTTCCTTTTCAATTTCGACAGAAAAAGGATCTTTAATCCACATATTATTTGAAGGAATATCCGGAAAGCAGTCTTTAAAACTATTTATTAGCTTCGAAAGATGTTCTTGAATTGAAACTGATAGTGTTTCTAGATGTAAATCTCCTTCATCATAGTTTGCATGGTTTTCAATAAATGTATAAGTAAAGTTTTAAAAGATTTATCATTTCTTCATTAAATTAATGAAGAAACTCCATTATTTTCTAAGAAAGGTTTAAATAAAAATATTTATTGATAATAATTTTATTTTTAACCGAAAACATTTTTCATGTTTTTACAATTTGTTTTCGCGACCCGGTAACATTTTTCTACGACCCGCGGCCAGGCCGCAACCCACACTTTGGGAAACGCTGAGATAGAACAAATGTTTTCCATTATGACACACTTCACCTTGATCACTTTGATCTTATAAGCATAACAAATAATTAAATGTATTATATACATTAAATATAATTTCTTAACTATATTTGATTTTATACTATCGTGTAGTTTTTCAGGTGATGTGAAAGGTAAGTAATTATTTTTAATTAGCTTCGGTTAAACTGCAGACGGAAAGCTTGTATAACAAACACAGAAACTAAATAGCATAATTTTATGGATAAATTATTTTGAGAGTGTTGTTCCTTTGCCTATTTGTTTCTTGTGTCAAAGGTACAATACTCACCAAAATTTAATATAGTGCACAATTTAAACAAAAAAATGTCTTAACTTGGTGACAAAAGAAATATCTATAGGAGAATTGTAAGCTTCCATTGATGCAATAAATACAAGCTTCTGTTGATTCATATAGATAAAGTTAGTAGAAATATTTTGCAGTTTATTGAGAGAGAAGCATTTTTTCCTACGAACCCTCCTTTTAAGTTAATAAATGAAAGAATTAAATTAAATACAGCGTTATCAAAGAGTAAATCATCGAATAAGTAAAAGCCCGACCTAACAATGAAACCTGCACCAATAAGGATGTTATTTTCTTCAATCAAATCTTGATTGTCAATCTTAGATCTGCACACTGACGTTAGTCAGTTCGTAAAAGGGAATACTGCAACCGTAAGTGTGCATAAATATTCGATAAACGTATTAAAACGCCCGAATAATAAGTTAATAAAAATTGTTCCGGTCTATTGTTTTCATGTGTAAACGGGTTAAAGTTCACACAAAAAACGTCGTCGTGGAATTGAGGAAAAATGGAAAGTTTTAAGCCGCAAGCCGTATATAAATAGTAGTCGTATATAGTAATACATCGAATTAACTAAGGTTCTCCGCTTTTAAAGATAATAAGAGGCCGTTAATGAAAACAAGATAATAAAGTTGTGTAAATCGAGGGCGACGGGAGCAAGGTGATATTATGTATATTAAATATTAATCCCGTTTTAACATGAGTTTGTTCGAATAAGTCGGCGTTAAAAGCGGACTAGAGAGAACAATTACAAAGTGCAAATAGTGGAACACATGAGCGTAAGATAGGGTATGTGTATTATCAAGGTACCGGAACCTCGGAAGATGAGGGCCCGTGTCGACCTTTGGACCTTTACGACTAGACTCGCGAGCCCAAGGGTCGCTCACCGGCACATTATTAAATATAAAACTAACGGCGGTGAAATGTTTCATCCGTAAACCCGTTAATTACAGCGCTCCGAGTAAAACATAAATAAAAAAATATACTAACCTGTAAGTGTTCTTGGAATCTGATGGGAAGTATTTGAGTCATCTCGGCTGATTTTTAATCGAACTCTGCACCGAATTTACAAATGGGAAATAACAATATTATACGGGGTCTTGGCGATATCAATTTCGCCGGAGGCTAATTCATTCCTACGACACAATCTATTTCGTGGTCAAAATGGCTACATATGTCATGTATTGAAGTATAACTCGGACCGAAACCACCGCGAGAATCACTTGGACCCGATAAACTGAGAATCTGAGGTCTAAACGGCACTTCTATCTCGGAACTAAACGAATTAAATAAAACCCAAGATCGAAAAAAGAACTATTACACCATAGGCAGTCTCGGAGGATGTAACCGTGCGTAGGGGGTATCTAGACTAGGGAGCCGAGAGAGGAACGGGTTCCCGATCCTGCACGAACACGGACCGAAGACAGCCGAACTCGCAGTTATCTATGTCCCACTGCCATGTTGTTCAATCCTCGTGGCCGTAGTCTATAACCCCCCGACGTACTTCGTCCCGACACATAGATTCGTCCAAATATAAAACACCAGATATTCTTCCCGATATTTTCCTATTCGCTTCCTAAAACTTTTAAACTGAATATCCGAGTATAATAATTTTTATTTCGGCCGATAAGAGTTATTATAGAGATATGGGAAGAAACTGGGCGAGGTCATGGAGGGGGGACCGTTGAGTCGAAACCTAACGTCGACTGTTTCCCCTCGATATAAACTCGTCGACACGTGACGTCATCACTACTTCCCTTCCTACGCCGTTTACTCTTTACACCATAAATATAAATATGTACATATTATTATATTTATAAATAATATTTCACTACCTCCTACTTATTTATTTTTCAGAAGCACTTCAATATTATTTCTGACCCCACTATTAATGTCCTAATGATAAAAACAACCCGATGTTTTCTTGGCGTTAAGAAGCGGGTACTTGAGCATTACTTTCTTTAATGAAGGATTAGCGAGAAGAAGCGGTTAAAATTATCCCCTACACTAATTAATCCGACTTTTCTCATTTCTCTCTGTTTACTACATTATTTGTCATGTTTATTTATTTTAATAATTGCAATCCTGTACCGTATTAATTACCTAAGAGTCACTTTTTTAATTTCTTATAAAGAGAAAGTATTGTGATAGTGGGAAAATTCAATTTTTAGATTTTGATGGATATACACGATCGAAAAAAGTGGTTTTTAAAAAATTAAAAGCTTTTATTAAGTGTCTGTCTGCCGTGTGTGGTCTGTGCAGTCGCGCGCGGAGCCTTAACTACTGGGCCGTTCATGACGAAATTTGGCATACATGTTCAGAAAAATCATACTCCGAGGCAAAATCGAGAAATGAATTATAGCTCCAAATTTGGAGGTGCTAACCCCAAAAAACTTTGAAAAATGTATTTTCTCAAAAACGGTTCCAATGATTTTGATTTAAAATTTTTTTTAATCTAACGATACAAGCCACTTTCCGGGAAAAATATGGTTCCTGAGAAAATAGCTTTAAACGCGGAAGGAGAGAGGCCGGGTTCGATTCCCCGCCGAGGAGAAGTTACTTTTATGATAAATTTTTATAAAAATCTCAATAATAATTAAATGTACCGACGAAAACTCGAAAACTAATAAATGGAAAACACTGGGCTAAGTAATTATGAACTTGTATACGAGAAAGTTTGTCTGAGTTGTCTCGGACCTCGGACCGATCTTCTACATAAATATATACTGTTACTGTTCATAAAAATCTATAGCCAAACATTTCATTAGGGTTGAAAGAGCCTCTTATGTATCATATATATATGGGTTGGAAGGGGTGGGTTGAATTATATTATTTTCAGAAGAAGAAATCAGTTACTCTGTGGGGTGAAGCACCCATCACACAAGTCAATTATAAAATTTTTAAAAAGGGTACCATTTGTGTATTAATCGACGAGAATGAATACTGGACATTCACCTAACTATATTCAGTGCTATATTGATAATAATATTAGGGTTAAGATCAGTGGCGTAGCTATGGGCCTGCATTGCGGCGGGCCCCCACGATCAGGGGGCCCCCAAATCAACGTCGACGGGGGCCCCCAGTTCAAAACGCAAGAGGTTATTTTTTTGCTCATCAATTGTGTTTGGCGAGGGGCCCCCAAAAAGTTCTTGCGGGGGGCCCCCCAAAAAGTTCTTGCGGGGGGCCCCCCAAAAAGTTCTTGCGGGGGGCCCCCAATGCCCTAGCTACGCAACTGGTTAAGATATTTCTCCATTTTATTCGGAATGATATCAATGTAGGTATATTATTGAACTTACCTCATACAATTACTGCGTTTTTTCTCTGTATCTTCTTTTTTAATGTCTTCTTATATACACAGGATATTAACAAACAATTAGAACGACAAACAAAATATATATTTCTTATAAACACAGTAAGACTGAATTTAAATCCAATAATATCTCATTTAAACAGCTTGGTTTTCCGGTGAAATCCGCGTCACGAAGGGGTTGAAGTCGGACGTTTCGGACTCGTGAAGAGGACTCCTCTTCTGAGTTTACGTGTAACTGTTTTCCTAGGCAAGCGACTCTAACGATAGTCGCTAGAGACGCTAGCGTCGATCGCTGAGCGATTGCAGCCGTCTGCTCCAGGAGCAGTCATAATCGCAGTCGCTGGCGATCCTAGCAATGCAGTGCTAGAGAAACCAGGCTGTGGCGGTCAAACTGGGAGGATAGATTAAAATAAACGAACCAATTCAAAGTTAAAAATTACTTGAATAAATTAGTATTATAAATACTATATCATAATATAATTTAATTTAATTGATATAATATAATGTAATATCATAATTAAATTTAATTAATAATATATTATGTAAAATAAATATATACCTATAATATAAATATATTAATTATTAAATTACTCAAATGGAACCAAAAAAACAGAATATTTATTGTTTCATTTAAATAGATATTTCACTTGCCTTTATTCGATATGAATCCAGCAGAATTATAAATTTAAAGAAAACCGCGAGAAGTGAGAATTGTTTCTCGCCGTTTAGAACAATGCGTATTCTGGCTTGCTTGCTTGTAGAAACAGAATATCCGTAGGGAAAAGACAATTACTCGCGCTAAAACACCCTAGATTTCATTGGTCCCCGCCCTTTATTTCCCGCCGGTTTCTTCAAATGAGAGAAATGCCCGCTCTACAGAAGGGGGAGAAGAAGGTTTGTATCTACTCGCGCTAAAAATCAAAAATTTTCATTGGCTTCCGCTGTCTTTTGCCCGCCGTTTTCTTCAAATGGGAGAAATATAAATAAAAGGATTTTCTTCATAGTTTTAAAAGGGCGGATAAAGACAATCTTGCCGCGAAAGAAAAAACAGTGCCGCTTCTGCTTTTGTGGTGATTTATTATTTAGTGAACATGTCTTCCAATAGGCTGTATTTTTCCTCTGAGGAAGATGAAAAGCTCATCGAATCAGTGCGGTAACATGGAGCTATTTTCGATTTACAGCATTCGATGTACCGAGATACACGAGTTAAGAACAATATTTGGAAAGAGGTTGCAGAGTGTGTGGAAAGTTGGAAAGATCGGTAAGTTTAATAATAAATATCCAAAAATCCAAATTAGTTCTTGTTAATTTTATAATAATAGTTTATATAATATTTTCATAGTTATAAAAGTAGTTTTTATTATACAGTTTTTAAAACATCGGTTTTAAAAACGTCTTGTCCGAATGATTTTTTATCAGTTGCACGAAACAAGAAACAACCCTCCTCGTTTCTTGTTTTAAAAATTTGATGTGCTCCTTTTCGAGAAGAACTCATAATTTTTTCGGCAATAATATCATCTTCTTCTTTCAATATTAAATATGTAATTCGTTTTTTCTTAAATTAAAAACTACCGTGTTCGCATCTACTGCTAGTTACCTACTGATATGTTGCAATAGTCGCTGGAGACGCGTGTAGGAAAACACCTATTATAATTTTGTGCCAGCGACTATCGCTCAGCGATTATCGCTCAGCGATTATCGCTCAGCGTCTATCGCTGGAGTCGCGTCTTGGAAAACGTACCTTATAAAACTGTTCTCTTTAAATATTACTTTATAGAATAAAAATATATAGTGTAAATGCTAGAATTTGTAGTACATATTCCATAGAATCATGATTTATTTCCTTTCTCTAGCTGATCTAGATAATCGGAATTATATATTTCTCAACCTTAATAAACTTAAGAATTTTAAAAATATAGAAATCATGGAAGCTCAAAGTTATATAAATATTTGATATAATTGCCAATTTTAATGTTTGTCTTGCATTATCACTAAGCTGATAAACGTATTAATTACTCAAATGTGAGATGTTTTAAAGAAAATTTAATGCTCTTTACGATGCAGCAAACCACATCTTTCTATCTTATTTAGTTTTTTATTTATTAGGTGGTAGTTTAAAACTAAAAACAAGACCTAAATGAAAAAATAAATATATCGATATATCTCGAAAACAAAGGTCCATAGGACCTAAGTTTACTTGACATTTGATGTATATTCATATAGGTTTTTCTGTGTAAGTTCATATGTGGAACACCCTGTTATATATATTATTATTGTAATTATTTTGCTTAACGTCTATATTCATTCGCTTCTTGCTAAGTATTGAAGTTCGTTCGCTTTTTGCTTAAGGCCCCCATACACGGCCAAACAATTTGCGCAAACAGAGGCCATACACGTCAACCATGATGTTTGCGCAAACATTGATATAAATACACGTTTCGGGATTATGAAAACCTCAGTTTATTTTGTGAAATTCTTGGGACAAGATGTCTGACTCGGAAGCTGCTTGTGCCCAGTTCAGGCAATTCATGATAAACGGCGATGAATTCACGCCAGAATTCTCTATATTTAACATTTGTTCTGGTCATGATAATAATCTACACATTATAAACAGAACACAGGTCGAGAATGAAGCACAGATAATAAATGCATCACCGGTTATAGGATATATGAATCATTAGAAGAAACCGGCGGGAAATTAAGAGCGGGAACCAATGAAAAGTCCTGATTTCTAGCGCGAATAGTTAAAGCCCTTCCTTCCCACTTCTGGAGAGCGGGCATTTCTCTCAGTAGGAGAAACAGGCGGGAAATAAATAGTTTTAACCAATTAAAACATCCCCTCTGAATTTTCTCTCTCCATGAGCAGCAGGCGGGGAAAGAATGATAATAATAATATTACTCAATATTATAAATAAACGGTGCAAAACAATTTTCACTTTTCCGAGTTTTTTTTTTAATATTATATACTTTTACTGTATTATTACTTAGTGCACATATAAAATTAACTTCTAAATGAAGATCCTGTCTATAGCAGTTATCCTTGCACAGTTGTCACATTGCTTTGGGGACATTAAATTGTAAATATAAATGTTATAAAATTAGTTTGCTTGTTACAAAAATAATAAAATTAAATAATTTAACAGACCATTTTTTAATCGATCATGGATTCGGTCTCAAGGCGACCGGTTAATAGGGCTAGTTAAAAAAAAGTATCTGCATTTAAATCCATCATATCCCATTTAATTAAGTTATTTTTAAACATATTTAAAAAAATTTCTACAGGTGGTTAGTTTTTGATTTCACCAAAATTGGATTTATTTTCATCAAAATTTTAAAAATGAAATCTCGGGAAAAATATTTATACTATTCGATTCGTATTTAAATGGACTACACTTAAAAAAATTTAGAATCAAAATGATCTAAACCGTTTTCAATAAAATAATTTTTTGGGGGTTTTTCATGGTGTTTAGGGTTAGGGGTGGTGCTCCAGAGCTAAAGTTAATTTCTCGATTTTTCTTTGGGATATATTTTTTTTGAACATGTAGGTATTTCAAATCTAATCGTAATCGGTTCAATCGAATTTCCGGGCTATTGCTATACTTTCTCTTTACAATAATATATACTGATGCGTATATGAGAAAGTAAAGAATAAATAATCTCTATTCTAGACGAGATTCGAACAGGATTACCTTGCAAAATATTCAAACACTGTCTACAAACAAGGCTATATGGACGTTCAAACCGCTGTGTTTCCCCAAACCGATCTGCTTCAAAATGTTTGCGCAAACACTCAAACAGCCCCACACACCATCAAAATGTTTGCGCAAACAGTCGAACAGCCCCATACACCATCAAAATGTTTGCGCCAACACTCAAACAGCCCCATACACCATCAAAATGTTTGCGCAAAACTTTCAGTCTCGACTGATTTTCTTCAAAATGTTTGCGCAAACAGTCAAACATCCCCATACACGGTCAAAATGTTTGCGCAAACATTTTGATCCTGTATGGGGGCCTTTAAAGTATATTTAAGTTCGTTCGCTTCCTGCATAACGTATACCAGTGCTTGTATTTAAAGTTTTAGCAAGATCATATTCTTTTGTAAAATAAAATTGTTAACAGGATATAAAAGTCAATGTTTTTATTTATCATTTATTGTTTAATATTATACTTGTTTACTTTATAATTACTGTACGAACCATTGCCCGCACGAAAGCTATGTATAATTTCTTATCTTCTTATCATGAGACAAATGTTTTCTATGTTTTGTGATGTACGAGTGCTGATTTAGGGTGACCTATGGCCTTATAGTTCGTAATATTTACCAAACATAATGATTGTATAATTATTAATAAATAAATATATTTGATCACTTCTTGCTTGCGTTTATTTGGTTTGTATTAATTAATTGAATATAAATGAATCGTACGATTGAGTCATTGCCCAATCATCACAGACAATGTTTTTATTAGTGACCTAAGCAACCCGTAACTCCTTTTCAAGATTTTAAAATCCTCCTTTTTAGGGTTTCGAGGTCATCCTATAGAAAGCAGTTTCTCCGACCTACTGCAGCTAGAGATTAGAAATATGGTATACAAGTTAAACTTTTTTGCCCAAAAGCAGGAAAAATTGTGAACATAACGACTCAAAATTTTTTCGATCAGTGAGCAATTGCGAACTGATCTCAATATGTATTTTATATTTTTTGTAATTTTTGAGTGGGGGTATCATATTATATGTATTGAAATTTGGATCACAAATATATATCGCGTTTCCAAAATGGCAGCCATTTTGGTGCTGTGATTTATCTATCTATATTTATAAAATCCAAATACCACTCACTGACTCACACATCACGATATCTCTGAAACCACTGGACCTATCACCATGAAATGTTGTAGGTGTTTTCCTCTTACCTCCTAGGTGCTCGCTAAGAAATGTTTTTAAAATACGCCATCTTGATTCAAGATGGCGGCCATTTTTATAAAAAATAAGACGCTATCCCCGGAACCAATTGCACTAGAACCTTGAAATTTAGAAGTTAGCTTCCTTTTATGAAAGTAGAAACTTTTGATAATTAGTTTACCAATCGGGCGTTTTGATTCAAGATGGCGGCCATATATATATAAATATGTGTATTTTCTTGATACAAATCTACAGTTTTAGTCCGATCTCGATGAAAGTTTGCATACTTAACCTTCAAAGCAAGGGGAAAATCACTGTCTACATGAATTTTTAAAATTTAAATATTGGTACCCAGGGGTACGGGGTACAAGTAATGAATACGCGGGCAAAGTTATTAATTCCCTTTATGATGCATATCGTTGAAAAGCTCTTTAAGAGTATAGTAATTGTTATGTACAGTTTTATCATATTTTCATTTAGAAGGGGGTAAAATGGAAAAATATAGCTATATCTTATAAAAAAAGAAGTGTATCCGTATGAGAGTATATCTTTTATACGAATTTACAGTTTTATCCCAATTTGATGATTTGATGATACGGGGTCAAAGAAATGAATACCCTTCATGAAGCAATTTTGTTAAAAAGCTCTTAAAGAGTACAGTAATTGTTGTTATGTACAGTTTTGTAATATTTTCATTTAGGAGGGGGGTATCCAGCTAGTTTTAAATATATATTTAAACCATTATAAACAACGACAATGAATCGTAAACTTTTGACCCTGTAAAAAGCATATTATAACATAGAGCAGTGATTCCCAAACTGTGGTAAGCGTACCACTTGTGGTACGCGGGATCGTGTCCAGTGGTATACGCGCCGCATAAATATTTGCGGTTGTTAGGTGTGTATTCATCCCTCATATACCTCAAAACCATGTATAGGATAGACTGTCCTGCGTTGAGGATGATTTTTATTATGCCCTTTTTAATTTAACAATCATCCTCAAACAACTTTCTATCCAGGGGATTGAAGGTAAAAAAATAATGATACAGTGCTCTGATCTGGTACAACTTAAATTTAAAAAAAGTGATATGCCTACCATTTTTGTATTAAAGAATAGCCCTACGTTTTTGACCTTTAAAACTAAAAATTTTCCCGGACCCCCTTTCTTCTGTAAAAAAAACCCTGGTTGTTCGTGTATAAACATCAGTGGTACATGAAAAAGTCAAGACTTATTAGGTGGTACGCAACCAAAAAAGTTTGGGAACACCTGACATAGAGCATACAAAGTGCAGTTGCGATATCATAATGAATTCAGATATTTGAATATTGTTAGGAAAAAAGTGTCGGTAATAAGGAGTTGATCGATAAACAGACCCCTGCTAGTGCTTTCTAGGTCGCCCTGCTTCCGACATTAATATTTTCTGCGTAAAATATTTCACCTATAGATATCCGAAATTATTGGCATTGTTTTATAAATCTCCCAAAATCTTTTTGGCTATTATATAGATATACTTAATATTTAAATTTGTCTCACTCATTCATCCTAAAGTTAATTTACACTCTTTGATAGCTAATTTGATATAGAGATTACACCATAATTATGATATACTCAATATTTAAAGTTGTCTCACTCAATGATCCTATTAGGTTCATTTACACTCTTTGATAGCTAATTTGATATAGAGATTACATCATAATTATGATATACTCAATATTTAAAGTTGTTACTCATTAATCCTAAGGTTCATTTACACTCTTTGATAGCTAATTTGATGTTCATTTACACTCTTTGATAGCTAATTTGATATAGAGATTACATCATAATTATGATATACTCAATATTTAAAGTTGTTACTCATTAATCCTAAGGTTCATTTACACTCTTTGATAGCTAATTTGATGTTCATTTACACTCTTTGATAGCTAATTCGATATAGAGATTACATCATAATTATGATATACTCAATATTTAAAGTTGTTACTCATTAATCCTAAGGTTCATTTACACTCTTTGATAGCTAATTTGATGTTCATTTACACTCTTTGATAGCTAATTCGATATAGAGATTACATCATAATTATGATATACTCAATATTTAAAGTTGTTACTCATTAATCCTAAGGTTCATTTACACCCTTGATAACTAAATTGATGTAGAGTTTTTTCTGAATTCGACACGTGTATGCTAGCAGGAGTGACCCTCCCCCCCCCCCCCCCCAAGGCCCATGGCATCCCCGCCCCCTCCAAATCCCACCTGTCCCCCCCCCCAAAAAAAACAACAAATTAACTTCAACTTTACCGGTTCTCGCGAGAATGAATGTAACCTAGCATTTTGTATTGACGTAGGACATTTTGTTTTATTTTCGTGTAGGCCTACAGTATCTGCATAAAAGTGTTTTTTCCCGTTTTTCGTGCCTTATCCTATCACTATTATACTGTAAATCATACACTTTAATATTATTATTTATTTATCATTATGACCTTACCGTACATAAGTATATTAATGGCAATTGATACAAAAATTGATATTTCGTATTTATTTATAGATTTTTTTTTTTTTTTTTTAATGTGTGCCAATGACGCTATGAGCGCTATGTCATCCCCTTCTGCAAAATGTAAAGTAAAAAAAAACGCAGCAAAATATCAAAGTGTCAGCAAAATAACAAACAGGCTGCCAAATTTTAAGAAAAAGTTACTACATCTCAGGTTATGAACTCTCCCACATTGTTCATTTTTGTATATTTAAGCGTAATATTCTGCTAAATATTTATATGTTTTTTGAAAATACCTTTAAAAATTATAATAATAAAACTAATATTATTATTTTACAGAGATTATTTTTAAAAACAAATCGCTAAAAATTGAGATAAAAAACAGCTGTTAATAAA
Organism: Gerris lacustris; assembly: GCA_951217055.1. Taxonomy (NCBI): domain Eukaryota; kingdom Metazoa; phylum Arthropoda; class Insecta; order Hemiptera; family Gerridae; genus Gerris; species Gerris lacustris. The sequence continues at coordinate 26,638,395 of OX578285.1, forward strand.
AAAAGTAGCAACACTGATTGTTTTGTTTTAACTATCGAGTCATTACACTTACTCAAACTTTCGCGTCATCCATTCAATTTTTACAATTTTCATTGCTTTAAATCTTTTATCTATCAAAAAAATATAATTTAATAGTTTTCTGCTATTATTTTGATAAATTTGTTAATTAGGTTTATGAAGTTTAAATAAAAATATGGATGATAATGTTGTGCAAGACGTTGAAGACTTGTTTGATAACACGCCACCCGAAATTGCAAATATTGCAACATCATACAAGGTATTGCCCTCTAAATGAGGTACTAAAATCTTTAGTGTAATTTTTCTGCCGTTAGTAGATAAAATATTGTATGTAACTATGCAGCAAAGGAAACATTCCTGACTCGTTTAAAAATGACCTGCTTCGGTTACACCTCAGCAGGTAATTAACGTTCAAAATGTAATTTTCCTGACTCGGCTTCGCCTCGTCAGTAAAATAGTAAATTTCCTGCCTCGGCTTCGCCTCAGCAGTAAATTTGTTTAGCCTATCCTCGCCTTCGGCTCGGAAGTAAAACTTAAAAAACTTGTCAGCAAAATTCCATTTTGCTGCCTAGTGACATAGACATAACTAATCAAGTACTGTTGTAACGCGAATTATCTATATATATAAAATAAAAGTTTTGTCTATATATTGGTTAGAATTGAAAATATTTTGGATACTTTTCATTTTATACATTCCGAAAATCGAATCCGGCCTCAACTTTTTTCGTGTATTTGTGGATGTGCGTATGTCTGTCGCCCCAGTCAAACTTTATAGGCGCAAAACTGGCCTTAGCCGAAATCGATTAATTGTTTTCAGAGGTGAGCGTAAACATGTTGCACAATTCGTAGGCTTGGTTTCATCGAAAAATATTGAGTAAAACTAAAGATATTGACAATTTTATAAAAATATAATAACCTAAATAACTTAAAGGAGATTATGATTTACCGTTTCTGCGTTGACCCACCATAACCAAAACCCACAGACTCGCTGGTCAAAATGTTTGGGTACTTCTAGACCACCTAACGACCCGCAGTTTTTCGGTCGGAAATTGGCCCAAACCGACTGGAAAAACCCAAAAATTTAAAAATAAATAGTATCCCCCCCCCCCTTAAAAAATTAAAGATGGTGGACGCGCTTTAAAGTTTTTTTGGAGGCTTATTGTGGCTAAACGGTAAGTCGTATCGACAAGCTTTGGTCATATGACTTTTTGTCGTATCTCCATCGGTTCTACCTTAAATAGAGCTATTTTTTTTATTTTTTTAAAGAAAATTGACTTTAAGCTCTTATGGCGTCCGCAATTGTTGACCGATTTAATTTCTGATTGGAGTGCTTAAACCTCACACTAATGCGCTTCAAATCTAGTATTTATTATTTTATTTTATTTTTTTTTTTTTTTTACGATTTTGGTAGTATTCATACTACGGAAAGATTATATTTTAATTTAAATCAAATTATAATTGTTAACAACTACGGGAAACAACCAGAGAAAAATACACTCCAGCGCTGGGATTTGAACCACAGGCCTCTATATTTCCAGTATAGCGCTCTACCAACTAAGCTACGCAGGAGAATGAATTTCTCTGACGTTAATGATACCTTGTCCCGAATTTAAGCTTTCAATTTTCCACTCTTATGGCGTCCGCAATTGTTGACCGATTTAATTTCTGATTGGAGTGCTTAAACCTCACACTAATGCGCTTCAAATCTAGTATTTATTATTTTATTTATTTTTCCTAGAACTAGAGTTATTAAATATTTACTGGTGCAACTGCCGTATTGAGAGAAGAGGCTGGTAATTATTGTTGATGATTGTTCAATGACTTCCCAGTCTAAATGGTTTCGTCTACGTTTATTTTCTTATTTATTACTTTTTTTTTTTAGCATTGTTAGTTATTACTATATTACTTGGTCTCTATTGGCTATTTTTTAAATAATAGATAAACCCAAACTACGATTTGGAGATTATTATTTTCTTAGTAATGGAATTAATGATGTGTAATGTAGTCCTGATATTATTCGTAGAAGGCTTTGGAAACAAAACTATTTAGGAATTTAATTCAATTGCTTGGTCACATGATTATAGAAAACATAGCCACTAATACCTAGCATGAGCCACGCGCGGAGCGCGGGGTGAAAGCTAGTTTATTATAAGATTCTTTTGTTAATTAATTTTCTAAGTCTTCTAGGATTATAGAAAGTAGATATTAGATTATCAAAGTATAATCATATTATACAATGTCAGCATCGTATAATATTAATGGTCCTATTTTTATTTTTTAATCAGTCTTAAGATGTGTAGTGTAACATAAATATCAAAAGCAGAGCCATTACTCTAGTATGTATTTTGTTTTACTAACGAGGGCTCTCACGTCAGAAAGACAACAAATAAGTTAAATAATAAAAAAACAGATATGTACTTATTAATTTTTAAACATATTAAACGATGTGAAAATAAAAAAATTGGTAGTGCGTGAAGTCTCACGTAAAAAGGGTTTCGTTGGTGTTGTAAACATGAAATTAGTAGTTGGGGGGGGGGGGGATTTGGATGTTTTTGACAAAATGGCGTAGAAAATTAAACGCTTTCCACAAGTGTTATACATTTTTGTAATCTACTCTTCAATACCTTTCACTTGATACCCCACTCAAAATTTTGAAAAAATATTTTTTTTCCCCGTGACAGCAATTAGCCGCCATCTTGGATTCCCAGTTAATCCGACCAAGTTGCTATTCTTATTTTTTCTTTGGCCCATCAGACTGCACATTATGCATATTTTTCTATATTTTTAGTAAGAGCGGAAATACGATTTAGGGGGGGTACAAGCTCAATTTTGATGTTTTTTGACAAAATGGCGGGAAAAATTAAACGCTTTCTACAAGTGTTATATATTTTTGTAATCTACTCTTCAATACCTTTCATTTGATACCTCACTCAAAATTATAAAAAAATATTTTTTTTTCCGTGACATCAATCAGCCGCCATCTTGGATTCCCAGTTAATCCGACCAAGTTGCTATTCTTATTTTTTCTTTGGCCCATCAGACCGCACATTTTGCATATTTTTCTATATTTTTAGTAAGAGCGGAAATACGATTTTAGGGGGGGGACACGCAAAATTTCGATGTTTTTTGACAAAATGGCGCCGAAAATTGAACACTTTCCCTAAGTGATATATATATTTGTAATCTACTCTTCAATACCTTTCATTTGATACCCCACCCAAAATTTAAAAAAAATATTTATTTTCGTGTGACATGAATTATCCGCCATCTTGGATTCCCAGTAAATCAGATCAAATTGCTAATCTTATTTTTTCTATGGCCCACCAGACCACACATTTTGCATATTTTTCTATATTTTTAGTATGAGCGGAAATACGATTTTAGGGGGGGGGGGGGGGGGACACGCAAAATTTCGATGTTTTTTGACAAAATGGCGCCGAAAATTGAACACTTTCCCTAAGTGATATATATATTTGTAATCTACTCTTCAATACCTTTCATTTGATACCCCACTTAAAATTTAAAAAAAATATTTTTTTCGCATGACGTGAGTTATCCGCCATTTTGGATTTGAACAGCTGATAATTTTGAGTTCGCTATATTTTTCCTGTGTGCGCGTCAAAACTATCTTTAATATTGGAAAGTTTCACGTTTCTATCTCTTTTTATTCAAAAGTTATTGGAACCGTACAGAGTGACAGACAGACAGACACATGAACGAAACTATAAGGGTTTCTTTTTTTGGTTTTACCAACGAAACCCTAAAAATCGGTCCGAGTCAATCAGACAAACTTTCTCATACGAGTTCATAATTACTTAGCCCAGTGTTTTCCATTTATTAGTTTTCATATTGTCGTAGGTACATTTAATTATTATTAAAAATTTCATAAAAATGTATCATAAAAATAACTTTTATCTACGATTGATATGAAATATAAACATTATATTTCTGTTTAGATGCATAATATAGAAAGCGATTCTTTTCGTAGCTGTATTCATTGCGCATGCGCGTTTCATAATCGTGTGATATAAGGTGAGGACTTCACCTTAACGCACGATTAAGGTTTAGTTTCCATTTAAAAAAACTAATTTGCTGTTTGTTTAATTAAAGTATCTGTTTATATCTAAATTCTAGTGAAAAACAATAAGTGATTTAAGTGATTATGACGAAAATAAGGAGAATAATACACCTCCCGAAATAATTAATTCAATAAATTATTGTCATCTTAATCAAAAAAGAAATACGAACTTACATACACAAAGTTTATTACATTTTTTTCTGTACTTATTATTAAAATCCCCAATCGTAGATAAAGTACGGTACGCAACTCGTGCGAAAACTGCATTTTGCTTTGCTCGTGTGGTTTTACTACACTCTATGTTGTGAGTTTGTGTCTGAGTTTGCACCCGGGCTATCGCGCGGGTGCAAACTCCACACTCGCATGCAAAATGCTACTTTCCTCACTAGACGCGTACGGGTAATGTACTTTTCCTCGGTGGGGAATCGGGGAATCGGCCTCTCTCAGTTCACCTTTATATTATAGCTATTTTCTCAGGAACTAGATTTTTCCCGGGAAAACGGCTTATACCGTTAGATTTGTATTTAAATGGTGTACATTTTAGAATTTTGGAACCTTTTCGAAAAATAATTATTTTTACGTATTTTCAGAGTTTTTTGGGGGGTAGCACCCACAAATTTGGAGCTAAAATTAATTTCTCCTCGGGGTATGATTTTTCTTAACATGTATGCCAAATTTCGTCAAAATCGGACCAGTAGTTTAGGTTGTACGCGTCTGCACAGACGACAGACATTTTTTAAAAACCATTTTCTTAGACTGAGAAGACCTCAAAACCTGTAAATCCATCATTCCCAGTAGGGTCACATATATATTTTTAGGGTCCGTAGGCAAAACCAAGGACCCTTATATTTTCCTGCGTGTGTCTGTCCGTCCGTCCTCTCGCGTGCTCTCACGGCTACACCTTTAATCCGATCACTTTGAAATTTGGCATGTATGTGTATAGTACTTACCCACACATTTTAAAAATATAGCGACTTAAAAATTTTTTTTTTCACAAAAATAAGGGTAAAAAACTTAAGGGTTAAAAAAATAATTGTTTTTATCTAGAGACCGTGTGGGGTATCATATGAAAGGGTACGTCGAGCTGATTACAAAAATATATAATTCTTTAGATATAACTTTGATAGGGCGAGCGTAGGCAAGTTTGAAGTGGGTGTGAAACGTGCCCCCCCCCTCTATCTCGCTTACGTGAAGTGCAAAAAATCTGAAAAAATTCCTGAACATTCTTCGACCAAAAGTAAAGATACCACTTTTTGGAAATTTCGAAAAAAATATTATTTTATTTTTTATTGACAAAATACTTTTTTTTTTTATAATTATGGTCTTTTCGATGTATTTATATGGTTGTAGTCCGGTTCAGTGGCAAAAAAAAAAATACTTTATCAGAGTGTGTTTTGAGAATATCAGACCCTTAGAATGGTTCAAAGTAAGCTTTTTAGCATTTAAAAAAAAAACACTGTTTATACACTTAACAGTTAAACACTATATAGTGTGGCCTACGGACCCTCACTGTGTGCTGACTAGCACACACTTGCCCTGTTTATTATTCAATATTATAAGTATGCGCGGAAAAAGGGAATTAATTTGGTACAAATTGTTTTCTACTTTTTAAAAAAACCTTCTTTAAATTTCTTTAGAATTGTAAGAGTAATTTTTAATTTATGTTTTACTAATAATAATAAAACAATATGAGCTCATGCGGGAGAGAAAGCAGTTAATGCATACTATTTAAATTAATATTGGACCAACAGTGGGATTAATTATCCCCTACCTACCAAATTTCAATAAAATCCGACGAGTAGTTTTTGTAGATGAGGTTCGCAAGAATGTTAACAGACAGACAGACAGATAGACATGAGACCAAAAATGTTCCCTAATGCCTGAAACATAGTACTTGTATAATAAGTAAATAAATGTGTAAACCTTCTTTCAACCTTAGAAAAAGTTGACTTTTTTTCCCGAATAAGAAGGGAGTGTTTGAGATTCGAGTCATCACTTTCAGAGGAACCCAAGTCCAATATATCTGGAATCGATCTCCAGAGGTAGATATCTTCACTAACGAACCTATCAATAGACTTATTAATTGGGTAATCCGTGCCCTATTGACAAGGTATAACCGTTCCTAGCAATCTATATCAAATCAATACAAATATACCCAATATATTTTAAAATAACTAAATAAACCTAGCATTTATTTACATTGCTCTAAAATTATATTATGTTATATATATATATATATATATATATATATATATATATATATATATATATATATATATATATATATATATACAGAAACAAACAAAACTCAGGTTTCGGTCACAAAAATCGTCACTGTTACGACGTTTCGGTTTTTACTTAAAACCTTCTTCGGAGTAAAACCACAGCCTCTTTGTATTTTTCAGTGTATACTCCAGTGTTCCAACTGACGAACATAAAGAACTTAAATCTAAACAAAGATTAAATAATCCTAATTATAATTATAATAACAATGACAACTAATGATTATTTTTTAACTAACTACATGATTTAAACACTATATATTATCAAATATAAAAATGTTAAAATAGACAATCTAAAAAAAGAATAAAATGTGAGAAAGTGTTATGATGAAAAATAATAACAGCGCTTGGTCAGGTTTGCTGAATCAGGCAAAAAAGGGCAACACTGGTTATAAACAGAACAGCTGGTTCAGTTGATATTGTAAGACCTTTTTAAATGTTGATGAACACTCTATTATTTTATATATTATTAAATGTAGGAAAAATTTAATGTGCAACTCTAGCTTAAAGTGTCTTTGCTGCACTCGAGAAACCTTTCCGCCCTCGCCTTCGGCTCGTGGGTAAATATTTATAGTGCAGATATAAATTATAGTGCAAATATAAATATATATAGTGCAGCAAAGTGCCACTTTGCGCACTAGTTGCACAAATAACTATTTCCCTCCTAAATGTGGTACTTGTCTATGTCTAGTAATAAATAAGGGTTATTTCCATGATATTTATATAAAACGTTGAGATTAATGATATTTATATTAAATATAATAAAAACCTATAATGTTTTTATCAACACGACAGGAAAAATAACTTAATCTTCCTAAATTATACCATTTCTTATTGCTAGAAACTCAAGGAGTGTAAAATAATAACTCAGCAACTATGCCTTGATTACAAAAATTAGATGAGGGAACAAGAAGTCATACAATTTTTATTAATAATTAATTAACTTTTACATGGGTTTTTGGTCCAACTATTGCACCAAGTTTCGTTAAGAAAAATTTACACGAAATGAGTTTGTATAATTTATTTAATCATTTGCAGTTTCGTTTTTCTTTTTTTTTTTTTTTTTTTCTTTTTTTTTAAAAACTGGACATTGTATTTGATACAAATATTTCTTTACTGCACCTTAATAATAAACTCATTTAATAAATATTTACCAATGATATGATGTTCTTTTTCCGATTTAAAAAGAGGTGTACTGTCGATAAAGTGGCAAACTTCCAAATAAAAAATATATAACTCTAAATTTGGATTGAGTTTGATAATCACGTTACACTACGTTTGACTCTGGGCTAACTCTGTACAAGCTTTAAAAAAAGTATACGACGTTTTTTTTAAAAAACGTCAGCAAAACAAATGTATTCATTAAAGCCTAGAGATTTGCTGGAGATTTTTAGTTTCTTTTTTTTTCAATTTCATGCCTAAAAGAAAAAGAATAGTTTCTATATAGGCCAAAAATATATTAAACATGATTAAAAATATATATTACTAAACATATTATATTAAAAATAAAATTTCGTCACGTGTCAAAAAATGTTAGAGGTTGGTTTCAAAAACGTATTTACCTGCAAACTTGAATCAAAATGTCAAGTTGTTAATAATACAGAAAGAAGCTTACTTCTAACTAAATACGGGGTTCTAGAGGAATTGGTCATAATGGAGGTTTTCATCATGTCGAATTTTGTTTATAAATGGCCACCGTTTAAAATTGAGATGGCGGATCGGAAAAATATTTCTTACCAAATACAAGCTAAGAGGAATCTCCCAACAAAATTGTATAGCCACTGGTCCTCTGGTTGTAGAGATATTGTGAAGAATCAGTCAGTCAATAGTATTTGGATATTATATAGTTCAGAGTTCATCAAAATATTTTATCTACGATTGATACGAAATATAAAAATTATATCTCTGTTTAGATGCATAGAAAGTGATTCTTTTCGTAGAAAAGAATAACACCCATCATCATATTCATTGCGCATGCGCGTTCATAATGAGGTGAAGAATTCCTCTTTTTTCCGACCTAGGGCGAAAAAAGAGGAATTCTTTACCTTAACGCACGATTAGCGAGTTTGTTTACATTCTAATATGCTGTTTGTTTAATTAAAGTAACTCTTTATATCGAGTTTTTATAGAAACAATGAGTGATTTAAGAGATTATGAAGAAAATGTGGAGAATTATTATACGCCTTCCGAAATAATTAATTCGGCACAAAATACAACTAATGAATTAATGTCATCTTAATCAAAAGAGAAATACGTACTTACATACAGGAAGTTTTTTAATTTTTTTTTCTGAATTTATTATTTAAATCTAACAGTCGTAGATAAAGCACAGTAAGCAACTCGTGCGAAAACTGCATTTTGCTTTGCTCGTGTGGTTTTACTACCCTCGCTGTCGCTCGGGTGCAAACTCCACACTCGCATGCAAAATGCTATTTTCCGCACTAGACGCGTAATGTACTATTTCTTTCTGTTGAAAATATGTTTTAAATCTTAAGTTGAAATATGTTATCTAATTACGAAAGATAATTTTTAAAATTCTTTTCTCCAAACAGTTTTTGAGAAAAATAACTTTCATAAATAAAAACATTAGTTAATTCACGATAACAGAATAACAAAGCCTTTGCTAGAACTGTTTTATATGTTTTTTTATTTAACTCTATTTTTATGGTTTACGAATCCTAAAGTTATGAAAATAACATGCAGAACACCCTGTATATATACTTATACATAAGGGGAGAAGAAAAAACTATGAAAAGCAGATGGTCGTACACCTGTGAACGTTGACCACCTGTTTAAAGTTTTTTTTCAAGCTGTTATGACTTTTTAAGGGGTTTCACAGCATTTTTTTTAATTATCATAAGTTTGGATCCGTGAAGGGTAGGAAGAAGAAGAAAAATAGTGCTGTTTCATGTTAGATGAAAACGTTTCGGCTACTCGAGCCATTTTCGAGCCTAAAAATTATATTTATTTATATAAATATGACATACATATTCGTATTCTACAGGGTACACTTAGCTTTCATGCATTTTTTTAACTTATTGAAACTTAAATTTTCTATTTTTGTATGCCCTTAATGGATAAACAATATATATAACGTGATATTTTATGTAATTTTACTTATTTCTTTCAATCCCTTAAGGGGAACATAGAACCGAAACAAAGGATCTCTTCCTAACCTGATTTTGGGCAATGGTCTAATAGTAAATGTAATGGTTCATGATGGTGATTTCGTCAGTTGTGAACGTATCAATTTTAACTTTCGAATTAGTGTTTGTCAACAGATGAAGTGGTGAATTTTAAGTGGTCTTATACCTATGATCAGTTTATACAGATAAATTATGTTCTTCTTACTATTCATACTATGTTTTATGGTGATTCTTTACTGTGTTCTATCTATGATTTATACTATTGTACTTTACTACTGGGAGTTGTCGGCTAGCATCGGCACGGTTCACATCGTGCTCCGTATTCGAAGTTTTTTTCAGAATAGTCCAGTTCAGATTGCATTGAAACTTGGTGTAGTGGTTCGTAAGGCCAAAATAAATTTTTCTGTGAAATTTGGTTTCGTAAAGTGTAGTAATAGTGGAGACAATTTGTGAAAGAATACTTGGGATTTTATATCGGATTTTCTCACATTGGTAAGAGTGTATACTACATTTCTTAGAAGCGGTCAAGAGGGGAGCAGATTCAACCTCATTGGTCAGTTGAAGGACGAATTTGTTTACTTCTGAAAAAGGTGTCAGTTATCAAGCTTACTGGGCCTACCTAAAAATTGCGCTTGACCTTGCTGTCGAATACGCCAGGGGAACCATATAGAAATAAACATCTCCTTTAATCACCGCTATATATTTAAGCCATATAATTATTTATGAAATCACTGAGATTTGGCCTAGAAGTGCAATAGTTTATTTATTTTTTAATTTTTATATATACAACTGCTAAAGATAAAGTAATAGAAATTGAATTAAGTTAATTAAATTGAATTGGGTTGATTTAATTAAATATTATTATATTGAATTGGATTGACTTAATTAAATATTATTATATTGAATTGAAATAATTTAATAAGATAAATTAATAGTTAAATTAAATTGAAGTAAGTAAATTAAGTTGAATTGGGTTGATTTAATTAAATTAAATTATATTGGATTGAATTAATTTAATTGGGTTGAATTGAATTAAATTAATAGTTAAGTTAAATCAAATATTAATTATTTACATATAGATTTAATAAAATAAATTAATAGTTAAATTAAATTAAATACTAGTTATTGTGAACAAAGTAAATATTTAATTTAATATATCATTTAAAGAAATAAACGAAACAAATAAATATGGAAGAAACAAGGCTTATATCACTCCTTTCAAATTTCAAAGATGAAATAAAAAACGAAATAAGGGAGATGAGAGAGGATTTGTCCAAAACCATCGCCAATATGCAATTAGAGCAAATAAACCAGCAAAGTATTATCACTAAGCAGAATAAAAGAATCGAGTATCTAGAGAAAGAAATTAGGAAAAACAATCTTGTAATTCATGGCTTAACAGGAATCAAACCGGAAAATAATTTACAACTGGAAAATGCATTCATTAAGACCATTAATGATAAACTAAACATAGAATTGAGTAGATTAGAAATAAATTGTCTCCATAGAATTGGCAACCCGGAAAATGATAATAGACCCCTCTGCGTAAAATTTACATCTTTTAGAACAAAACTAATTATACTACAAAATAAACATCTCCTAAGGAATTCACAAATATTTATTGATGAAGACTACTCTCCAAGTGTAAGGGATATTAGAAGAAGTCTAAAAGCCAAGGAAAATATGCTGTGTTAAAATATAATAAATTAATTATCAAGGAACCGTTGCAATATCCCAATAAAAATTAAAGAAGGTTAGAAGTAACTCCAGAAAAGAGCGGAACTGCAGAGACATCTCAAAATGGACACAGATCAAAAAGGCCCTCTACAATAAATAGAATCCAACAGAAATCAGATTTGTATAAATATTTGGAAAAACAACGATCAGCTACAGATGCAAGACATAATCAACATTTTGAAGTACAAAAACTAGATGACAAAAACCTTGAAAACAGAAGTTCTATCTAGCCATTAATTAAACAAAACAAAGAAATTAATACATAAAAAAATAAATAAATAAAATAAACTAAAAATGACTGTGTACACGTTTAACTGCCAAACCTTAAGAAGTGATGATAAGCTAAAAGAATTGCTAGAAGAAGCGAGCAGTGTCGAGTGGGATGTAATAGAACTGAGTGAGGTGAGGAGGGATGGAGAGCAGTTAAAGGATCTTTACAAGGAAGTATATTTTAACGGAAAAGGGCCAAATGGAGGAACTGGGTTCCTAGTCAACAAGACGCAGATAAAACATAATCAAATCCTACAAACCCTACTCACATCGAGTTTCCAAGTTAATCTGTAAACTTAAATGTCGAGGTCAAATGCAGCTGATTCAAGTCTATGCCCCTACAGCAGATGCCGTTGAAGAGGAGTTGGAGGAATTCTACAGTAACCTACAACTAGCTATCGAAGAAGACAGGAGCAGATACACACTTATAATGGGTGACTTCAACGCTAAAGTCGGCTCAGACGATCATCACGATTCGATAGGACACTTCGGATATGAGGAGAAGAATTTACGTGGAGAAAGACTTCTCGAATTCACTAAAGGAAATAATCTATTTATTATGAACTCCTTTTTCAAAAAACCAATAGAAAAAAAGTGGACCTGGGTAAGTCCAAATGGACTTACGAAAAATGAAATAGATTTTATAATATCTAATAGAAAAGACATATTTAGGGATGTGGAAACAGAAAATAGAATTTGTTTGCGAAGCGATCACAGACCTGTAAAATCTGTTATACAACCAACAATAAATACATTTTATAAAAATAAAAAACAAATAAACAGGCCAAGTGTGTGCTAGTCAGCACACAGCGAGTGTCCGTAGGCCACACTATAAAACACTATAGAACTGTAAAGTGTATGAACATTTTTTTTTTTTTTTTTAAATGCTGAAAAGCTTACTTTGAACCATTCTAAGGGTCTGATATTCTCAAAACACACTCTGATAAAGTATCTTTTTGCCACTGAACCGGACTACAACCATATAAATACATCGAAAAGACCATAGTTATAAAAAAAAACGTATTTTGCCAATAAGAAATAAAATAATATTTTTTTCGAAATTTCCAAAAAGTGGTATCTTTACTTTTGGTCAAAGAATGTTCAGGAATTTTTTCAGATTTTTTGCACTTCACATAAGCGAGATAGAGGGGGGGGGGGGGGACACGTTTCACACCCACATCAAACTTGCCTACGCTCGCCCTATCAAAGTTATTTCCAAAGAATTATATATTTTTGTCATCAGCTCGACGTACCCTTTCATATGATACCCCTCACGGTGTCGAAAAAAAATTAAAAAATTTAACCCTTAAGTTTTTTTGAAACATATTTTTTTTAAGTCGCTATATTTTTAAAATATGTGGGCAGGTACAAGACACATACATGCCAAATTTCAAAGTGATCGGACGAAAGGTGTAGCCGTAAGAGCACGCGAGAGGACGGACGGACAGACACACGCAGGAAAATATAAGGGTCCTTGGTTTTGCCTACGGACCCTAAAAAGAGTTAAAATACCAAAAAATATAGAAACTGATAAGATCCAAAGTCTTCTCAGTACAGAACTGGAGGTCTTTGAACAGGAAAATGATGTTGAGCAATGTGAAAATAAACTAAAAAACTGCATTAATTTAGTTTTAAACAAGCTAAAAATTGAATCTGATAAAAATGAAAGTAAAGATAAATGTAAATTACCCAAATATATTTATAAGCTACTAAAGAAAAGAAAAGCATTAAAGCGTGATATAAGATCAAAGACTGAATACAATGAAATTTCTAAACTCATTAGAAACGAAATGAAACAGTGGAGTTATAAAAAAAAGGTAGAAGATTTGGAAGCAACCGTAGCGAGTGGAGGAAGCCTGAGGAACTATTGGAGAAGCCAAACCTGTGGGAGGAATAAGATATTATGTATGAAGAACAAAGAAGGAATTATGAAAAGAGAAAAATCCGACATAATAGATATCATTAGTAAATACTACACAAAATTATACAGTAAAAAAGGAACTGAAAATGAAGAAAATTACTATAGTGAGGACGATGTGAACAATTACGATGAAGTGCCAAAAATATCAAGAGATGAAGTAGAATGGGCTATAAAGAAATTAAAGAAAGGAAAAGCGTGCGGTCCAGATGGAATCAGAGGAGAGGAGATTAAAGCTGGAGGAGAAGCCACTGCGAACGCTGTCAAGCACATCAGCAACCTCTGTTTAAAGCAGGGCAAGGTACCGGAGTCATGGCTTGTAGCACAACTAGTGTTATTGTTCAAGAAAGGAGACAAGTTTAAAATTGGAAATTACCGACCTATAAGCTTATTGTCAATCGTGTACAAGGTTTTCATGTCCATTATTGCAAAAAGAGTGAAGAAAAGGCTAGAAGACAGAGTAAGTGTGACGCAGACAGGATTCAGATCGAACTTCTCCACACTAGACAATATATTTTTTATCAACCAATTAATCAGGCATGCCCACGACTATAAATTACCACTAGTTTTGGTGTTCATTGACTTTAAAAAGGCCTTTAACTCTATCCTTACAAATTCGATATTGAAAAATGCAAATGAGGCAAGAATGGAAAAAATTTACCTGTACGTAATGAAGTTTATATACGTAAATACAGTTCTAGAAGTAAGAGTAGACCAAGAAAAGAGGAAAGTGAAAGTTGATCAAGGAATCAGGCAAGGAGACGTCTTGTCAGGAAAGGTTTTCATTGAAGTGTTAGAGAGCGCATGCAACCAACTAGACTGGCAGCAATATGGGCTAAATGTAAATGGAAGAAGGTTAAATCTGTTAAAGTTTGCAGACGATTTAGTAGTTATAGCCAACAGTACAACTGAAGCAAATATAATGATTAGAGAGCTAGTTGACAAAGTAGCATCAATTGGATTAGAAATAAACAGCGATAAATGCAAAACTATATGGTGTTAAATTGTGAAAAAGATGAAGAAATTAAATATATGAATGCGTCAATAGAAAATGTGGAAAGATTCATATACCTAGGAGCTTTGATAAACACAAATAGTAAGGATCAAAATGAAGAAGTAAGCAGAAGGATCAAGCTCGCTTGGAAAGCTTACAATAAATATCGCCACCTCTTTAGATCTGATGTAGACATCAAACAAAAGAAAAAATTGTGGACAATGTGTGTGGTGCCAGTACTTGCATATGGGTCGGAGACGTGGACTCTCAGCGAAAACACTGCAAGGAAACTAAGGGTAATTCAAAGGGCCATGGAAAGGTGTATGCTGAGGGTGACGTGGAAAGAGAGAAGTAAATGGTTAAGGGAGCAAACAGGACTTGAGGATATTGTGGTAACGATAATGAGAAGGAAATGGAACTGGGCTGGGCACATTGCACGGTGTGAAGACGGCAGATGGACCAAGGAGATGATCAACTGGTATCCAAGAGAGCTGAAAAGAGGTAGAGGAAGACAGAGCCTGAGGTGGGACGAGGAAATGAGGAAGTCGTGCGGAGGAGTCACTTGGCAGAGGGTAGCATACGATCGGGCTGAGTGGAGAAGAATGAGAGAAGTGTACTGTGATGTATGGCTATATAAAAATTAATTATCATATACTAAGAAATTATTGTATCAATAACATAAATATATATATAAAGCAAAAAAAAAAAAAAAAAAAAATTATATTGAAATGTAAAAGATGTAAGGACAAATCAACCACAGTTGTGGTAACTACGGCCCAGGCCGATTTATGACAAGTAAAAATAGCTTAGCACAAATAATTGTATAGTGAAATGTATATTATGTCATAATAAATGGTTATTTATTTATTTATTTATTTACTTTACTACCTCGTTGATAATTTCTTAGATAATAAGTTTTATGGATTATTACTCAGAGGTATGAAGGTATATGGAATTTCTATTCGGAGTCTCTAGGTCACCAATGAAGGGAACTTTGAGATTGATCTACCTCAAAAGCAATTTCAAACTTATATAATTTATTTATTTAAACGGATTAAGTTCGATTAAACTTTAGTTGACAACTTGTGGATATCGAATGTACTTGAATAAGAATTTGAGATTGCGAGGATCAGTTAAAAAACTAAGTTTTTAGAATCACCGACGTTTCTGAAATAGTACATTATGCGTCTAGTGCGGAAAGTAGCATTTTGCATGCGAGTGTGGAGTTTGCACCCGAGCGAAAGCGAGGGTAGTAAAACCACACGAGCAAAGCAAGAAGCAGTTTCGCACGAGTTGCGTGCCTTACGTTATCTAAGATAAAAACTCAATATAAACAGTTACTTCAATTAAACAATCAGAAAATTAGAATGTATACAAACTCGCTAATCGTGCTTTAAGATGAAGAATTCCTCTTTTCCCCGACCTAGGGCGGAAAAAAGAGGAATTCTTCACCTCATTATGAACGCGCATGCGCAATAAATACAGCTGCGAAAAGAATCACTTTCTATGCATCTAAACAGAGATATAATGTTTATATTTCGTATCAATCGTAGATATATATATATTCTTCTTCAAGACCTATTGGAAATGTCCTTTCACAAAAGTTGTTTATGTCTTAAAAGGAAGCTAACTTCGAAATTTCAAGGTTCTAGTTCAATTAAATTCAGAATCAAGTCAAATTTCGCATATAAATGTCAGCTATCTATAATCAAAATGGCGGATCGTAAAAAGATTTCTTAGCGAGAATCTAGGGGATATGAGCAACAACCTAAGTGCAAATGTTCATGGTCATAGATTAAGTGGTGATATATATTTTTTTAATTATTTAATTTATTTTTTATTTCTTTTATTATTGTATACATAAATGAATTATCATAGAAAAGAACGAGGTAATAGAATGAATAATAAGTGACAATGAATTTCATGTAATCTGTCAGTATTTAGGTGGATGAATGATCAGATTCATGGGGTTAGTAACAAGGTTATCGCAGAAAGCTATCAAGACTGGAAGCAAGAGAAGTGGCTTTACAGGTTTAGCATAACATTAATACGCTAGAGTTATCCAACAAAGATGTAATTAGTCTTGCTCGGAGATGCATAAAATTACTTTCGCACACGACTACTGGATCTGTTCAAACGCAGTCTAGTTGTATAGGTCGTTTACTTCTAGGTTCTTGCACATATCTACTAGCTCTAATGGACATTACAAAAATATATAAAGAGTGATTTAGTATTTACAATTTATATGATATTAAGTATATATATTTATACCATACACACCATTTTCCATAATTTATTTGCCACTTTTTTAATGTTATTTTCTCAGTTACAAAAAAAAAAAAAATAAATAAAAAAAATAATACACTAAAAATGTAATAATAATAATAACAATTAATGACACAATATCGACTAAGTTTAGTCTTCTTTATCACTGTGTAAAAAATAACATCTACCAGTGGGTACATTTTATTTTATTATGTTTTTGATGTCAATTGAATTTATAAAGAGTTTTCTTTTATCTTATAGTCTTCTCTATTAGAAATTAGTAAATTTCATGAAGAATTATTGTGTAGTTGATTTTTATTGTTCAATTTACAGTTTATTAAGTATTTAGTCTGAGTTTTGGTTGCTAAGTTATCAATATTAATGTATGATTGTATTCAGAATTTACACTTGTACTGTTACGTTTATTTTTTAACTACGCTTTTATTAGCTTGCTTTCTTGTTTGTTTGTTTGTTTGTCCGGCACAAATCTGGCAATCGATTTCTAACTAACTTCCCGAATAGCTAGACATTTGAAACTTTTAGCATAGCTCAGAACACGATGACAATGCATTATTTTAATACTTTTAGCCATCTTTCACATCTTTCAGCAGAATTTAATTGGTTTTCAGAAAATTTTGCTGTACGGAAAGTTAGTTCGGAAAAAATCCGCAAGTTATTTTATTTGTTTTGCCATATCCCATATTTACGCAATCTTCATTTTGACGGGTCTCAAATTTGTGATAGATAAACATTGAATGAGAGCAAAACAGGAAATATATCGATTATATTATTTCAAATATATCGATGGCACGCAGTGGCGTAGCTAGCTCTGATAGCGCCCGCCAGCAAAATAAAAAACAAAATACTTAATAAGCGCCCTTTACTTAATCCATTTATTTAATAATGTAAATAGTTTTCGCACAAGGACTGCATTGTGATTGTCGCCATAACTTTAACTTTTGTATAATATTAAAACACTGAGAGCACGAATATTTTCAAACTACGTCCAAAGAAACTTGAAATATAACTCGTAGGTATAGAATAACGGCTCCCACCGTGAATCTCCCTCGGGAAGAAGCAGGCCCGTTTTAGACGTTCACTGCGCCCTGGGCACCCTGTCACAATGCGCCCCCCCCCCCCCCCCTTCTGATCAACTTGCCTTGTCTTAAGGCAGATCTGCACATACGATTTATGAGCTACAAATATGTTAAAATCATGCTTCACTCTATAAAAACACCTAATATATATGGCATATTTTATATAAAATATAAATTTATTTTTTAATAAATATAGCCCAGTAAAATTAGACAAAACAAAGCCGTGCCTCCGATTAATTCGGACAAAGCTGTAAATAGTTTTAATCCACTTAGGGCATCCCAAATAAGAGTAATATAAGTTTGTGACGGTTTCTGAGGTGAGCTAAACTTTTGGGAGCTAAAAATGGCGTACTTTTGGCACTTTTCTCAGTTTTTCACTTAAAACATCTTAATGATGCATCGAAAAGAAAATTGTGTTCATAAAAAAATAAAAAAACATAAAATTCTGCATCGAGTGCATTTTTAAACATTACGTTTAGTACAGCGGTTTGGTCAAAATCGGCAGTCAAAAATAGGCTAATTTTACCATTTTGCCTGAAAAGTGTGTTATGCTCAGTTTTATACGCCTGTTACTCAAAAATGGTTATTCCAAGTGAAAAATGTCATATAACTAAAGTTGTAGAGCATTAAAGCTTAGAGCATTTTAGCTTTTGGCTCCCAAAAGTTTAGCTCACCTCAAGATTTAATCTGAGATTTGCAAACTCAGATTTGCACTAAGAATGTGGGTTTGTGTCTAAAACTGCTCGAAATGCTGTTTTTGAACGTTTATTTTTCAAATTTTTCCAATAAAGGGGGGAGGGGGCACCCCAATTAGTATTGGTGTAGTTCCGGCACCTCAATTTCTAGAAATCAAGCACTGTGTATAAGTATATTATAAATAAGTAATATTTTTGAAGTAATATGATCTTGAAACACAGGCCGGTCAGTCCACAAGCTCCGTGAACTGACAGATCGTTATCTTCAGGTAAACTGTTAGTGTGTGGGCCGCTTTAGCCTAGTAAAATTTGATTTTTGGTGTAATTAATTCAGACACAGCTGGAAACAATAATTAACATTGGACTTTTATAGGATAAGGGATATTTAGTTTACTTTAAACATATTCCCATTTATATTTTGTCTCTTGCAAAGTGTAGCCGTGCCCCCCCCCCCCCCCCCCCTAACCTTTTGAGTTGCGCCCCAAACCTCTTGCGCCCCTGGGCACGTGCCCATCGTGCCCCTATAGTTAAATCGGCCCTGGGAAGAAGTCTATGTTATTGGTCGTTCTTATGCCTTGTGCGGAATCTTCGGAGCACTTTATTATCCAAACGGTTCGTTGTACGTAAAATAATAACATAATGTTTCAATTGTGAAATTATATATTCATCAATTTTGATGTGATCCTCAATAATTGGTCTCTGAGCCAGAGGTAGCAAAATATTCGCAAATATACAAGGTGGGCAAAAATAACCGCACTTTTTTGATCACTTATAGCTCAGCTTCTAGGGTTTGCGGGGTCTGAAATCTACATTTTTCTACTTTAAATTTATAGAAAACACTATTAGGTGAAAGCCATGCAATGACGATTTGAAATAGGGTCTTAAAAATAAGTCGTTGTCCGGGTAGTAATCGTTATCTGGTATTTGAGTTTTGATAGAATAAATTACCATAAGGGAGAGGTGGGGGGGGGGGGGGTCTTTGTAGTTAAGTGGAGGAGTCCCTCAGTGTTATAACAAACTTTGAAGATGTGTAAAGCACAATGTTGCCTGAAGTCTGGTCGCAATTCTCTTGCAATTATTGGATTGTTTGCAAGGAGCGATGGGACGGGGCACCATCTTGCGTAATTTAACGTGTAATTTATCATTTGATCTTCATTATCGGGCAATATTGGGCTTAACCTTAAAACATATTCAATGTTAGTTACAAAGAAGGAGTGGTTTTTTTTAGCCCACCCTATGCTTAAAAAGTCGTGCAAAAACAAACACTATGCAAGTTATAGTAATCTAGTTTTTGCTAAACCATTCGTTGTACATAAAATAATGAATGAGACCTTATTTGTGGGAAATTTAATAATGTTGCTTTTTGATACTCACCTTAATTTGTCTCCGAACCGTAGGAAGCGAGATATTCGTAAAAATACGTAAAAAGTGGTGCGGCGACGGACAATTAATATTCATAGATATTCTTCGCCTTATAACCAGTAAACCGTCTAAATGAATAAAACTTTTTTTGTGGGAAACTTTGTTATCATTAATTTTGATAACCACCTTAATTGGTGGTGGAGCGTAGATCATTGGATCGTAGATCGTAGGAAGCGAGGTATTCGCAAAAAACCAAATTTGTTTGCGTTTGCCCTTCAATCTCTATTAACGCAAGGTAATTAATAAGCTTTATTAATCGTTGCGTTAGAACGATAAACGTTGTTATCTCTATTTTAAAGGTCCGCTTTTGATAGTTTTGACGATCTTTATTAATTCATAGCGGCGTCACTGTTGGTTTTACTAACAATAAATTGTTAATAGAAAAAAATGTTCGTCTCATCATCTTATCCGTTATCGAATCATCTCATTCGTCTCATCAAAATAGGTGATAATAAAAACTTTTCTCGTCCTAAAATTCCAATTTTACATTTGAAGCTTACGTTTACGCAAGCGTAGCGCGTTAACTCTTTGACAGATCACGCTGTCCAAGTCCAACGAACTTAGCCTAAGCATTAGTGAAAGGAACACGAATACCAAATTTCAACTTTTACTCAAGTTATCGTCGGACACGTAAACGTTACACACAGACAGACAGACAAGATGCATATTTTGTTGAATGTAAGAAGCTCGCTTATTTATTTATTTTCAAATTTTACCTATTGTTTCTTCTCCGATTTTGCGCCCTCCTCAAGCCTGCGCCCGCCCGCGGCCGCGGGCGCTGCGGCCCGATAGCTACGCGCCTGATGACACGGTTTAGATTTGGTGTTGGGGAGTTCCGTTGTACAAAGATTTGTCCTTTTATAGGTTTAAGATCAGCTCTCTAGATGGTTGTCATTTATGTGAAGTAAATAAATTCGGAACTATTTTTTTTTTTTTTTTTTTTCACTAACATTATATATTATATATAACAATAATATTATCAACATTACATACGATTCAACAGAACATTTAAAAACGTAGTATATAAAAAGTTCTTTTTATTTTGTAATTTCTTTTTCTTCTCGCCTATAGAGCATAATATCTGTTAAATTGTTACTAAGCCAATAATAAGCTTTAAAACGATACCATAAACTTCAAATATTCCAACACAAAGGGCGAAAAAAACCATTGTCATAAAACAAAACATATAGTGCTTGTAGCTGGTATATGCTTAATAATGATAATTAACATAGTTGTTTATAAAATAAGCCCTAAACCAGGTGCAATCACGATATGGCTCTTTTACACGATAATTTGTCACTCACTTAGAGTCGGAGCATATTGATTTTTTTTGGTATAATTGTAAAGGTAAAGGTCGATTAATTTTAACACACTCTATTTTGGCTAATAGCTTCCACACTGTGGAGAATTGGAATGTAGCTTATGTGAACTATTTTGCTCCAAAACCAGTAGAAACGTCCCTTTCAACATTGCCATCTGAAATCGATACACCCTATATAGAGTAGCTAATATAGTACGCTGGAGTTGTACTCGTATATCACCTTACACTACTGTAGGTGGCAATTTATATTTGGGTGTTTCTACCGTATGGCTACTGCAGTGATCAGATTCAATCCCGGTTTCTATTGCATTATTCTCTAAAGGGTACAAAATGTCGAATCATTCCTTCGGTTCGGAATCATCCCTTAGATAAAAGATACGGTTTTTAAAAATGAGAAATGATGATATCGACTTATAAAGCAGGCCCTACACTATCAATCCGCTTGATCAAAACAACGCATCAAGCGGTGGTGTCAAGCGTGATTGATAGTCTAGGAACCCGTTTGACGCTTGAGTCAAGCCTTGACGGTGATTGATGGAAAGTTTGAATGACTCAAGCGGATTGACGGAGCGCTTGATAGTTTAGAGAAATGTTGATCAAGCATTCCCGTTGCACGAATGAGTGACTAAATCTTTATCAGCCTGGCACAAACAATAATCTTAGTTATGGATGAAATAATCTGCGGAGGTGTGTTAGGACTCTGAGACGAGAGTGAACATAACTCAAAAACCCTTCTGTGAAATCTTACTGCTTCTACTTTAAAAGAACCAGTAGAAGTTAGCACCAGATTGCAACCTCGCGATCCTTTTAAGAAGTAAGAAGCTTACACGAGGAAGACCATAAGATACCTTTTTTTCCTGATGTCCGGAGAATCCTGCATCAGCAAACTGGTCGGTTTCTTCATCCCAATCAAGATCGACACAACCTCTACAATAAGCATGGTGTAACCAGTATAATTATTACAACCAATCGATATAATTATTAAAACATTAGAAAAGGAATGACAAATAAAATACAAAATACTATTAATAAGTTTATTTTCTTTTTTTTTCTAAAAAAAAACAACTATCTATAATGAAATAGAACAGCTGAATTATTTCTGACTGGGATGAGTTGGCTTTGTCCGTTTTTCAATGTTACCATTAAGTAATCACGTCCGTTAATATTTTTAGTAATACTCTCGGAGAACGAAACCATTTTATTCGTATTATACTTAGTATTGACGAGTTCAGGTTTGCCTTCGACCTTTTTCGATCGCTTGACGTTTTTGTCGATACATCTTAAAGCCACTTCACAGAGGAAAATGACAAAGGCGAAGACGAATCCGACGACGACTACGGTGTATGTAGCCCATAGATCGGAGTTCATCAAAGTCCTCTCTTTGCTGCCGAGATTCAGCGGGCAGATAGGCGAGACTGGAAGATTCATCGATGTTAAATGTTTAATGATTCCGGATTCTACGAAATCTTGAAGGCTAAAAATGAATTATTGAGTAAAAATTAAATTAAATTATAAAGAAGTATTATTATGATTTTAATGTTTTTTTACAGACCAAGTAAGTGGTCCATCGAGCAAACTATGGGGGGGGGGTCGACTCGGGGGGGGGGGGGGGGGAGATGGGCTGAGCTATGAGAGACCAAGCTGGGCCGAGCGATGCGAGACCGAGCCTAGCGAGTGCTTATTCACACTGCGCGCGAGTCCGTCTTTCCGCTTGCAACCGTGAAGTCGCAATGTCCATACCCCCCACCAGCCATTTTATTGCATCTCAAAAATTCATGGTACGAATCGGTATGAAACGGAGTCGTTATCGGGCTCACGATATTAACGATCTTGAATGATGAAAACTTGAAATAAATTTACCATCATAATAGATATTTCGCTATGTTCTAAACGGTTCAAAACAGTTCTTACTACATATGCATGGTTTTCTTAGATTTTATAATTCTTCTGCTCTTTACCTACTCATACCGAATAAAACATTAAATAATAGATCTTTTAATATGCGTATCAAGAAATGTTTTGTGTTTTTTTCTATTCTCCCATAGTTTTAAAGTTTGCAAGTAATTTATATTTGAATTTATTGGGGCGTCCCTCAGTGCTTAGTGGATAAGCGTTTTCGGTGTAGTGCAGTGTTTCCCAAACTTTTAACATCCGTGTACCCTTTCTATAATTTTCGTAACACTAAGTACCCCTCGTTAAAAAAAAAAATGCATTTCTATTTTGGTTGTCTTTAATTATTTAATTCTATTTTTCTACTTGTGTCAATCGCGGGGTATTGTTCTTTAAAAAAATGAAATAATATAAATATAAACTACTTTCTTTCTGTAAAATGGTTATAATTCGTTCCCGCTTATATTGGAACATTGTCAACCCTTTAGGTTTAATCCTTTTTAACACTTTCTATTTGTCAAATATTTACAAATTATTACTCTTAAAATGTAATTTGTCCAAAACCAAAACAACTAAAACCAAGGAGTCAGGTCTAATAATGTGGGTCACTTAACTCATTTGGATTTGTCCCACGACTCTAGTCGTCATGAAACAAATCTAACAAGAAATAGGATGAATAAAAAAATAATAATACAATATGCGAATGCTTCAATAACAATATAAGCAATTTTTTTAGTACATAAACGAAAACCAATATCCAATTTAAGAACAAAATTAACTGGGAATCAAATTATGATGAACCGTTGCCTCAACATAAACAATTTTATCCATCTCAGGATAAAATTGACTACACAGTCAAAGCCCGGTGCAGCGCGTACCCCTACCAAACTCTTCCCGTACCCCCAAGGGTACGCGTACCACACTTTGGGAAACACTGGTGTAGTGGATCCACTTTTTTGTAGCATTTGAAAAGATATTTTATTTAAGCCTTTATTCGATATTAATATGTAGATTAGCAGTTTATTCGATGCGGGTACTAATACATATTTTTTGGTCAACAGATATAAATATTTGTCATTATTTTCATTTTACCATTTTTTGATACTTTTTAATTTCATACATTCCGAAAACCGAATCCGGCCATAACTTTTTTCGTTTATGTATGCATGCTTGTGTGTCTGTCACCACCAGTTTCGAAGAGGTGTGCGCAAACATGTTGCGTATGTTATAGACTTGGTTTTATCGAAAAATATTGAGTAAAACTAAGGTTATTACCAATTTTTTAAAAAAATAAAAATAAATAAATAAACAAAAAAAAAAAAAAAATAAAAATAAAAATAAACAAAAAAAAAATAAAAAATAATAAAAAATAAATAAATCATTTGTCGCGAAGAGCGCGAAATTTATTTAATTTTGTTGCCAAGCAATGTATTTAATTTGAAATGTTTTTTTTTTATGTCATATTTTGATTAGTCTGTATTATAAGATTGAACGAAAAATTTTTGTCTTGATTTATTCATCACGACATCATTTCATGGATGATCAGCCGTTCAGTGTCGGTCTCGCCTCACTCGGACTCAAGTGTAAATTTTCACTCGCTAGGCTCGGTCTCGCTCGGACTCGCGCGCAGTGTGAATACGCACTCGCTAGGCTCGGACTCGCGCACAGTGTGAATACGCACTCGCTAGGCTCGGTCTCGCTCGGACTCACGTGCAGTGTGAATACGCATTCGTTAAGCTCGGACTCTTGCGCAGTGTGAATACGCACTCGCTAGGCTCGGTCTCACTCGGACTCACGAGCAGTGTGAAAGCTGCCTATAGCCTTTTAATACACGTTTTCTTTTCTGCTATAGAAATGGTTTGATTTGGCAAAAATAGGAAATACTGCCTCATTTTTTTTAACTCAAATAAAATGATCTATTTCTCTTATTTTCTATATTTCTCGGCCCTCTTCTTTATAATTTATATAGATTAATTTCTTTTTTAAAATTGGCCTTTTTAGGATTATTTTTATTTTTTATAAACGTATTTTAAACATTCTTATATACATGTTTACAATATGTACCTATATGGAGGTGTGTTACATACACATAGTTTTGTTCTTTTCCCAAAGATCATACATAAGACTCATGTCATAGGAAAGTTACAAGGTAATTTTTAAGAAATAATGTGTGTACATTTTTTAGATAAATCTTGGAGTCAATACATAAGAAAAAAATTGAAGTCATTACTATAGTATCGTTAGTATTTTGTTATTGTTGTAGGCTGAAGAAGCCGTGATGTGAGCTTAATTAAAAAAAAAAAAAAAAAAAAATGAAGTTTTATTTTTAATTATATTTTAATACGTAAAAAATAATAACCCTAAAAGGCCAATTTTTAAAAAAAGAAATTAATCTACATAAAATATCCATTCCAATTTTTAATTAGACAGTCTAAGACAAACAAGTAATTAAAAAGAACTTTTTAACTTTTGGGAACTCCTTTTCCCAAGGTGTGATCAGTAAGGAATAAAAGGAAGTAATAATGTTGTTTTTTGTGGTTTCGCTAAAAGTTTGTAGGTTAATAATTTATTTGAGAAAGTTAAAGTTTTTGACCTGTTAGAGTTCTTATTGTTGATTTTCAAAACCACATAATTGTTTTTCAAACTTTCCTATTTCACCGAATAGGAAAGTTTGATTAACTTGTAATAAACTTTTGCTTTCCCTCTCTGCCTCTACTCTGTCAAGCATGAGGGCTTCCTCACATTTAATTTATTTCACTTCAACCTCCTGAAACTTATCAATAAATATTAAACTAAACTAATACAAAAGTTAAATAACTAATTTAATAATTACTTAGAAAATCAATTTAATTTACATAGGATTGAAATAGGTCGGTAAATCGCTGCCATTAGGATAAGCGAAAGCCACTGATCTGAGAAGAAAGGAATCTTTGGCTAAAACGAATGTACATCTTTTACTTTCGTCGTCTCCTACGCTAGTCTTCCTCAGATAATCTTTGAAAATTATTCGTGTTAATGTGTTCCAATCGTCCAAATAAAACCAGTCTGAAATATATTATTTAAAATTTAATTTTAATTAATTATTAAATAAAGAGGAGGATCCCTGACCATGGCCACTTGCCCTCAGCACATTCTACGTTTCCATTATGTTAAAATTCGGAAAATATACGGGTAGAATTCAGTTTTTGGATTCAAAGTGTCCATGGAAGCCTAGATTCAATATGGATTAAATACGATACCGATCCCGATACGATTCACTAAATTCTGGGATCGTATCTGGATCGAGTTGCAATGGAAACACCTAACTTCCTGACATGCGCAGCGCAGAGCGTGTGTGTGGGCGGTGCGCTCACACATTTTGACAGCTTTGACTACAGTTTCTACAGAAATACGATAGCACCTATCTTATTTCTGTAGAAACTGTAGTCAAATCTGTCAAAATAAGTAATAAAAAACATGGTTATAAAAGGTGAAGGTTAAAAAATTATCTATAACCTTTACCAAAAGTAACCAAGAAAAAGTTTGTTTTTTTATTTCGTATTTAATACGGATTCAATACTACTTATGGAAACACCACCTAACTTGTTAAATCCCAAATTAGGATTCAATCCGCATTTAAACATCATGGAAACGTAGTAACAATTCCAGGAAGAGAGGAATTGTGTTTCCCCCTTCACTACCTGTTTTCAGCGACAGTGTTATCAACGACAGTGTTTTCGGCGATAGTGTTATCAACGACAGTATTACCAGCGACAGTGTTACCAGCGACAGAGTTATCAACGATAGTTGTTTTCGTCCCATGGAAAAGGAACCTCCACATTGTATTTATCAAGCAAAGCATATTTGAAATTAATAGAAGTTGCGATAGCTATCGAAGCTACCGGTGTCGAAGTGACAGCTTACGGCTTACGTTGTTTATTATTTGTAGTGGGGAACGAAAGAAAATACTACTTAATACGTCGCGTCAGAGAGGTTACGTAAAAGTGACAAAGGTTGCTGTGACGTCATGCGCCCTCCACGATTTTTCGTCAGGTTATCTTTTCTGGCTCATAACAAACCATTGTTTACTAGAGTTTTGTTTTGTTTACTAGAGTTATTGTTTACTAGAGTTCTATAAGCATTTTATAGTTTTTTCCTCTTTTTATTCTATTAAAAGCTTTTTTTACCGTTTTTAACCTTATCATATATTAGTAACATCATTAATAAGCCAACAAATGTATACATTATAGATGATAAAACAAATAATTCTCACAAATAACTCAAATAAGATGTAAAATAACTTACTTACAGATGTGCTCTTTTTACTCTATTAAAAGCTTTTTTAACTGTTTTTAACCTTATCATATATCAGTAACATCATTAATAAGCCAATAAATGTATAAATTTTAGATGATAAAACAAATAATTCTCACAAATAACTCAAAGAAGATGTAAAATAACTTACTCACAGATGTGCTCTTTTTACTCTATTAAAAGCTTCTTTAACTGTTTTTAACCTTATTATGTATCAGTAACATCATTAATAAGCCAATAAATGTATACATTATAGATGATAAAACAAATAATTGATTAAAAAATAATAATAAAATAAAATAGCACTGATAAACCCTAGAAGTATATTGTTTGTTATGAGCCAGTGCAGCTTAGCCAACGTAACAACACACACTTTTTTTAGGTAAGTGACGTCACACTTCCCCGGCGTATACGTCGCGTCAGAGAGGTTACGTAAAGTGACGAAGGTTGCTGTGACGTCAGGTGCCCTAAACGGTTTTTTTGTCAGGTTATCTTTTTTGGCTCATAACAAACCATTGTTTACTAGTGTTCTGTAAGAATTTGATAGTTTTTTTCTCTTTTTATTCTATTAAAAGCTTTTTTAAGTGTTTTTAACCTTATCATATATCAGTAACATCATTAATAAGCCAATAAATGTATACATTATAGATGATAAAACACATAATTCTCACAAATAACTCAAATAAGATGTAAAAGATAACTTACTTACAGATTATGTTTCGCCACACAGAAAATGGATTTGTATTGCGGTAAAAGTGACATTTATCTTTTAAGGCTCTATGGTTGCACCCAAATTTAAAGCATTGAGACATTTTTCATTCTTAAATTAATAAAACTGATTAAAAAATAATAATAAAATAAAATAGCACTGATAAACCCCAGAAGTACATTGTTTGTTATGAGCCAGCGCAGATTAGCCAACGTTACAAAACACACTTCTTTTACGCAAGTGACGTCACACTTCCCCGGCGTATAAGTAGGTCAGAGAGCATTTCCACGTAACTTGATTCACAACCTAATTCACCGTAAAAAGTTCGCATCTAATAAAATTCGTAAAAAAAAATTAAAAAAAAAAAAAAAAAAAAATCGTTCTAATAAAATTAGTAATATTGACACAAAGCCAGGCGTTTTCATAACAGTTTTTTTTATTGAGAATAATATAAAGGGCAAAGAGGAAAGTAGAACGCAGCTTAAAATACAATAATTAGTTTATTGAAGGTAGCATATAGTCTAAAAATGTCCGAGAATAAAAGAGGAAAAATTTGATAACACAAAGTAAGTGAATATTTAAAAATAATATTATACTTTAAGGATTAGAAAAATAAATTGTAAATGAATGAAAATTGCAGAGGCAATCTTGTGCTTGCAAATGTTGACCCTTTTTGGACGTGGGCGTCTGAGACAAGGCGTCTGAGACCAGGCGTCTGCTAATATTTTCTGCTAACTCCATCCCATTTAGGATTTTTTTATTTATTTTTATACAACTACTTATTTTTGACAATCTTCAAAACCAGATATTTGCTAACTCTTATCAATCAGTTGTAAAAGAGTAAAAATGTATCTGATCATTATAGGAATAAAAATATATTTCTTAAAAAAATAAACTTTTAACAAGTCAGTTTAGTTCAGTGGTCTTACTTTTTTATTATACATACATATATATATATATATATATATATATATATATATATATATATATATATATATATATATATATATATATATATATATATATATATATATATATATATATGTAATATATATATTATATATATATTAATATATAAAAAATAACTTATTTCTCCCATCTTTTGTCAAGGCTGTGAAAATCAGTATCTGGAGTATAAAATCTAATATGAGTTTTTATTTATGTATTAATTTACCAAATCTTTAAGCTCCCGATTAACAGAAACTCAAGCATTTCGCAAGTGCTGCGATGTCTAATATCAGTCTCAGTATTGTATGTTCTTGTTTGAAATTCCATCAGTTTATTCTATCATGTGAAGTGCACGATAAGAAAAAAGCTCTGTCAATAGCACTTATTTATCAACATATGTCGGTAAATAAGTGCTTTCAAGTGACATCTTTTTAAGAAATTATATGATATTATATTGAGTAGCTTTCTGCAGGATATTGTCGAATAGGTTCTTTCAATGTGAAGTAGTCTTCTTTTAATCAAAATCAAAACGGATACAGATCGCGATATAGATATGTATTTCCAGAAATATATCTTCTCTTCCAGCCGATTTTCATTATACAGAAAATACGTTTTCAGGCTTGTATTAGCTTTGCATTAGTTATATAAGAATCTTGTACGAAATAATTCTAAACATGAATTAATAATTCCCCGACGACTTCTAATTAATGATTGCCTCAATCACCTTCTGTGACGAAATTCAGAATTTTTTGATCATCCACTTCAACAAATTTGCCATGGTTCTTCTCCACTGATGGCTTGAGAGCGTCTAAATCACCCAGTTCGTTCTATAAAAAGGAAAAAAGAAACATAATAACAAACAAGTTAAAAACATGTATAAGTTTAATGTAACATGTATAAGTTAATGTAACATGTATATAATGTACGTTATGTACGTTAGCAGATAATTGAAGTAATTTAATGTAACTCTTTTGTTAGTAATGATGTTATATGATTAATATCCCCCCCCCCCCCATTCAATGTGGGTTCATAGAGTTTTTGAAGCGCTTCTTATACACACTTATTCTTCATTTTCAGACCATCCTTTTAGAAATTTAGTTTTGTATTTTAATAATATATCCGGCTGTGTTTATTACCTAAACAAGAGGTGTAGGAAATAAATAGTAGTAAAAGAACATTTTTAAAAACAAGCTTTTATCTTGGGCCATCCGTCATGTTAGATTTAGAGTGAAGGCATTTTATTTTTCGTATTCTTCTCAGCAAACCCTTTTATTTGATACCCATATCATGGGCGTGCATTAAAAATAACTAGTCCGCCATCTTGGGCTGTCCACCATATTGGATTTAGAATGACGTCACTTAGCTAACCATGCATTGTCATCCAAACTAAACGTGTATGCAAAATTTCAATTCAATTGGTTGAGGATAACTGCTTTAAAATTCAGTAGCAAGATTTGACCCGAACATACATACGTACATACAAACATTGCAAGTTAAATAAAAGCTTGTAAAAATGCAGTGACGTCTCCACGGAGATATATTTCTATCTATATAGCCCAAAAGCGCGAAATTACAATTTTCAAATAAAAAATAAACAGGTCAAGTGTGTGCTAGTCAGCACACAGCGAAGGTCCGTAGGCAACTCTGAATAGTGTTTAACTTTTAAGTGCATATAAACAGTGTTTTTTTTAAAAATGCTAAAAAGCTTACTTTGAACTATCCTAAGGGTCTGATATTCTCAAAACACACTCTGATAAAGTATTTTTTTGCCACTGAACCGGACTACAACCATATAAATACATCGAAAAGACGATGATTATAAAAAAAAACGTATTTTGACAATAAAAAATAAAATAATATTTTTTTTCAAAATTTCCACTTCACATAAGCGAGATAGAGGGGGGGGGGGGGGGGGGGCACGTTTCACACCCACTTCAAAATGCCTACGTTCGCCCTATCAAAGTTATATCCAAAGAATTATATATTTTTGTAATCAGCTCGACGTACCCTATGATCATATGATACCCCTCACGGTGTCGAAAAAAAAAAAATAACCCTTAAGTTTCTTTACCCTAATTTTTTTGAAAAATATTTTTTTTAAGTAGCTATATTTTTGAAATATGTGGGTTAGACACAGGTACAAGACACATATATGCCGAATTTCAAAGTGATCGGACGAAAGGTGTAGCCGTGAGAGCAGGCGACCGGACGGACGGACAGACACACGAAGGAAAATATAAGGGTCCTTGGTTTCGCCTACGGACCCTAAAAATATAAACACACGTGCTATGAACCCTCCTTCAGTGATTGGTTTTGTGGCTTCAAATCTATGGCACCACAGAGCTTCCGCAGTGGAAGCGTGCTGGGCCCATAACCTAATGAAGTTATTTGGTTAAAACAAAAATTAATAATGTAACTCCTTTAGAATCATAACACACAATGATATTATTAAAAGTTTATTAATACTAATATTATTAGTTTTTTTACTAATATTATTAGTAGATATTATTAAGTTAAAATAATACTCACACTTGTTAAAGTTATTATTTATTAAGAAATGCTAAAGTTCAATCTATTAGAATGTATTCAACTGTCAGTTAATAAAGAAATAATCAATATAAAAATATTATATTTAGTGTAAAGACTGCTCGATTTGCCGTGTTTAGCGAGTAGAAAAAAGCTCTTCTATAATTGCTATAAATAGCCACTTTCAATAATTTACAAAGAATCTCTTCATATGAATCGAAGAGAAAAAAATAGTTATTTTTAGTGGACAAAATTTGCTACAAATTTTGAATTCATATCTTTTTCCGTCATTTTCTATTTTTAAAACGTTTGAGTCTTAAACACTTCACAGCAGTGTCACAGTTGGTTTTAATAAAAAAAAAAAAAAATTATTTGAAAACATGATTGTCTCAAAGAATAGTTAGATAACGAATCGTTTTTCTCCTAAAATTCCCGGAAAAATTATTAATAAACAATTTGTAGAAAATTGCATCATCTATACAATATTGATATAATAACTTCTTTTGCTCTTCGATGCATAGGAACAGCGATTAAGAAAAATTACGACTTTTTTCTATGAAACTCTGCTTGCACAGGGCTTTCGTTTCTGAAACTTGGTTGTTACTAGTGGCATTGGTCGCTACAACATATCCAATAAACAGGTCAAGTGTGTGCTAGTCAGCACACAGCGAGGGTTCGTAGGCAACCCTGTATAGTTTAAGCAGTACCCTATTGATGGTGTTTTTTAAAATGTAAAAAGCTTACTTTGAACTATCCTATGAGTCTGATATTCTCAAAACACATAAACAAACTTCTGATAAAGTATTTGTTTGCCACTGAACCGGACTAAAACCATATAAATACATCGAAAAGAGCATAGTTATAAAAAATCGTATTTTGTCAATAAAAAATAAAATACCTAATATTTTTTTCGAAATTTCCAAAAAGTGGTATCTTTACTTTTGGTCGAAGAATGTTCAGGAATTTTTTCAGATTTTTTGCACTTCACATAAGCGAGATAGACGGAAGGGGGGGGGGGGACACAAGTCGCTATATTTTTAATATATGTGGGTAGGTACTAGACACATACATGCCAAATTTCAAAGTAATCGGACGAAAGGTGTAGCCGTGAGAGCAGGCGACAGGACGGACGGACAGACACACGCAGGAAAATATAAGGGTCCTTGGTTTTGCCTACGGACCCTAAAAATTATATAAAAAAAAGAAAGATTATATGAATAAAATT
The DNA here is from genome assembly GCA_951217055.1 of Gerris lacustris. Lineage (NCBI taxonomy): Eukaryota > Metazoa > Arthropoda > Insecta > Hemiptera > Gerridae > Gerris > Gerris lacustris. The sequence continues at coordinate 26,671,229 of OX578285.1, forward strand.
ATTTTTTTTGTACTTATTGACTTATATTGGCAACTTGAGTTTTTGATTAGTATCATTTTTATTTTGAGCCTGATGGCAATCAATAAAGAGAACGCAAGAATTTAAATTCAGCTGAGAATATTAAATTTTACTGTAATTCTTAACCCGTCACGCATGCGAAGGATATACATACTTCATTTTTACATTAGCTTGTATGAAAAACAATCACTATTCTTAAAAACAAATGAATTCGTCTTAATCTCATCAGATAGCCGTAGTTAGTATTAGGTTTGTTCCAACCACACTTCAAACTGGTTTGGAACTGTCCGACGCATGCGCATCAGACCACATTTGAACGTTTTTTTGCTAATGCACATGCGTCGTACAGTTTGAAACTAGTTTGAGGTGTGGTTAGAACAAACCTATTATAATTCTGAATCAGTGAATATCTCAACTTCTATACGATGCATTCTAGAAATGTTCTAACAAAGAATAACTGTGATTTCTGAATTGTTCGTGCAGAATAGATGACGGATTGAGCTGCCTAAAAAAATAAATTAACATAAAAATACACTCCTGATTCGGCTATTCATAAGTTAACTTTTATTCTGCTTACTTGAATGTCAAAGAATAATGATGAGGTATAAAACCATATTCTTTTATTAATAAAAAGAAATATTTTAATGAATTTTATAATCAAAATTATTTGAATCGCTGAAATGAAAAGATAAAAATCATTTATATAATGGAGCAGTGACGACTCACCTCGAAATGATTTGTTATCGCTACGCTAAGGCAACCCCCCTTATTATTATTAATAAATGCTTGTTTTGATAGTGCTTGGTTTTTTGGTAGTGATGTAATGATTTGTTGGTCTTCAAATAGATATCTAATTTAATTTACTTAATTTTACTTTTTTCTAATTCTAATTAATCCCGTGTCCAAGGGCTTAACGGCTCGATCTACATAAAGCACACATCATATTTTTCTAAATATATATTAATTCCGTGGCCAAGGGCTTATCGGTTAGATCTACATAAACGGATAATACACTTTTCTCACACTTCAAAATAAATTGTTAAATAATATATAACATTTTAAATAAAATTTATTTTTTCAAAATAAATTTTAAAATTAACTTGCGTCAACGACCAAATTTAATCGAGTATTATATTCTTAGTAATGAAATGAATTATTTATAATGTAGTCCTGATTCTATTCCTAGAAGGCATTGGAAACAAAACTATTTAAGCATTTTATTTAATTGCTAGGCCTACATGTTAATGGGAAACATAGCCACTAATACATAGCATGAGCCCCGCGCGAAGTCCGGGATGAAGGCTAAAACATTGCCAGTGGTTGCTGATACAAATTAAAAATAGAATATCGGTTTTTGTACTAAAGTCATCTGATTGCTGCCAGCGGTTGCTGTTGAATGCTGTGAATTATTTAAAACTTAGATATCTTATGATAAACATTGGATAGGACAAAGATTGGATTTAATTTTTTTTCCTCTTATGTGGGGCAATTTGCCAACTAACCGGTCTCCCTTCGGCTTTGGGAATAGGGCTCTCTCCCTTCATTTCCCCAACCCCCTAGGACCGGCGCTGTAGTTAACATCTATATAATGCAAGTTGGAAGAACTTTACTTTCCCTCTCTTTCATAGTAAGGAGGAAGAATCGTGTTAAAAATCCAATAACCAGTATTTGGCTTTAAAGCTGTTGACACTGGATAAAACGTGATCTAATTTAACTTCTGGTCTACTTAGAATTTCTAACTTTTAATATAGAAAAGAATCTGTTCGCTAAAACTTTTTTTCATATACGAGTTGCAATGTTAGTTGTTCCGGGGTTTTGTGGCTTTATTTAATTATTATTGAATAATTTATCAAAATTTAGGTTTTCGTTGCTTTATTTAATTATTATTGAATAATTTATCAAAATTTAGGTTTTCGTTGCTTTATTTAATTATTATTGAATAATTTATCAAAATTTAGGTTTTCGTGGCTTTTTTAAATTATTATTGAATAATTTATCAAAATTTACCATACAAATGATGAAATAATTCCTCACCGGTGGGAAATCCATTCTAACTTTTCACCATTAGCAATTACAGATATTTTCTCAGGGGCTAGATTCTTGCTTGGAAATTGACGCATGGTTAGATTCGTATTTAAACGGACTACGTTTTAGACTTTTTTAATTATCGCAACCTTTATTGAGATGTAATTTTTTTCCACGTTTTTCAGAGTTTTAAGAGGCAACGCTCCCATATTTAGAGCTACAAATTCTCGATTTCACGTCGGCATATGATTTTTCTGAACATGTATGACCAATATAATCGCAATCAGCCCAATAGAAATCAGCCCACTTGTTTGCAGATGACGGATATTTTCTAAAAACCACTTTTTTGGAAACGTTTAAATCCATCAAAATCGACTTTCCCTGCTATTACAATACCTTATCAATGAAAATTAATAAACAAATTCTGAAAAAAAAAAAAAAATAATAAAATACCTTTATTCTTTTTTGAATTTTTATTGAAACCAAATCTTCGATATAATTGTATAATAAAACATTTTATTTTCTTTTTAAAATAATCAAACATAATTATATATTATTCTTTAACCTCCGACAAACTAGGGTAGAAAGAAACATTAGAGATAAACAAATTATCAGTTGAGTTAATAATATGAAACTGTAACTGCTCATAGCTATTAGTCTAATAGCAGATAACAACAGCTCGACTATTATGTTAGACAACATACAGATCACTGTTATATCTGCATGTGGAAACGTCCACACGAGATGTGAACTAATGATTCATATGCAGCACTTGACTTATTTCCCCGTTTATAGAACGTTCTATTCATATAACAACTATCTGTTGCGGTAAATTACTTCCTCGGAAAAACAATTGCATCACTTAGGTTGGTGTCGTGTCACCCAGTGCTCGGTGCCATTTGGTTTAACCCTTGACCGGCTGCAGGAGAAGATAAGAATAGGCAGATCGACCATTATCATTGTTTTAGCCATCGCTGTTAGAGCCACACTATAGAAATTTTGTCTGCAGGCTGATTTGTCTGGTCTGAAGGGTACGTTGATTTAAATGGAGGTGGGCACACCGCCAGACAAACGTGTCTGATAGCTCAATAATAGTTATTTGTGCAACTATAGTGAGCAAAGTGGCACTTTGCTGCACTCGAGAGAAATATTTACGGCGGAAAGGTTTCTCGAGTGCATCAAAGACACTTTGAGCTCGAGTTGCACATTAAATTATTCCTACAGTCAGTTTATAAACTGTAAATAAAATATAAAATAATAGAGGGTTCATCAACATGTAATAGTTCATTACGCGTCGAGTGCGGAAAGTAGCATATTGCATGCGAGTGTGGAGTGCACCCGAGCGACAGCGAGGGTAGTAAAACCACACGAGCAATGCAAAATGCCGTTTTCGCACGAGTTGCGTACCGTACTTTATCTACGATTGTTAGATTTAAATAATAAATACAGGAAAAAATAAACTTGCTATATGTAAGTTCATATCTCTATTATTCTCCACATTTTCGTCAAAGTCACTTGATTCACTCATTGTTTTTCACTAAAAACTCGATATAAACAGTTACTTTAACCCTCTGCCCACAAGGTGAGTTGCTCGAACGTATACCACAAGGTCGGGTGGAATAACACCCATTGAAAGTATTGACTGTGAAATAATTAAATAATTTTTTTAGGATAGCTAGGATCAGTCAAAAGTAAAATAAAAACACAATATTTTAGTTTAACGACGTTTCGGAAAATATATTTCCTTCTTCAAGGTAAGGTTGTGAATGATTTTATTTTTCAGGATAAGTGTACAGTTAGGAGGTACAGAGTGGGGGCAACCAGCCTCATATACCGCATGTAAGAATGATACGAAAAGATGTCAGGAGAATCATTATTTTGGTCTTAAAAAAACCTTGTGCATGTAATATTCCTTGAAAAAGACTTTTGAATAAATTAAATAGGGGAAACAAGGTCGGGTGAAATCTCACCCCAGAGATATAACTTGAGTTTATAATTCGCGTAAAACGATAACTGCGATCAAACGGCCCTACAAACACTATGAGTAGGACCTAGTTAGAGGATACACGGAGGGATGATTAAGTTTGACACTCTCCGCGCATGTTTATCAGAAATCAAGAACGGCCGGGTGGTTTACAACCCAACCTTGTGGGCAGAGGGTTAATAAAAGAACAGCAAATTAGTTTTTTTAAATGTAAACAAACTCGCTGATTGTGCTTAAAGCTGAAGAATTCCTCTTTTTTACCTCCCTAGAGTGGTAAAGAAGAGGAATTCTTCAGAACTATGAGACGCGCATGCGCAATGAATACAAGTACGTAAAGAATCACTTTCTATGCACCTTAACAGAGATACAATGTTTATATTTCGTATCAATCGTAGATAAAAGGGTTTACAATATCAACTAAACCAGCTGTTCTGTTTATAGCCAGTGTTGCCTTTTTTTGCCTGATTCAGCAAACCTGACCAAGCGCTGTTATTATTTTTCATCATAACACCTAATCATCACATTTGATTCTTTGTTTTTAGATTGTCTGTCTTTACTTTTTTATATTTCAACATTTTATATTTGATATATAGTGTTTAAATCATGTAGTTAGTTAAAAAATAATCATTAGTTGTCATTGTTATTATCATTATAATTTGGATTATGTAATCTTTGTTTAGATTTAAGTTCTTTATGTTCGTAAGTTAGAACACTGAAGTGCGGTAAAGTAAAACGAGTGCGGTAAAGTAGTAAGTGCAGGAATCTGCTGTTTTGCGTACTGTTTTGAGTGCGATAACAAATAATCGGTCAATTGTAGGTAAAAGCTATTATGGGATCGGTCATCAACATGTTTGGCCGTCAGTGTGTTTTTATAATCTTTGACCTGGTGCCGGGAAGATTAAAATGGGATATACTGTACTAATATCGATTGATTGTTGGATTATCGATATAGTAAATAAATAAATAATCGGTGGCGCCACAGGTCGTGGAGAGCTTAGGCCAGTGAGCTTATACAACTATATATATGTAATGGATTAGAATGTCGCTCCATCAGGTGTACACCATAAAGTCGACATTCGCAACCGGATAGACGCCACTTCACTTAAGCAGCTACCCATTTATATAAAGATGGGCTACAAGCATCATGCCCCTAACCGGAGCCAGGATTCGAGCCTTGACCTCCTGCGTCTTAAGTGCAAATTGTAGCAATGATCTACCGGAGACCCCAAATTTCATTACCCATATGTTTGATTTAAATTGATGGCATCGTTTTTTCATTGTAGAATATCTTTATCTTTCGTCTGCTTTCGACTTTCTCAGTCTCATAATTTTTAAATCATTAGAGTGAGGGAAAAAATCCAAATTAAAACCATTAAATTTGTAAGAAAGCGATTATTTATTGAAACGAAGTTCCTTATGGCACGTTCTGGAGCCCAGGAGTGAATCCGAAAAAAACTACCAAAATCACCGTCACAAAATCACGCGCAACGCTCGCATAAACGTAAACTTCAAAAGACGGGAAAAAGTGTTATTAAGGAAGCCTGTTACTTGACTTGCTTTGATTATTTTTGTTATATATGTCAAAAATATCACTTAGTTTTGTAAATAAATAAAATATAATCATGTAAAATTTCACCCTGATACAAGCAGAAGCTGTAGAGTAGGGAAGATATATATTTTATAATATTTTAAATTAATTGACCGGGTAGGTAGAAAACAGTCCTATTTCAATCCAAACTCCTTTAACAAAATACTCTTTCACTATAAACTCATCATGATCAACTTCTTTCTTATATTCAATATATATTTATAGTAAGACGCTTGTTTTAATGATACAAATAATGTTTTTCTTTTAATTTTGCCTTAACTCTGCTAGGTACAAACAGTTCGTTACTTTTAATTTTGTCTCTTTTCTAACACCGCCATGTATAAGTAGTTAGCAATGTATACGTACTTAGCACTGTGATTTTATAATTTATATTTAATGAAAAATGTCTACCGGGTGTCCCGCGACACCACACGTATTTTTAGTTAATTTCCGTTGAACAACATACAATTAGGTCACACAAAAAAAAATACAACTAATGAACAAAAAAATTTCTCCGCGCCCAAGTAACAACAACTGTTTTAGAATGTCTACCGGGTGTCCCGCGACACCACACGTATTTTTAGTTAATTTCCGTTGAACAACATACAATTAGGTCACACAAAAAAAAATACAACTAATGAACAAAAAAATTTCTCCGCGCCCAAGTAACAACAACTGTTTTAGAACGTATTCGTTAGAAAATGTTATGCTGATGCTGACTGCAGTACAATATCTTACTGTAAGTCATGGGCGCCGTCTACATCTAATTAATAGGGGGGGGGGGGGGGATTTATGGGGGGGTCCTCTCCCGGAAAATGTTGAAAATTTGACCTCTCAAAACAGCGTTTTTATGAATTTCTGTGATGAAATTGAATATGAGGTGAATGTATAAAATATGTATTAAAAAAGAAAAATACAACGTTATATTTTTTCTTTTCTATTAGGTCTGAGGAAGGGGGGGGGGGGTGGCACGTGCCCCCTGTGCCCCCCCTGGATACGCCACTGACAAGTAAAACTTAACGCTCCTTCCTAGGAATTGAAGCGCTTGTGTCCATCAGGACATTTGTCATTATAGATGCGGTTTCAGACAAATGTATTTATCAATTGTTTTGTCTGTATTACCAAACCAATAATGTTGAAAAAATAAGCTAAGTAGTAAGTCAAGAGAACTAAAAGAAATTGTTTATTTTAAGCTATACATACAAACTAATTTATGTAATAATTGTAATTGTCAATAAATTGTTTATTTGTCGTATTTATTACGTCTGTGCGTTAAGAATATAATCAAAATCAAATTTGTATAGATAGAAGTAAAAGAGCACTATTAGGGTGGTGTAAGAACCTTCAATTAGGGAAGAATCTGATAAGAGAGGGCTCAAACTAATAGCTTTAATAATTTATTGATGGCCAATCAATAAATAACGGCATTAAGCTAAGGTAAGGGTGTAGCTGCCGCTTAAGCTCCTTTCCTTACAATTTTTATTCGTGAATAAGGCAAGGCACAGCCGATTAAGGCCGGAGAATTAGGCATCAAGGATATTACTGTAAACATCTGCATAACGTTTAACTATTTGGAATCGATTTCACTTTTACAATATTCAAGGTGCAGAGAGCAACTCAATTGAAAAAAAATGTCACCTGTTACCCAACAGTGGCATTAACAGTTAATGCCACTGTTTTAATAATAGTTATTTATGTAACTAGGCAGCAAAATGGAATTCTACTGACGAGTGATTAGATTAGCCTCCGAGCCGAAGGCGAGGACAGGCTATGATTAACTGCCGAGGCGAAGCCGAGGCAGGCAATGAATAAACGAGGCAGAAATGTTTCCTTTGCTGCCTTGTTGCATACAATATTTTTTATCTACTTGCGGCAGAAAAATGAAGCTACTAAAATGTTATCTTTATTAATATAACATAATTAATAACTATGTGTCATATTAATAAAGATAATAACATATGTATTAACTAAAATTAATGTTTAAATAAGAAACTTGGGAATAATAACCAATAAGTGATAAGCAAACTCTATCTATAACAACAAAATACAAAACACGCGTTTATAACACACATAACTTCTGACTGAATAATGCACGCAATATAAAATATTAATTTATATTTTTACTAACAAATTACTAAAAGTAAGATATCTTCTATAGCTTAAAAGAAAAGAAGTAACTAGGATAAATCAAGAAAAGTAGCTAGTCTAATCTAGAATGACTTCAATAATAAAAATAATATGGATGTTCAATGTTTACATGACGCTGCAGTATAGCAAGTGACTACTATTCATTTCTATCTACTAATCATTGAACTTATTTAACAGAATTAACAAATATAAACAAATTATTTTATAATTAAAACGTTTATTTATTAAATATTACTTATTAAACTATAATATATGATGTTATAAGATAGAGATAATAGTATAAACTGTCATTGCCAACATTATAAAAGTAAACATTTTACAGCCTTGGCAGTAAAATAAATTTTACTGCCTAGGCTGTAAAATTGTTCCTGAATTTTACCGCCTAGGCAATAAAATTACATTTCTCTGCCCGAAATCGGTTCAGTAATGCCTCATATTGCTGCCGCAAGTAGAACAAATTCTACTTTTTCAATATAAAATGAGAAGTGATTTTCGTTGTGATAAATGGAGGATACATTTCCATAACATACTAGATGGCATTATAAAAGCGTCCTAGGAATGGACGATCTGGTAATGACGAAAATGAGATTTCGGCTCTCTGGGGCCCTACTGGCCGTTTCTTGAGAAGCCTAGTGCAATGGGCCGAGGCCGATTCCAGGCTCTAGAGCCTCTTAAACTGCGTCCCCACCGGGCGCGCATCCTGTTATTACTAAAGGCATAAGCCTACGGGCCCGAGCCTCCTACGGGCCCGCGTAAAACCATATATTACATTGATGTCTATATGTCTAAAATTTCTATATGTCTTGGGGTTTTATTTTTGTAGAAAAAATAATCTAAAATCAGGGATGATTGAAGAGAAAAAAATTTTGACATCTAGAATCTTTGTCTTCTTTTAATAACTGGTTAGGTTATTAAAAGACGTTTAGGTAGAACCATTTTACAAAATTAAACGGAAGTGCAATATAGTTTTAGTACTTGATGATGTAGTGTATAAGAAAATAATAAAGAATAACTGGGAACAAGGACAAACGTTTGCAAACAGCTGTTTGTCTAGAATGCGCGTCCGGTGTGGACGTCTAGTCGTGTTTGCAAACCCTGTTTGCGAATGCGTGTTTGGTGTGTACGAGGCTTTAAGACGAAAATGAGGAAAACCTTACTGTGTCAGTACTCCCTTCTTACTCTACACGAAGTAAACTCTAAAATAGTATAGTCGTATAGTAGTTTGGTTCGTCCCTACTTTTAATTATAGTTTTTTTATGTGGGTCGATCAAGGGTTTATGATTAAGAATTCAACTAAGGTGAATCATTAAATTTTAATTTGGCTATACTTCACCCCTCTCCGGGGTATATTCATACCTAGAAAAATCAAAAAACCTAATTAAAATTTGTTCTTTAAATATCTAGTTACATAAACTCACAATACAATAAAAATATCACATAAATAAAACCAGGACTCATTTTTTACCTTATCTTAAGAAATTTGGAACGTTATGTATACTTAAACAATTTTAAAAATAAGAAAATTTGTAGACCACATAGTGGTTTCGTCAACATCATCATCGTCAAAACATTTCATTAATGTTGTAATTAACAAATATAAAACTTAAAAATAGGATGAAACAGATAAAAATTAGAATTAACAAATAAACATTTTAGGACGTTCCTAACTTCTTAAGATAAGGTATGAAGTGAGTCCTTGCATTTATTTATGTGATATTTTTATTGTTTTGTTAGTTTATGTAATTAGATATTTAAAGAACAAATTGTAATTAGATTTTTCGATGTTTTTAGGCATGAATATACCCCGGAGAGGGGTGAAATATTGCCAAATTAAAAATTAATGATTTACCTTAGTTAAATTCTTAATCATTTACCCTTGATCGACCCACATAAAAAACGAAGTATAAAATAGTACATTCAGTGGCGTAGCTAGGGCATCGCCCCCCCCCCCCCCCCCCGCAAGAACTGTTTGGGGGCTCCTCGCAAGAGAAAATTGATAAGTAAAAAAATAAATTAAAAGGTACTTAGATTATATTGGGGGCCCCCATCGACATTGGTACATTGGATTTGGGGCCCCCTTGCGCCACGGGCTCGCCCGCAGTGCGGGCCCATAGTTACGCCATTGAGTACATTTTATCGGAGCTAGCGATAAGATGATTTTAAGCACAAAATGTAAAATTGAAAAGGCTGTAAATCTTAGCTAGTAGAGCTGGCAAATAATAATTCCCTAGTTTTAAGTCTCAAATTATAAGGGTCCCTTGAAATGCGTCCTTAAAATTGTGTATGCTTGAACCCTCGATATCCTCCAATATCAAACACATTTGTATTTAAGAGGGGCCCTTTTCAAGGCAAACGAAAAGGGTTGGGATCATAATTTTGAAGTTCCGACCCAAACGTCCCAGGATTTGATAGGGAAATCCATTCCGAATGCCAAAATTAATATTCAGAAGGCCATGGTATGAATAGGACACCTTCTGACAACTTTGCCTGTCTCTAAATTTTTAAAATGGTAAATATTGACAAGGGGGGGGGGGGTGGGGGGGTAAAATATACTATAGTATAATTAAATTAAAAACAAATAATAAAAATTGATGTCAAAGAATTAGATGGTATTTAAAGTAAATATTAAAATAAATCAAAGCAACACAATAAAAGAGTATTTTCTGTTAATCCCCCCCCCCACGCCTTCCGGGCTCTTTTTCGTATATATAGGGTTGCACCCATTAACTTTTTTTAGGTATTCCGATTTTCCACAACTGTCTAGTGCACAGAAAGCTAAAAAACAATGTGCTAGGTAGATCACCTCATTTCCTTTTGGCATACATACATAAATAAACACATTTTCCAAGAAAGTAAAAGGTTAAAGAAACACACAACTTACGGCTTGAAACTCATATTTTTTATTGGAAAGACAGTGCATAAAGTTGTCAGACAGTGACAATGCCATGTCATGGCCAGATGGACAAAGACGAGTCAGTTACAATACGGGGCGTATTGCACCTGACTCGTCTTTGTCAAGCTGATTAGAGTAGTTACTTTTTAAAGTTATGTCTTTAATAAGATCATGTCAATGTACGATGTACGTGTCTAATGTAACAGCATACAGCTGTAATTCGTATAGATCCAAGGGTATTTTACAGAATAAATATTAGCCATGTTTGGCTAATTATGGCTTATCATGTTAAGGTTGTTCCCTTATATCCGCCAGACCGGGTTAATTTTATTGTAACAGTAAAAATTGCATATCGCTCCTAGTAATGGTTTCAACATTTGTGAGGCTGAATGGAAAATACGTTATAAATCTAAATCTGTTAAGGCTACTGAAATACATGAATTATACAGTAGAGTGACCATAGTAGTAGTAGTCTAGTACTTTCTACTAGGACGGGTAGGACGAACCACTTGTTCGAACCTTGCAATTAGGCCATCATTCAGGCCCTTTTTACGCCCCGCGGTAGAGAGTTCCAGCCACTTCACACATCATACATATGTACATTTGTACCGCCGAAGCGAGTATGATGTGATCAATAGTGAGCCATATAAATCAGAGTGTCACGGCGAGGAATCGAACCCCGTCTCGTTCCACTCGAGATTCAGTGATGGCCGAGCAGACGTGGTTTAACTCACACGGCTACGCTAGCTCCCTTAGAGTGACAACTCTGCACCTTGTCTCCATTAATTCAAATTTTTAATTGTAATGATAGAACTATTTTAAACAATAAAACTTACAAAAAATCCCGTCACGTACTTGCCAGCAAGCTACTAAATGGGTTTCTTCGGTGGTAACAATTCATAATATCCTACATTATTATTTTTTTTTTTTTAACAAAAATATGTATAAAAAGTTGCACTTTGGAGAAGCAAAGTGTGCATATATTATCCTTTAGCATCTTATGTATGCACTTATTTGGTTCGTTTAGGGGTAATGGTCTCCATTTGTGGAAACTATATTTATTTGTTATCTACGTTTCAATACTTTTAAAATGACACCCTACTTAAAAATTACAAAGAAAAAATGGGTCACCATAGTTACGGCCACTTAAAATTCTGAAATTTGATTTTTTTTTATATTAACTCCCGGAAATAATCATTGGACCACAGATATGTATATTTATGTATTTTCTCCATATTTTTAGGACCTGTCCTTATGGGGTAGCGGGGGGCCATCTTTTTTGCTTTTTATTTTAAAATGTTGGGGGTACAATGGCCGCCATTTTGGAAAAGCGATATATATTTGTGATCCATAAAAATACCATTAAAATTATACCCCACTCAAAAATTACAAAATATTGCAATTGCTCACTGATCGTAGACATTTTGAGTGTTCGCAATATTTTTTCTGTTTTTGGGCAAAAAAGTTTAACTTGTATACTACATTTCAAATCTCTATAGCTACAGAAGCGTAAGATATAGTGCAAGATGCGATGGACGGACGGACAAAGAACCAAAAGAATAAGAGATTCTAGGGTACCTCGTACCCTAAAAAGCAGCTTTAGGTTGTAAACATTACGTTTATTAGGTGAAAAAAACTAAGCAACTTTCATACACCACCAAATGAAATAATTATTAATCATTATTATAGTTTGTAATGTTGATAATATTTTGTTGAAATAAAGCTCTTTAGAAATTTATCCCGCTACTTTTTAAAGAAGGTAGAGGTTAAAATTGCTGTACGAAAAATATTTCCAGATCCAGATTAATTATGTGATTATCTACGTTCCGGAAGTGCCATGTCAAGATTTACGACGTTCCGAATTTGCCATGTCCGAATTATTGATGCTGCACTGATTCATATAACAAGTGTAGCTCAGTATAACATAGACGAATTGAATCATTTAAAAATAATTATAGCTTGAATAATTCTTATTTACATAGATACAAGCTTTTTATAGACATATATTATTATCATTATCGTTATCAGCGAACAGGAGAGGTCCAAATATTACACTCGTTCTGTGTATCAAAAAAGAGATGACTACCAACATAATATGAGTGAATCTTTAGATGTGAACTAATTTCCTTATAGAGTCTCCATCAATGGTAATTTTGGAACGAAATTCCTTATGGCACGTCCTAGAGCCCGGGAGTGAATCCGAAAAAAATGACTAGAATCGCTGTCCCAAAATCACCGTCACAAAACCAAGCGTCACGAAATCTACCGATGACGATAACTTGAGTAAAAGATGACAGAGTTAGTTGAAATTAGGTACACATGTTCATTTTACCAATGCCCAGGATGAGTTCGTTGGACAACGTTATCCGCCTCGCGTCAACGTAAGCTTCAAATTTAAAATTGGAATTTTAGGACGGGAAAAGATTCTAACTTCATTTATTTAATGAGACAAACAACTTTTATAAATAATTTTTTTTAGTAAAACGAACACAGACACTGCTATGAAGTGATAAAGATCGCTAAGTTTATTAAAGCGGACCTATACGTTTAAAATAAAGAAAACAACGTTTTTACCGATATCTTACGTTCTAACGTAACGATTTTAATAAAACTTCTTAGACATGGTCTAAAATACAATTGAAACAGGCAGGTAAAAATTCAACCTGATACAAAACAGACGTTTTTGAGTAGGGAAGAGATATATTTTATAATATGTATTTTAAATTAGTAGGCCGGGTAGGTAGAAAACAGTCCTACTTCCACTAATATTACCAACTACAAACGTACTATTTAACTATAAACTCAACATGATTAACTTTTTCTCAATAGTCAATATATATTTATTGAAAGACGCTTGCTTTGATGACACAAATAATGATTTTCTTTTAATTTTGCCTTAACTCTGCTAGGTAAAATCAGTTAGTTACTTTTAATTTTGTCTCTTTTCTAACTCTACCGTGTATTAATATATAAGTAGTTAGCAGTGTGATGTTATAATTTATATTTAATGAAAAATGTAAGGAACTTTGTTCCTACCGGGTGCCCCACGACACCACACGTATTTTTTTTCTGTATTTATGGCAATTGTAATGGCTTTGTTCACTGATTCAACCTTTATTAAGATTAGGTAACTTATTCCTTCAAGGGATAACCCAAGGGGAGCCCTTAAGGGTATAACCCCCAGGTTCATTGAGCAGACTTGATTCCACTCTTTTTTTTATAGTTCAGGAATATCAGTTTTATAATGTTTACTTTCAAGAGTTTTCAACACTGGACTGTAGAACAAATTACAATGGTGGTTCCACAAAATACTGATCCGTCTTTTCTCAAATATTCTTTAATTTTTCAGTACGAAAAAAACAAAGCAGTTTTTCTCAAAATTCATTACGATCGTAGCTTTTAATATTTGAAACATTCGTCATAAAAATTGTCATCACAATCAACCTCTTTCTATCATCATTGCTTTTAATGAAATCCCAAAAGTGATAAAACAACATTGTCCTAAGTTCGAGAGCTAAACAGCAATTACTTATGGTTTGAGGCGTTGAAAATGATAAAAGCGACTGTGGAAGTAAACTATCGATTGAAAGGGAGACAGTATTCTGTAACGGGGCACTAATCTCCGGACAAGAGGCCTTACAGATGAGGCAAGCCTTCTAAACCACGTTCGCCCTAATTTACTTTACTATGCCTATTTCCCTTCCTTCTCAAACCATAATCTACTCGAATAAAAATTAAAAATTGACTTAAAACAAATATATATAAATAATTGTACTATTTTAAGATCGTTTTGCAATTTGTAATTCCATAATAGATTGAGATTTAAAAAGTTTTACAAGCACTTACTTCATTGACGATAAGCTCTTTATCGATTGGTAATTTGCCAACTTGAACTAATACCCGATAAATAACTAATACCTCACCTAAGATAGATTTACAGTAAGCTTTAAATCAGTAAGCTTTCTTTACTAAATTTAAAATATCTATAACATGTTTTAACATAAAAAAATTTAACTATGTCTCATGTATGACTCGAACCCACACAAATCTCAGACTGAATTGACTTCATTTGCCGCACTACGAATTCAAAATCATGCACATTCCTTTTAAATGTAGCACACAAAAAAACTCTATAAAAATACAAGACAGGCTTTAACAACAAATCACGTATTGAATCGTCCATCTCACAACTTACTCGCTTTTTAAGACAACACGAAAAGAAATACATATTATGATATAGCTAGTCATCGATTGTTTACATATAAATAGAAAACACGGTTTTTTACATATAAATATTTGATAACTGTTTTATGGGAATAATAGGTTTGTTCCAACCAGTGGCGCACCCAGGGGGGGGGCACGGGGGGCACGTGCCCCCCCCAAAGCCAGACATAAATTAAAGTATGCAATTCCGCAGCACGTGTAAATGTAATAGTGTTGTGGGAGTCAAAAATAAATAAATAAATAAATAAGTAATTATATACCTAGTTTAGCCCGACATTTTTTTTTCTGGCGATTAAAAAGATTTGACCCCCCCCCCCCCCTAGTTTAGCCCGACATATTTTTTTGGCGTTTAAAATGACGGCCCCCCCCCCCCCCTCCTCCAAAGCCATAGACTTAAAATTTAAGTATGCAAATAAGTAAGTATTTTAAATAAGCCAGTATCACTTAATAAATAAGTAATAATCTACCTAGTTTTGCCCGACATATTTTTTTTTGGTGTTTAAAAAGAAGATGAAGAAAAAGAATAGAAGTTAGTTAAGCTATCAACCCGTTTAGGTTAAGGACCTATAAAATAGGGATGGAGCTCCTGGGTAAAAAAAGTGTCGTCTATTGAAGTTGGAAAAATCTGCATAAAATTACGACTGCGCATGGTCCGAACTTTTTAGTGGGACGAATTTCTTTCCGACTATTATCCATTGTTTATTTTGAATGAAAGGTTACAATAAAACATTTTTAAATCAAGTTTTTAATTAAATTTTTCTTGTTTTAAGGGTTTTTATTTTAATCTAAAGTTTTAATTTAATATATTAATTAAATTTAATTAAAATAGTTAGTAGCAGTCATTAGAATAGTTTTTAATTATCGAATAATTAATACTAATGAATTTGGAAAAGGGTTTCAATTGTAGAATGAGATTTTAAAAATTGCAGATGCCCAACCTTTAGCAAGGAAGACTATTTTTTTGTACTTATTGACTGGACTATTATATACCCTACTATTTTATCTTTAATCTAATACTATTAGCTAATTTCTCAAAACATTTGGCTTGGCGTTATAATGTACAACTTTTAATAATAAAATATTATTAGTATGTATATAATTTTGTTTAAATAAAATACCCCGGTCTTCATGTCCCGTTCATAAAAAACTTAAATTTATTTGTATATAATAACATTTTAGATGCTCTTAGAATAGGCTAAAAAGACTTTTCAAGTAACGCAAACTATAAAAATTTTTATACATTTTTATACCCGGACCCCCCTAACAGAGAGCCCAGCCCCCCTTCGAAATTGGCTGGATCCGCCCTTGGTATGAATAATTTAAGAACAAAGAAAACCAGACTGGTTAATTGTCAGTGATTATGCTAAGCCCACATTACATCCCCCTCCCCCCCCCCCCCTTATTTTTTTTAATCTGTGCCCCTCCCAAAAATAAATCCTGGGTGCGCCACTGGTTCCAACCACACCTCAAACTAGTTCCAAACTAGTTTCAAACTGTACGACGCATGTGCATTAGCAAAAAACGTTCAAATGTGGTCCGATGCGCATGCGTTGGACAGTTCCAAACCAGTTTGAAGTGTGGTTGGAACAAACCTAATATCACTTATTTGCATTGCAAAACAGTCATGTTAAATTATATTACAATCAGGTTTTTAAATTATCGTTCTAAAACTATTCAAATGAATTTACCCCGTACTTATTAGATCAGGTTGAAAATAGAATCAGCTATTCTCTTCATATAGAGTTGAACACTCGATAACATTTTATTTCTAGCTTGAGAATGACCCAAGGAGAGGTGGAAATATTGCTAAAGGGAGCGTATTATTTTTCCGTAGGACCCAACAGCAATTAAATTAAACAATACAAGTAACCAACTAATCTACTTACAAATCAAATTTTCTTTTAGCCTGATAGTATTTACGTTAACATGCTTAAGTCAAATGTGTAGAGAATAGAAGAGTCAAGCGATTCCAATTATCATAGTATCTTGGGAAATGCAAGAGGTTACATTATCGTGATCAGGGATTAATGTCATTGTAGTGAGTGGTGCATTGGTTTCCACTGATTAAGTTGAACTTAGCCTTATCAGTAAAACCACTTAAAGCTGAGTTCTCTGCTCAGCATTAGGTACGTGGCTTCACTATGCTATAAAGCGCTTTGTTCAGGTGTTGAGACTATGCACCCATTCAACCTTAATATATGATTCCGCGTAATATGCTTCCGTGTTAATTTCAGTATTATTATGATTTGATCAAATCTATTTGTTTATCAAATGTTTAGTAATAGTTAATATTTGATTCAAACTAGTTTCTATAAGCTAAACAATAAAATCATTGACTGCGAATCAAAAGTCAAAAGATATATCTGAAATTTACCTCGTAATTATTGGATCATGTTGAAAATAGAATCAGCAATTCTCCTCAAATAGAGTTGAACACTCGATCAAATTTTAGTTTAGCCTGATAGTATTTACGTTAACATGCTTACGTCAAATGTGTAGAGAATAGAAGAAAAGAATCAAGCAATTCCAATTTATCATAGTATCTTGGGAAATGCAAGAGGTTACATTATGCCAAAGAGGATAGGGGATTAATGCCATTATAGTGAGAGGTACATTGGTTTCCACTGATTAAGTTTAACTTAGCCTTATCAATGAAGCCACTTAAAGCCGAGTTCTCTACTCAGCTTTAAGTGGCTTCACTATTATTTTTATTCTCTATAAAGCGCTTTGTTCAAGTGTTGAAACGATGCACCCATTCAACCTTTGCATAATATGATTTCGTGTTAATTTATCAGTATTATTATAATTTGTTTATCAAATGTTTAGTAATAGTTAATATTTAATTGAAACTAATTTCTATAAACTAAACAAAAAAATCATTAAGTGCGAATCAAAAGTCAAAAGATGTGTCTGAAATTTACCTCGTACTTATTGGATCAGGTTGAAAATAGAATCAGCTATTCTCCTTAAATAGAGTTGAACCTTCAATCAATTTTTTTTAGCCTAATAGTATTTACGTTAACAACCAACTTTTAAATTGGTTAGATTTATAAACTACCATAAAGAACTATTGTAATTTTTAATCTAATACCTAGAATATCCTGATTGTATTCATTATTATCTCATCCCATCGCAAGTTTAAAATTTTTCTTATCAATAGCTGCTTTGCTTACGTTTAGAAAAGGCCCTTTCCAAAGTATTGACTTTCAGGTCCAAAAGTTCAGTGTAAGATCAATTCTCCTTCTTTTAGGGTTCAATTTTAAGAAATATCGATTATCGATGTTTGCCCTTTTTGGTGGAAATCAATATTATTGCAGAAATTATCATTTCAAATACTATGATTTTATTTTTAGCATTATCAAAAAAGCGAGGTAACTTCCAATTTTCCTGGTTCTTGTGCAAATTTATTGCGGAGATATCGCAAAGTCGAAATTGGAATATATTGGCCACCATTTTAAATTAAGAAGGTGATGGTAGAAAATATTTCTTAACAAGCACCCAGGCGCTATGAGGAGACTATCTACAAAATTTCATGGCCCAGTGGTTCCAGAGATATCGTGATGAGTGGTGAGTGATGAGTCGTAAGAGATGGAAACAGTTTGATTTTTGGGTTGAGCGACAAGTGTTATAGAGTAAGCTAACCTCCCTTAACTGCGAAAGGCAAGGCCAAGGCGACATTAATCACTATAAATAATATTCTAGGTCAGAAGGCGGTCTCCTTTCGCCCTTTCTGGCACCAACCCTCAGCCCTGTAAATCTGTCAAAGGGTATCCCTTTATAAAATCACTTTAAACTTGTTCTTGTTAAGGTCGCTAGGTTCAACCCTCTGACCACAGAGATCCTCTCGATAATAGTTAAGGCAAAGGCTCTTAAAAGATTTAATGAAGTTTAAAATATTTTAAGGCATATAGTGCAGCATAAGTAAAATAAAGTACGAAGCTATTCTTGATCATTTATTTAAAAAAAAAATAAATAAATAAAAATAAAATAAAAATAATGTAATTTTAAAACCAAAAAAAAATTGTTATATACTAGAATGAAAAATAAAAATCTTGTCAATATAACTATTTTGGTATGTATATAACTTGGTTTAAAAAATATTGCACCATTATTTTTTGATCGATGATAGAAAACTAATCTAAATATATAAGCTTATTGAGAACAGAAGTTCGATAAAACAACAGTTGTAAAAGTTTTTACTTTTACTTTTTACTTTTATTTTTTTAAATATTTTGTCGATAAATATAAAATTAACATAAATTATCGGAGCCAATTGGCTCGTGAGTTGCGTGTAACGTGATGTTAGGTTACATTTTGAAGTAGTCATACTATCGATTAATCAACAAATTATGGAGCTTCGCTTAGATTGTTTAATTTATAATCCTCGGGGCAACAGCTCGTAAACGGCTTTGGTTATCCTAAGGGCTTATTCGAGTATATATGTAAAGTTTGAAACGGGGTTGGCGCTGCATCAGCTCTATAAACGATATAATTGATATTCGTAACCGGATAGACGTCACTTCATTTGAGTAGCTGCCTATTTATATCGCAATGCTGGGTGAAAACCGAGCGTGGGGCCATTGACAATTAAACCGAGATCTCCTGTTTCTAAAGCACCAATAAGCTACCAGAGAGTTAGCTCGTTTAATTAAAGGGTAAAAACACGTAAAATGTTAAAACTTATGCTAATTTACAATATCTCTTAGTTTAATTATTTCGGCAAGAATGGACTCTATCGATTCGATGTAAAGAAAGAACCAGTTAAATGTATAAGAACATCTCTTTCTTTTAACATCTAGTTTAACTTAGTTAAACAATTATGAAGTCAAGTTTGAAGTAATTAAACGAAACGGATTATCACAAGGAAAAATGAAAAATGAAATGGATAATAAAGCGTTATAGTTCTGACTTTGAAAAATACCTTGATAGAAAATTCAATAGCTCCTCCTGAAGCTGCGAACCACTTGTTCGCTGGTTTAGCGACATCGTCGAGCGAATTAATAGGTAAAGTAAATATAGATAGTGTTAAGAAAGCTGTTAAATTCGCCGTGTAAAAAGCAGTTAAGATTAATATAAATAACCACCAAGTCGCAAATATTATCCTGGATGAATCTGAAACAAAATCAAAAGTTATTACTACACTACATATATAGTAGCCTTTTGGTAGAACTAGGCCCTCAACGAGCTGTTAAGCCGTAGAGTTAGTTAGAATATTATTTCAAATAAAAAATGAAAAGCAGGATGAGTTTTTAAATGACCCGATTTATGATTGACTCGTCTAGAAGCACAATTGAACACACTTGATAAACATCAAATATTAGTGGTGTCCTGCTGCATCAATCAGAGACAAATTTAAATCTGATTACCTTAATATATGAGTATATGAATGTCTATTGTCTATAGCTAGTTTGTCTATTAAGCGACATATTGACCTCATGAGGCCACTGCCTCAACTACCCAAATTATTTATCAATTCTCTTTTATACATATTATGATGTTGGAAATAAGTCAATGCCACATTGATTATCCTTTAGTTGAGAGGTAATGTCCCTTTTAATGATGAACTTCAAACAGTAAAATAATTCATTCATTTATTCTCCTATTCTTTTGAGAACTTTTAAGACGAAGGGATATTGTCTAAAGAAGAGATAACGAGTGAATTTGTCAAAGGTTTGTATAAACCAAAGAGGAAATCATGTTTCCATATAAGGAAAGTATTTAAGTTATATATGCACAAATTATAACTTACGATCAAAGAATGTCGTTCGCTATTTTATTTTATTAAAATAACAGGGAAAAGTTCTATACCTGTTTCCGGATTTAAAGTCGATCCTTGTTTCATTAGAGCTCCGTAAACAAACCAGACGCACGAAGATATAGGATACATTTTAACAGACGGATCTTCGCATAGGCGTTTTCTTGCCAACATTACCATGTAGAAGATAGGTCCGACCGAAATGAGATTGACCAATATCAAAAACCAAACCTGAAATAAGCAGATGAGGCATAATTTGTATTCGATCGAAAATATGAACAATAAGAGATTATAGGAAACAGTATTAAAGACATATGATGTACATACAGGGTGGCGCAACGCGGATGACCACATTATAAATAGTTACCATGTGCTTAATACTAGAGCTATGAGATTGAAATAAAGCAAATTTTCTAGCAACAATGTGAAAGTTTATTGGACATAAGTTAAATTTTCAGTTGTGAAAGATAATGTCCGATAAATTACGTACTTGTCGATTTACACATTCTTAGAGGCGCTCGGCGAAGTTGCATATCACATTCTCTAACATCTCGTCAGGGAATCCGATTTTTTCATCCCCTATTCAAAGGATGACGAAATGGATACTGACCACATATGGTTCCAACAAGATGGAGCCACTGCACCATGGGTCGCGTCCGTCAAATTTTTCTCTAACATGAGAAGTTCTCTTACATCTTGACTCGAATCTGAGCGATTTCACGGCAGAGGGCGTCCTTGAACTCGGCAAGGGTACGTGGTTTGTCAACATAAACTTTAGCCTTTATATATCCCCATAAGATAAAATCACACGGGCTGAGGTTGGTCGAGCGTGGCGGCCATGGAACGACACTTCTCTGGGAAATCACACGACCATCCATTTCGTCATCCTTTGAATAGGGGATAAAAAATCGGATTCCCTGAAGAGATGTTAGAGAATGTGATACGCAACTTCGCCGAGTGCCTCTAGGAATGTTTAAATCGACATTATCTTCCACAATTGAAAATTTGACCTATGCCCATTAAACTTGCACATTGTTGCTTGAAAATTTGCTTTATTTCAATCTCCTAGATCTAGTATATGATGATAACCATTAAACAACACACATGATAACCATTTAAAATGTGGTAATCCGCGCTGCGCCACCCTGTATATGTTGTTGTTCTTCATTTCTTGTCGCTATTATAAATTATTTTGATTTTGTTGGGTCGTTTAAGGGTTTTATAATTTTCTTCATTTTTCATTATAGGTACAGTTGGGCCTCTCCGGGGAATATGTATGTATTTTATCAAGATATGTTATATTATTATTTTGTATTTACTTTCTACTTTACTTCAACCATTTGTTTAGTTTCGTCAATCTATTTTACATCACATCAATAAATTTTATAAACTTGAATATTAGTTAACAAAATAAATAGACCAAGTATGTACTTTTATCACAAAGTACCCTTAGACAATTTAACAAATAGGACGAGTTCGTTAACCAGCATAATCGGACCGTCCATATAAAAATGGCGGCCATTTATAAGTTTGTTTTAGATATAACTTTTGAACCGTTTATTATAATGCCGTAAAGGGGGGGGGGGGGACAAAAAACATTTTAAGAACACATAGCGCAAAGATCAATTGCTATAATATCGAAACCAAATACATTTTTGTACTTTTTTACTTTTGTACTCCTCTTCCTTTTAACACCCCAAATGACGCTTTTCCCATACAAATATTTTCAACTACTATTTTTTTTGGGGCTGCCCTATAATTTTCCTGTGATTGGGTTATCACACTTAAAAATATGACCTCTCAAACAGCGCTTTTATGCATTTCTGAGGTGAAATTGAATATGAGGTGAATGTAAAAAATATGTGTATTAAAAAAAACAAATATGGCAGTATTTTTTTTTTTTACTCTATTGGGTCTGGGGGGGGGCACGTGCCCCCTGTGTCCCCCCCTGGATACACCACTGATCTCTGTAAAGTTTGAAATTTTTGTAAGATGCTTTCGAAATTTAAAGCATCCAGGAATCATAATTTATTGAATAATTTAGTTTAATTTTTAGGTTTAAGTCGGACATTCTAGTCTATTATTTACTTTCTTTCGATTTATAGAACAACTGTTATAACTATGTGACTCTATAATATGTGTTACCTGGGAAGATGTTAAACATTGTGAAATCTACAGAATTGCACAAAAATTATAAGAAAGAACGATAAGTTTACCTCCATACTGAATGAAGCGAGTAGACCATTCCCAGTAGCAGAAGCAGCTGGTCTTTTCATCATTACAAAGTATTTGTATTGTGTCAAATCTGTTCCCCATGTAATGTACTTGTTTGTACCTGGCAAAACAGGAAGAAATCCAGCAGCCATGTCCACTTCCTGAAGAAAAATGTATATGGTATTGGCAAAACCCGTAATCAGTTAAATGTAGAATTTCTTAGACAAAAAATGGTTCTAGTAAAACTAAGTCACTATTCTGAAATGACGATTGGGACTTACTATTAGCTTTTGAATGAAGGGAAAAAGCCAAAATCTGTTTATATATATATATATATATATATATATATATATATATATATATATATATATATATATATTATATATTAGTAAAAACAATACTGTGTTTGCACACTGCAATTAGCTACACAATTTGTGTGAGTGAGAGACACCAAGGGATGTGCCACGCAAAAATGGCACATAGAAACTGTTCCAACATCAGAATTACGTCATCAAGATGTTGGCTCGGCATTACGCCATGTCTTGAATCGTTTCGTCGCGTCCGACTCATCAGGGGCCCGACCATGCTCACCCAACTATGGACCTATACCAGACCAAGAAAATCAGATATAGGACTTATCAGAGACGAGCGTGCTCTCACACCGCCATATATCTGATTTTCTTGGTCTGGTATAGGTCCAGAGTTGGGTGAGCATCGTCGGGGGGATGACGTAAGTCTGATGTTGGAACAGTTCCTATGTGCCATTTTTGCGAGGCACATCCTTTGGTGTCTCTCACTCACACAAATTGTGTAGCTAATTGCAGTGTGCAAACACAGTATTGTTATTACTAATATATATATATATATATATATATATATATATATATATATATATATATATATATATATATATATACCCTCTCTTTTTATGCAGAGATAATACTTATAAATATTTTTACTGAGAAAATTCAAATTATTTAAATAACAAAATAATTGAAATGGTTTCTCAGTCATATAGTTTCTATTCTACTTGGTACATTTAAAACACACACTCTCTATTCTTTTACGAGTTTATTTCGGTTTCTACTCTTCAACTATTTACGTAACTCGGCACTATACATTTCCTGTATATATTTTATTTTTATTATTTTAACTCTATATTGCTTTGAGTTAGCTGCTTATTAAGGTGATTGTATAGTAAAAGCCTTAAATATTTAAGTAGCAGTATAAATCTGTAAAAATCGATATTGTTATACGTTTTTGTAAGACACGTTGAAAACAGCTCTTTAAAGTATAATTGTTGCAATATGTTCGACGGATCATAAGGTGTAAAGAAATAAAAAGAAAGAATCCACTTTTTCTTTGAGACGTTTCGACCCTTCCTAAGGTCATCCTCAGTCTTTATTTATTTAGTGTAGAGTTACGAAGTTATTTAATTATTTTTTAATAAACTTATTTCAAATTCTGTCTCCATAAGAAAGCGTCACTACTAGTCAAAATTTAAATAAAATTATTTTTACTACATAGAGAAAACCAATTTTTAAAAAAATAAAATAAAACTATTACATTAACTATTATTCAACGATTATCATGAGTTCTCTTATGGAGACAGAATTTGAAATATGTTTTTTTTAAAAATAATTAAATAACTTCGTAACTCTACACTAAATAAATAAAGACTGAGGATGACCTTAGGAAGGGTCGAAACGTCTCAAAGAAAAATGAAGTAATTCTTTTTATTTCTTTACACCTTATCATCCACCGAACATAGCAACAATTATACGTTTTTGCAAAGGAAAAAAGATGATTCATCTTTTACATTTGTTTCAAATAATAGTTACTACTTACCCCTGAGGCGATTTCTCCAAGAATTCCAGATGTGGCATCGCCGATAAATTTGGAATCTGACCTAAGATAGATGAATGAAACATAATCAATATTAACAATGAGGAATAAAATATTTTATCTACGATTGATACGAAATATAAACTTTATATCTTTGTTTAGATGCGTAGAAAGTGATTATTTACGTACTTATATTCATTGCGCATGCGCGTCTTATAGTTCTGAATAATTCCTCTTCTTTACCACACTAGTGCGGTAAAGAAGAGGAATTCTTCAGCTTTACGCACGATTAGTGAGTTTGTTTACATTAACAAAACTAATTTGGTGTTCTTTTATTAAAGTAACTGTTTATATCGAGTTTTTAATGAAAAACAATGAGTGAATCAAGTGACTTTGACGAAAATGTGGAGAATAATAATCCTCCAGAAATAATTAATTCGGCAAAAAATACAACTAATGAATTAATGCCATCTTTATCAAGAGAGAGATACGAACTTACATACAGCAAGTTTATTTGTTTCTGTATTTATTATTTAAATCTAACAATCGTAGATAAAGTACGGTACGCAACTCGTGCGAAAACGGCATTTTGCATTGCTCGTGTGGTTTTACCACCCTCGCTGTCGCTCGGATGCAAACTCCACACTCGCATGCAAAATGCTACTTTCCGCACTCGACGCGTAATGTACTGTTATATACCTATACATATTAAGTTTCCAAAGTTGCATAATATCTCCAAAACTCAGAACAAGAGAATTTGGGCTAAGGGGCAATTTCAAAGAGCATAAAAACCCTTTCAGAACCACTCATTGATTTTCACATTATCAGCTGCTAAGCATCTTTTATGTCCTGTTACAGTTTGAAAAATTTTATTTTTTAAAATTGGACCACGAAATTCCAGAGCATTCTACTCTTAATTGAGGGATGTTAGAAGTGTGGAAAATTTAGGAATAACTTTTGCTTTTCATAAGCTTCAGGGACACCCTTTTTTGCATTTGTTCAAGAATTGGTTGAGATCCTGGTTCCTGGTAACATTAAAAAATGTCAATGTGTGAATGGTAACATTCAATCCACCATAATTCAAAAACTAGACCGTTGATCATAAACTTTAATTGTTCCATTCTCGAAAGCTTAAGAAAAGCAGAAGTTTTTCAAGGATTCGCCACACTTCTAACATCTCTTAATTAAGAGAAGAAAGCTCTTGAATTTCATGGTCGAATTTAAAAAAAAAAAATCAATATTTTTCAAATGTAACAGGTAACAGGACTTAAAAGATGCTTAGCAGCTGATAATGGGAAAATCAGTGAGTGATTCTGAAAGGTTTTTATTATGCGTGTTGCTACTTCG
Organism: Gerris lacustris; assembly: GCA_951217055.1. Taxonomy (NCBI): domain Eukaryota; kingdom Metazoa; phylum Arthropoda; class Insecta; order Hemiptera; family Gerridae; genus Gerris; species Gerris lacustris. The sequence continues at coordinate 26,697,270 of OX578285.1, forward strand.
GGATAATTATCACATTTGAATCATATTGGACATAAATTCGTGAGATTTCCCCCCTGCTATAAATTATCACATTTGAATCATATTGAACATAAATTCGTGAGATTTCCCCCTGCTATAAAGTCCTTCAATCTTTCGTTCCCGTCAACTCATTTTACATGTCAAAAAAGAAAACATATATTCTATGTTACAAACGGTAAAAAGACTTACTTGATGACTTCGTACTCGAAGCCGTATATTTCTTGAAGTGTTTCCAGTAATTCAAAACTGACACCTTTTCCTCTTAAGATCCCATCATCATCGATTTCAGCGAAACTCAACGGTGCATCGTCCTACAAAAGTAAATCATCAAAAATATATATAAAACAAATCGAATGAATAAAACATATTATATGTATTAGATATGAGAGTAACTATAGGGGTAATTTTTTAATAAAATAACGTTAACGGTCATTCCACGCACATTGCAATTTGTTTCAAATTTTAACCATAATTTATATATTTATTGATATAATTATTATATATATTGATGTTACATATTTTTACTTAGTTTGTAACTATTTTTTGTTCTTGGGCACTGATGATGGTGTAATGAAGGCTGGATAAAAGCTTTGTTCATAAGCTCTTCATAAGCTTTGTTAAAAAGGCCTATTTCAATTTGCGTAGTAAAGAATTTAAGTTACTCCAATGATAATCTTTTTTTTTTTTTTGCCTACCTCTTTAAATCTCCCTATTTTAATGGTTTTTTTTTTTAAAAAAAAGGGAGCCCAAACCTAAGCTGGAATAGACCAATAACTGAATTTTGGGGTGTCTCTTTAACATTTCATAATTGTCCTCTGAGGAAAAAATGATAATATTTAAATATAATCATACAAATTTATTTTCGGATAATGTTCTCTGAGGATAAAATTATAATACTTAAATATGATTATACAAATTTATTTTCGGGGCCCTAAAATGTTTCTACGACTATATTTTTAATATTATCATTTTATATTATTATTTTATTAGGAAATAAAAATTTAAAATTAAGGGAAGGGCAGAAAAGATAACAGCTAACAACTATAAAGGGGCAAGAAAAGAGTTAGAGAATAAATAAAAAGAAGGTAGGAGGTATAATAGAGAAAAAGAAGTAAGGACGGTTAAGAGAGATAAGAAATACATACGTAGATACATATTATACTCATATAAAGCGAAGACAGTTGTAGAAGATTTAGGAAACAAAATAAATGACACCTGTGTACATGTACATAAGGACAAACACAAAGTGCGATTAGCTCAGCTACTAAACTAAAACAACACCAGATAAGAGGTTAGGTGTTGTCTTGGGGTGAAATTACTAGGATTTCTTCTACTCAGTACGCCCCGCACATTATCGTTTTGCAACTATGGATTTTTTTTTAAATTTATAAAACAAATTTTGAAAAGGCAGCATCGGCCGCCCCTCTTTCCACCTTCCCCGCCTGTGCGTAGTGCCGGCGCAGGCTGGTTAGTTGGGTTGGCTCGTGTATATGGTTAAAGTGAACTCGTGGTCCTGAAAAGGACAAGTAGAGGTGACAGAGTTTAGGCCGTGTGCTCGCTAGATGCCTTTGGGTCAGCACGCCAAGCCTGGAGAGTTTCAACCCGTCGCGTCGGTATGCTATTACTAACCGGCCACCGCACCTTCTGCTTTGACTCGACGTGTACCTTCTGCGCTGTATCTGAGAGACAGCGTTCGGACTCCAAGGGAAAAAGGAAGTGGGTAGCACTAAGAAGGTAGAGAAAGTGAGGGGGTGGAAGGTTGAAGTCAAGAAGGAATAAGCAATGGTGTTTCGTTTCAGATACGGTAGGGGCAGAGAAGGATGGTCTGAATTCTCCCTGGGCCGGGTCTTGAGTTGTCTGTGCAGCAGGCACGTGAATCTAGCGGTCTGTGTGGATGCGGACTATTTAGACTGGTACGTTACTTCGATGTCTTCTCTCTGTAGACTTCCTTGCTTCGGATCTCGATTCTCGGTGTCTGGTCGTGGTCGTTGGTTGGTTAGTTCTCGTGCTTCTCCGTATCGTTTCTTGCTTCTTCTGGGAATAATGGTGGCCCTCCTGGCCTCATTTGGGTGGTGGCCTCCTGGCTGGGGGTTGGGTTGACTTAGAACCCTTGATACCGTGCGTTTGTACTACTCTCTTTAATGGCACAAAGTCGACCAGATTATGTAAATCCCAGGTATGTGATTGGTTGTCCTAAGAGAAAGATCCAAACCATGTTAAAGCTTGTTCCCCGATTGCTATATAATGAGAGCATACTTGCACCAGAGCAGAGAGGCTCCGTTCCACCTAAGAGAGGCTCCGGCCTACCTCAGAGATGCTCCGGCACGCCAATTAAGCCAACAAGCCAATAAGAAGCCAGTACCAGCCAATAAGCAGCCATTACCTAGTCAATTATCAGCCAGTACTTGTTATTCACCCCTTTCTGTCTCTCTCTACAGGCTCCTACTCCATCCTGGGACCTCGGACCTTGGTCACTCACCTTCTGTCTCCCTCCTTTATATGACACTACCATCTTCCCAGCTCTCTACTCTTTGGGCGCAATCCTAACCGCTGCAAATAGCTTCTCTTGCGCTGTCCCTAGAGAATTTCTATTTCTAGCGCTTGAGAACTTTTTGTAGTCGGAGGAAGAGTTTGTCTGGCCTAGCGGCATTAGCGAGGTAAGTCACAGGAAACCCCCCCTGCATAACTCAAAACCTCACAACGGTCCTTTTCAGGACCACCCTCTTCCATCACGGATAAACATCTTTCGCGACTGAGTTTTGCGCCGTATCACCAACCTATAATTTGAGTAATTTTTAAGTAAAAGAACATCATCTATTAAAAAATATGAATTAATTTTGTTTTTTAAATATAAAAATATAAATAAATAAAAATTAAATTAATATGTTGATTGCCTGGTATTATTTATATATCAATGTAATTAAAAAAAAAAATACTAAAGACTGTCACACTCATAAAGTTATGAGACATTATGAGGAACCGGTATCGTATGCAGAAAGATCCTTATTGAATGAATCTTTTATTATATTAGCTGTAAATTATCCATTCGAATTAAACAAAACTTACATATGTTAAGACTTTTAGTTTCCTCCCAACCAAGGAGTTCTTCTTAACGTGTCCACCAAGTTTCAAAGAGCAGTTAAATGGTAAATTACTCTCTGAAAACAATAATAGAAACAATTATAATCTTATAAAAAACTTATCTAGATCATTATATATATATATATATATATATATATATATATATATATATATATATATATATATATATATATATATATATATATATATATATATATATATATATATATATATATATATTATTTTCAATTAGGAAGTGAGTAAAAAAATAATCAAATTTTATTTTATTTTAATACTCATTTAATAAAATAGCAGCATTTCTTTTGATTAATCAGTTAAGAATTACTCAATGAACAGATTGTGAGAAGAGTAAAGGTGTGAACAATATTATTTTAAGAGAGGGTTGACTCGGCAAGCAAGAGTAAGAGGTATTCGTATTGATTCTCTTTTATTACCGACTCGTAATTCCAATACTGGAGATTTTTTTTTTCATTAGTCAATCTCTAATAATAACTCTTCTCAAAGTCAAATAATTGTTTTTTTTTTTGTTTTTTTTTGTTTTTTTTATTAAATTTATTTAACATTCCCCTCAAAATGTCTTTTACCGGTATCAAGCAGAATAAAAACGCAAAAGTATTAACAACTGTATCATTTCTGGGTGTGGAACTTAATTAGAAATAAACAGGTCAAGTGTGTGCTGGTCAGCACACAGCGAGGGTCCATAGGCCACACTGAATTGTTTACGTAGTACTCCATTGATGGTGTTTTTAAAATGCTAAAAAGCTTACTTTGAACCTATGGGTCTGCTATTCTCAAAACACATAAACAAACTTCTGATAAAGTATTTTTTTGCTATTGAGCCGGACTACAAACATGTAAATACATCGAAGAGACCACAATTATAAAAATCAAATTATAATTATTATTAACTACGGGAAACAGACAGTGAAAAATACACTCCTGTGCCGGGAGTGTATTTTTCACTGTCTGTTTCCCGTAGTTAATAATAATTATAATTTGATTTAAATTAAAATTTAACTTTCCGTAGTATGAAAACTACCAAAAACTTAAAAATTGAAATTCATAATTATAAATAAAACTTATTTTGTCAATAAAAAATAAAATAATATTTTTTTCGAAATTTCCAAAATGTGGTATCTTTACTTTTGGTCGGAGAATTTTCAGGATTTTTTGTTACTGATATTTTGCACTTAGCATAAGCGAGATAGAAGGGGGAAACTTTTTACACCAACTTCAAACTCGCTAACGTTCGCCCTATCAAAGCTTGTAACCAAAAATTATATATTTTTGTAATCAGCTCGACGTACCCTTTCATATGATACGGTCTCTTTTTTACCCATATTTTAGTCGCTTAATTTTTTAAATGTGTGGGTAGGTACTATACAAGTATAAGCCTAATTTCAATGTGATCGGAAAAAAGGTGTAGCCGTGAGAACAGGCGTCAGACGGACGGACGGACTGACAGACACACGGAGGAAAATAAATAACGACCAGTAACAAAATCGACCGATAACTTGAGTAAAAGTTGACCGATTTAGTTGGAATTTAGTACACATGTTCATTTTACCAATGCCCAGGACGAGTTGGTTCATCAGTAATTTTTCTGCTTTAGTCCACCGTGAACTTTATGAAAAATACAACTGCTCATCTGTCCATCGTGAACTAGATTAGTCGACAGCGATAGGCCGCCTTCTGTTTAGCCAGGATGACGCAATATTACCGAGTATACAGTGTCCGCTTCTTGTTCGAGCGAGCCCATAGGCGGCTCTAGAACAATATATTTGGGGGGGCTAACACTACCGGGTGGGGTATGGAATACCCCCCAGGGAGCGGGGGCCCTCCCCCCGATTTTTTTTAAAAAAATGTAACACCAAAAAATGCGTTTTTAAGGTATTTTGGTATCTAAAAGTAACTGTTTATTATACCTGTTTTGTTAGAAAAAAGCCAAATTCATAATGATAAATTAAAAACATCCCCAAAAATGTTATTGGAAATATCTTTAGTAAGCCAATCCACCATATTAAAACTGTTGGTTACATTTACAAACTTTAGATACAAACAATGAGCAGTATTTTATGGCTTTCAAATGGTGGAATCAGATTTATTTAAAGTCAAACCCAAAAGTTAAAATAAATAAAAATTTTAAAGTTTTGAATATCAGACTTTTTTAACAGCCAAAGAGCATTTATTCAAGCCAACAAACTTATCCAAGCTATTAACCAAATAATAATTGTTGTGCCAAGTTTAAACAGTTTAGGGGTTATTGGTAATTATTGTTTACTTTAGTACTTTAGGCATTTTTTCGAATTCCAAAATTATTTCTTTTTTGTTTTCAACCGACTTCAAGTAATATAGGTTATTTTGGGAACGCCGTTTTCAGGTTTTTTATTTGTTTAAAATTGGTGGAATTTGCAATTATTTTGGGTTGATTTTCCACATATGCTTTTCTTTCCTATTTAAAACAACCTAGCTCTCGAACCCGAAGAAACCAAAAAAATCCTTTCGACCCTCGAGGCGTTTACTGACAACGCACAAAAAATGGCGTTTCCGCGGGAAAAATACGTCTTCCTAAAAATCGTTTTAGAAACGTAATAAGAATAAAAAAGTAATAATTTATCAGGGTGATTTTGATTTCTATTTATTAGCTTTTAGAGAGCAAGAAACGTGCAATAACAATTTGAGTAAACTAATATATATATTTTTAATTTTACTTATACAAAATATAGCTTGAACAAACACAAAAATCTAAACCAAATGCAGTTTTCTTGGCGTCATTGCAAATATTCTCACATCTTCACTGGAAATGGTTTCAGGAAAAATACTGATATATATATAAACTAATACTAAAATATTGTGTTTATGTATATGTAGCCTTTCCTTTTACAATTATTGTAATTTTTCTTAGCTAATACAATTTTATGAACTCCTCAAATTTTTTGGGGGGGCTTAGCCCCCCCCCCCCCAAGCCCATACCTTCGGCCGCCTATGCTATCAGGGTGTAAAGGGTAACTAAACATCAGTGAAAACAACCAATTCAGAGTTAAAAAGTAGACTCACTTTGGAGTTTTAGAGGAAAAAAAGATCAAAAAAGATTCTATCAAGAAAATATTAAAATATAATTTGGAACACAACAAAGGTTGAAAATATTTCTCTCAGAGTTGCCGCTTGATCTTCCGACCCTAAGTTAATCAATTTTCAGCCTCTACATTTCTTATTTTTTTCATTTACTTATTACTTCATTTTTTTCTTTTGTTTACAACGCCTGATTGATTAAATAGTTAATTGTTTAGAGATCGCTTCTTCCACAGTCATTTTACTCATTTGTTTATTCTTAGACTATACTTAAAATTCGGTGAATATAAAATTCCTCTAATTAGTTTCTAATGATTAGTTTTAAATCATCACATTTTCTGCCAAATTGCAATAATTGATATGTTTGTAAAATTTAAATCGACTATGTATTATGATTTATGATTCAAGATGGAGTCCATATAATTATGTATTTGAATTGAAATCAAGACCCCTCGGTAAGAAACCAACCCCCTCTAATGTATTATCATTATAATTCGTCACTTAAAACTAAAATTTTTTTTTTTTTAATTAGGTATAATAATTTCTAAAATAATATTGATTCCTGCAAAGAATATTATGTTAGGGTTTCGTAGGTCATCCTGAAAACCCTTATGCCCATCAGACAGGGGGTGTCTGTCTGTCCGTCGTACTTAGGTAAATATCCCCTGAACCGTTCAACCTAGAGAGTTGAAATTGGACAGCCGTAACTATTTCATCCACACATTAAAAAAAAAAAAATATATAGAGAAGTTAAAAATTTAAAATGCGCTTGCGCAATCCACACAATAGCACATTTGTGTGGATTGCACGAGCGCATATTTTTATTCGAGTGGGGTATCAAATAAAGGATACTGAAGAGTAGATTACAAATATACAGGGTGGGCAAAAAAAACCGTACTTTTTTGAAAACTTATAGCCCAGCTTCTGTAATAGATAGAGATATGGGGTATGTTGGGTCTGAAAACTACATTCTTCTACTCTAAATGTCATATCTATAACTTAAAAAACTATAGGGTGAAAGCCATGCAATGACGGTTTGAAATAGGGTTTTAAAAAAAGTCGTTGTCCGGGTAGTCGGGTAGTAATTGTTATCAGATATTATAGTTTTGAGAATAAATTACCATAAGAGAGAGTAGGGGGGGGGGGGGGGTCTTTGTAGGTAAGTGGGAGGAGTCCCTCAGTGTTAAACAAACATTGAAGATGTTTTAAGGTTAAGCACAATCTTGCCTGAAAATGAAGATCAAATGCTAAATTACACGTTTATGCAAGATGTTACCCCGTCCCATCGCTCCTTGCAAATAATCCAATACTTGCAAGAGAATTACCCAGACTTTAGGCAACATTGTGCATAACACATCTTCAATGTTCAACACACACACACACTCAAGAAATTAAAAAGTTCCTGCAGCAGTCAACAATAATTACGCTGTTCAAAAGAACATTAAATTAAGACATTTCTTAACTCATTATAAATATTTTCTTTATTTGAACAATTCTTTTTATAGCGTGCGTCCCTAGGCCAAGGCCTAGTGGGCCTAGTGGTAAATCCAGCCCTGATTCTAGTTATAAACAGTATTAATATTATTGGTTTTCGGTGAAAAGTTTATTTGGTAAAAGTTTCGTTTGGTTTTACCATAACTTTTGTTTTATTAGGAAAGTTAAAAAGTTATTGCTCGAAAAATTCCGTCGAGTTTTTTCTGTTAATCCTCCCTCACGCCTTCCGGGCGCTTTTTCGTATATACAGGGTTGCAGCCTTTAACTTTTATGGGGCATTCCGATTTTCCACAACTGTCTAGTGCACAGAAAGCTAAAAAACAATGTGCTAGGTAGATCACCTCATTTCTTATTGGCATACATACATAAATAAACACATTTTCCAAGAAAGTAAAAGGTTAAAAACACACATCTTACGGCTTGAAACTCCTATTTTTTATTGGAAAAACAGTGCATAAAGTTGTCAGACAGTGACAATGCCATGTCATGGCCAGATGGACAAAGACGAGTCAGGTGCAATACGCCTTTGTAAATATTGGACTCCCAACTCTCGACGCAAAGAAGCGTCTATTACACTAATACCTATTAGATTGATAGGTTTTCTCTTCAAACCAGTAGTATAATGAGATAACAGCAGTATCTACACTTCATTGTTTTGGTAACAAAGGTCAAAAAAAGTGTTTCATATGTTTATTTCAATAAATAATAAGGATATTTTATCAGTATTGTATTGTTTTGGACAGATGTCGGAAGAAGTAGTTACATAATATGTATACCGATAAATAATAAGGTGCTCAACCTAGTGAGTGGTTTTTCAGCTTCTTGTACACTAGACAGTTGTGGAAAATCGGAATGCTCAAGAAAAGTTAAAGGGTGCAACCCTGTATATGCAAAAAAGCGCCCGGAAGGCGTTGGGGGGGTAACAGAAAAGACCCATTCCGTCAAATAATTTAGATGTATAGATAAAAGACAACTCGTGTATTTGTTAACTGCTTTAATTAAAATATAATTAAGTCTCTATCTGATATTTCAATATTTTATAAATAAATCAAATACTAAAACCAAGCGACTAGTGTCTCCAGTTTATTTATTTATCTTTTAACTGTAATGAAAATTTAAATAGAAATACCGACACTTTATTTATTTTAAACTGTCAAAAAGAAAACCACTTGAAATTTCTTTGAAAGGAATTTTTCTCTTTTCTTATAAATATAAAGGACCGAAGGAGAAAGTCACTGGAATTGAAACGCTCCACTCAAGACCTTTTCCAAACTCTTTATGTTCACTGACCCTAAAAAGGAATTTGATCCAATTCATCCTTTATAAAGAAGTCACTTTAAACGGAAAACATGAATGGATATAAACTACATCAAAGGATGTTATTAACTTTATGTCTTATTTTCAAAACACAAGCTAAAAGTTATATACATAGGATCAGTCATCAAAATCAATAGAAACCTAAATCATCTTTCAAGGCTTATTAATCGTGTCTACTTCCAATTTATTATAATGTCCGATTTACAATGTTGTTTTACATTGTAATTATGTTTTTATTTACGCTTTACTATGTACAATACAGTTTTTATAGGGTCCGTAGGCAAAACCAAGGACCCTTATATTTTCCTGCGTGTGTTTGTCTGTCCGTCCGTCCGTCTGTCGCCTGCTCTCTCGGCTATACCTTTCGTCTGATCACTTTGAAATTTGGCATATATGTGTATAGTACTTACCCACACATTTTAAAAATATAGCGACTTCAAATTTTTTTTTTCAAAAAAATAAGGGTAAAAAACTTAAGGGTTAAAAAAATATTTTTTTTTTCTAGAGACCGTGTGGGGTATCATGTGAAAGGGTACGTCGAGCTGATTACAAAAATATAAAATATTTAATATAAAATATATATAAAAAATATAAAATATTTTGGTTATAACTTTGATAGGGTGAGCGTAGGCGAGTTTGAAGTTTGTGTGAAAAGTGCCCCCCCCCCCCCCCCCCCCCCCCCCCCTATCTCCCTAATGTAAAGTGCAAAAATGCTGAAAAAAATCCTTAACATTCTTCGACCAAAAGTAAAGATACCACTTTTTGGAAATTTCGAAAAAAAAAACCTATTTTTGTTTTTATTGACAAAATACTTTTTTTTTTATAATTATGCTCTTTTGGATGTATTTATATGTTTATAGTCCGGTTCACTGGCAAAAAATACTTTATCAGAAGTGTGTTTATGTGTTTTGAGAATATCAGACCCATAGGATAGGATAGTTCAAAGTAGCCTTTTTATTAGCATTTAAAAAGCTACATACAGGTAGCTTAGAAATTATTATGTATATATGTATGTATACATTTGAACGTATATTTTCGTAAACGGAAGCGTTCTAGTGCATTTGATAGCTGAAAAGTTTTAACAATATTATAACTAGAAAATCTGTAACCCTATAATAACTGAATGGCAAACAATATAAAAAAAAACAAAAACATAGCAAACAATTTTTTTAAAAAAAATGTATGTATAGTATGCTAACTAACAAATTGACAAGACTACAAATTGATAAGAGCAACAACTTTTAAATTATTATGTATATTTGAACCTATATTTTCGTAAAATGAAAGTGTTCTCGTGCATTTGCTAACTGAAAAGTTTAAATATTAAATTACTTACTTCGTCGTTATAAATTTGTTGATAAATAACAGCTCGCTTAGCGCTTGAGACTCGTGACATGACATACATTTGAATTATTCTATACCTTTCTAGTCGTAAACTAGATATAATATAGACCTTATCTTTAAACGCATTCATTGTTAAAACGTAAGCCAACTATCTGAATACAGCAAGATACATTAGGGTCAAATCAATAGCAGTACCTGTAATCTGGTGAATAGCGTTAGAGCATAATCCGACGAGTAGGGTGCTTACTAAACCACCTGTTACCATGACTGAACATGTCAAACTACTGAGCCCTTGCTTTACAATAAAGATAGTCAGGCTGATCGAACCTGTCAATCTCCTATGTTCATATTGACCCCACTAGGTAAATGGAAGCCCCCTCATTTAGATAAAAGAAATACCTTTACGCTTTAATGAATTCTTCTTTATTTATCCAAGAAAAGTAAATATAAAAGTTAAGAACGCGATATTATTTTGACTTATGTCAACAAGGTAAATAGACGAAATTATATCGATTCGAAATACATTTTGACTGTAAAAAGGGAATTGTTGGAAAATAAATCAATAGTTATTACTTATTATTGTAAGGATTGGTCAGGGTCATCTTAATGTCGAGCAATTTTTTCCTCGACAATGTTTATTTAAAAGAATCAAAGAGTTCTAGGTTTCAAACAAATTTACTTACTATCAATAATGTATTGTTATCGATCAATTATTTTTTCCGTCCATTTCAAAAAAACCTATAAATTATCGTCTCTGTTATATCCTTGCTTAAATACAGTGTAACTAACCTAGAAATGGCTACATTTTATTTTGTATCCTACGCAACAACCTGCGGCTGAAAGGTATTAGCTCCTCGGCAACCTGACTCTTCCAATATTTTTATTCACGCGGTTTCTTTTCCCTCCTATCCATTTTAGGGTTTCGTTGGTAAAACCAAAAAAAGAAACCCTTATAGTTTCGTTCCTGTGTCTGTCTGTTTGTCACTCTGTACGGTTGCAATAACTTTTGAATCAAAAGAGATAAAAACATGAAACTTTCCAGTATTAAAGGTCGTTTTGACGCGCACACAGGAAAAATATAGCGAACTCAAAACTATCAGCTGATCTAATTCAAAATGGCGGACGCGATTTTTTTTTTTAAATTTTGAGTGGGGTATCAAATGACAGGTATTGGAGAGTAGAGTACAGAGTACAAAAATATATAACACTTGTGGTTAGTGTTCAATTTTCCGCGACATTTTGTCAAAAAAACATCATACCTCCCCCCCCCCCCCCCCCTTATACTAATTTCGTGTTCACAATACCGACGAAACCCTTTTTACGTGCGACTTCACGCCTAACCAATTTATTTTCAATTGTATGGTTATAATTCTATATGATTAACAAGATTTGACACATTTAAATATAATTTATCAATTTTTGCCGCTGTTTATTTAGCCTTCTATCCCTTTATTTTACCTAATATTGGCTTAAAAGGTTCCTTAAAATTTTGCAAAGTTCCTTTAAATTATCATTCTTTGTTTGAATTTCTACATTGCGCACCATAGCTACTTCTGGAAATGGCAACCACAGACCGATTAGATTCTATAAATAATAGACATTTTTGGGATTTAGTCGAGCTTATGGGTAAGTTGGATCTTGTTAAGAGCGAATATTTGCGTCGAGTACGATATAAAGAAACGCATGATGATTATGGCGATAAATATAATTAGCCAACTCGGAGGAAAAGTTAAATCGGTTATACTTGAAAGATTTAGAGCTGTAAAGTTCTTTTGATCATCCTCGACTGCACTCCTAATGCCATTTGGATCAAATGTCTTTCGGCCTTAGACTCGACTGGTGTTTTTAAAAATGATCCTACTCGCCGAAAAAAAATGTTCGACCACGAGGCACGGGGTTACTGCCATCGTCTCTATACCACCATAATAGATAAGATGTCCTGGATTGTAACCTAATAAAACCAACTTCTATCCAGCATGTTGAATTAGTGTTGCCTATTTATGAAGATAGAACAAAAAATAGTCCTTCTCTACAAGTTTGGCGGTCATTTTTAAATAGTTCTAGGGAGTGCGGCATAATAAAATGTGCTTTTTAGTAAGCTAATAAGCAGAAATTAACCATTTTGGATCACTTTATGGAAAATACAGGGGGATTCTCATAACCTCCCGTATTGTTTAATTAAATTTTGGTTCCTAGATTTGCAAAAAAAAAAAAAAATAGGTGAACTTCGCCACCCCATGCTTGTGACAGGCTAGGGAGTGAGAAAATGACATATATGTATATTCTTAATTCCCTAGTAGTGGACCCCAGCCTGTCAAACATTTAGTGGATGTGTTCCCTTATGTTCTTAGATAATATTTAAAAAAAAATCAAACTTTATGATAAACACTTTTCTTTTTATGACTCTGTGACACGAATTGTACCGAAATTTTGAAATGACCCATAAGTTAGAATTTTTCTTTAATATATTAATGTAATTTATTTTTATTTTATTTTATTAAGTTATGATATTTGTAATATAGTTTTATTTATAGTGTACATCTAGTTTTTTTTTAAAAAAAATGTTCTTAGTAGGAGCTAGTTTAATATATAAGGGAAGATGATTAAACATTTTAGGAGCTAAGTAAGCAGTAGAGTTAAGTTTCTTAGTAGTACTACATGATGGCAGGGAAATAAACATGGAAATCATTGAAATGCCAATATGTGGATTCAATGCCCAAAAACATATCCATGATTCAATGTTTGTCCATAAAATGGAGAAAATTAGTGTCTTATCTTCCCCCTCTCCTTTTATCTCTCTTTCCTTTCCCTTACTTGTTTTTCTTAATATAATTATTTTTGCTGATTCTATTATATATTATTCCTTCACTAGTACTATCTTGTACTCATTTTGTTCTATTAAAAATACGGGAGTATTAAAGTTTGCGGTATAAGTAGGTATATGGAATGTTTTTTGCCAACGACCGAGAGTTTTAAACTGCATTCGTCCTATAACAGTGTTTTCTTGAGAGAAAAGACTGGAGGAGTTCTTATATTCTAATGTTATTATACATTTTTAAATACCTATGAGAACACATGTGACTGCAGGAACAACGAGATATAGCACGAATCCATAAATTGCATTGTGTTGAGTAATGAGAAATAATCATTTTTAGAATTTAGTTTGTCCTACAAGCTGCGTGTCTTGTTTTGATAAGTAATAAAATCCCCAAAACTTGTTGAAGGGTGCTCCATTTAGTAGGTCTTTAAATAGATTCTTATCGAAGTGTCGATTTACTTTATTTTATGTAATATAGTTCTACTGTAGTTATCGTTTCAATCTTTTAGGAAATGTAAACATTTTAAAATGATATTAGGTTACTGTAGAAGGGAATAGCAGTAATAATCCCTTTCTTTTACCCCCCCCCCCCCCCACACCTATTATAATGGATCGATAGTGAGCGCTCCTCTTTCAAAAATATTTCAGTACACACTTTAAACTAGTTTAACTAATATTGTGCAATATAATTGTTGCAATCGATATTGCGACCGCATTCATTAACCCTAGAACGCTAACCATATTTTTTAACCTCTTATGACTAATCTTGAGTCATATTGACTCCCTAATCTATTATACCCAATTTTATTAAATATAAAGGCCTAATATAATGTACAATATTTTTTTAACACGTTTTAGAGCTAGTTGATGGGCGATGGGACACTTGGGACTTGGGTGCTTTGTTTGCCATAAAAAAACAATTTTCTCCTTTTAATTCCGGTTTTTCAATCTGGACTACTATTACATATCCGCTATTGTTATCTACCGGAGTGGTTTTATTTACTTTTTTATGTAGCTTTTTTCTTTCCTTTCCTTTGGTTTTTCTATTTCGTAAATTGTTTCAATTAATTTATCATTTTCCTCATCATCGCTGATAGGATCAAAAAAGGCATTTTCTATTTTCAAATCAGGGTCCAAATCACAACCGTCACCATTATTGTCGAATACGCTCTTTTTCATAATCGGTATCTGAATCGGCCATTTCCTTCATCAAGCGATAAATGTCGTTTGGATCATTGTATTTTTTCTCCGCTATTTGACTATATTCATATTCTATTAACTTTATATAATTTAGACATATAAAGACAAAAAAAAATATAACAATTTATACTTATAAATGAATAAATTACAATTATATTACCTTTAATTTGAAATAATTATTGAATTAAAAGTTATATAATATCTAATTTATAGATTTTAAATGGCCAAATTAACAATAGCACGACATACTATTCTAAAAAATATTATTCTGCGTCAAAATGACCTACAAAAAAATTAAGTGTAAGACTAAACAGGAGTCAAAATGACTCCATGACTGCAGAAAAACAAACGATATGTCCCCTTTAGAATCTGAATGTGGAACTGATAGAAGTGTAGAAGGGTCATTCAAGGGTGGGAGATAGCATAGATGAGATGTGGGAGTTCTGTGTTTTACAGACATCGTGCATTCGTAGTTAAAAAAAATGGGAGTCATTTTGACTCCAGGTTAGCTTTTTAGGGTTAATAAGGTAGTTTCTTCAAGAGAGTGCTTCCCCCTTACTCTCAATATGCCCTATTACCACAATACGTCGCGTCAGAGAGGTTACGTAAAAGTGACAAAGGTTGCTGTGACGTTATGCGCCCTCCACGATTTTTCGTCAGGTTATCTTTTCTGGCTCATAACAAACCATTGTTTACTAGAGTGCTGTAAGTAATTTATAGTTTTTTCCTCTTTTTATTGTATTAAAAGCTTTTTTAACTGTTTTTAACCTTATCATATATTAGTAACATCATTAATAAGCCAACAAATGCATACATTATAGATGATAAAACAAATAATTCTCACAAATAACTCAAATAAGATGTAAAATAACTTACTTACAGATGTGCTCTTTTTACTCTATTAAAAGCTTTTTTAACTGTTTTTAACCTTATCATATATCAGTAACATCAATAATAAGCCAATAAATGTATACATTTTAGATGATAAAACAAATTATTGATTAAAAAATAATAATAAAATAAAATAGCACTGATAAACCCCCACCTATATCCAATGTTATGAGCCTGCTAACCTAACTTCACACACTTTTTTACGTAAGTGACGTCACACTTCCCCGGCGTATTGGCCCCTTTGTCAATAGATAAATAATATATAGAGATGGTCGTCTCCCTACGAGCTTTGACAAAAGTTAGAGCGGGGAGAAATAGAAAGTGGCGCTCCGTGCCCCCCACGGAAAAATGAAGAACTAATTCTCGCCAAAAAGGCCGGGAATATTTTAAATCAAATTTATTAAGCTATATCTTTCCTCCATAATTTTCATAATTGAAATATAATTTTTTATCTACTTGCGGCAACAAAATAAGGCATTATTGAACCGATTTCGGGCAGGGAAATGGAAATGTAATTTTACAGCCTAGGCAGTAAAAGTCAGGAAACATTTTGATGCCTAGGCAGCAAAATTTTTACTTTTATAATGTTGGCAATGACAGTTTATAAGTAATATTTAATAAATTAACGTTTTTATAATAAATTAATTGGTTTATATTTGTTAATTCTGTTAAATAAGTTCAATGATTAGTAGATCTTTAATTAAAGAAATAGAGGAGTCACTGGCTATACTGCAGCGTCATGTAAACATTGAACATCCATATTATTATTATTATTGAAGTCATTCTAGATTAGACTTGCTACTTTTCTTGATTTATCCTAGTTATTTTTTACTTTCTCATATAAAGAGAATGTAATGTGATGGCGCGAAAATTCGATTTTGAGATTTTGATGGATTTACACATTTTGAGGTCCCCTGAGTCCAAAAAACTGGTTTTTAAAAAATACCTGTCTGTCGTCTGTGCAGACGCCTGGAGCTTAAACTACTGGGCCAATTTTGACGAAATTTGGCATACATGTTCAGAAAAATCATGCCCCGAGGTGAAATCGAGAAATAACTTTTAGCTCCAAATTTGTGGGCGCTACCCCCTAAAAACTCTGAAGAAACGTGAAAAAAGTTATTTCTCGAAAACGGTTCTGACGATTTTGATTAAACATTTTTAAAATGTAGTCCATTTAGATACGAATCTAACTATATTAGCAGTTTTTTCGGGAAAAAACTAGTTCCGGAGAAAATAGTTGAAAACGCGGACGGCGGAGAGAGCCCGGGTTCGGTTCCCCGCCGAGGAGAAGTTATTTTTATGATATATTTTGATCAAATGTTCAATAATAATTAAATGTACCAACGAAAACTAACAAATGGAAAACACTGGGCCAAGTAATTATAAACTCGTATAGGAGAAAGTTTGTCTGAGTTGTCTCTGACAGATTTATTTCTTTTAAGCAATAAAAGATATCTTTAATACTTTTAGTAATTTATTAGTAAAAATATAAATAAATATTTTATATTGCGTGCATGATTCATTCAGAAGGTATGTGTGTTATATATAAACGTGTGTTTTGTATGTATTTTGTTTTGTTTAGATTCAGTTTGCTTTTCACTTATTGTTATTATTCCCAAGTTTTTTATTTGAACATTAATTTTGGTTAATACAATGTGTTATATGTTATTATCTTTATTAATATGACACATAGTTATTAACTATGTTATATTAATAAAGATAACATTTTAGCAGTTCCATTTTTCTGCCGCAAGTAGATAATAGTACATTACGCGTTGAGTGCGGAAAGTATTTTGCATGCGAGTGTGGAGTTTGCTCCCGAGCGACAGCGAGGGTAGTAAAACCACACGAGCAATGTAAAATGCCGTTTTCGCACGAGTCGCGTACCGTACTTTATCTACGATTGTTAGATTTAAATAAGAAATACAGAAAAAAAAACTTGCTTTATGTAAGTTCGTATCTCTCTCTTGATAAAGATGGCATTAATTCTTGAGTTGCATTTTTTGGCGAATTAATTATTTCTGGAGGGTTATTATTCTCCACATTTTCGTCAAAGTCACTTGATTCACTCATTGGTTTTCACTATAAACTCGATATAAACAGTTACTTTAATAAAAAAAACAGCAAATAAGTTTTGTTAAATGTAAACAAACTCGCTAATCGTGCGTAAAGCTGAAGAATTCCTCTTCTTTACCACGCTAGCGTGGTAAAGAAGAGGAATTATTCAGAACTATGAGACGCGCATGCGCAATGAATACAAGTACGTAAATAATCACTTTCTACGCATCTAAACAAAGATATAATGTTTATATTTTGTATCAATCGTAGATAAAATATTGTATGCAACAAGGCAGCAAAGGAAACATTATTAATTGCTCATTGTCAAATAGGTAAATTACAAATAGGTTAATTACCATAGCCTGTCCTCGCCTTCGGCTCGGAGGCTAATCTAATCACTCGTCAGTAAAATTCCATTTTGCTGCCTAGTTACATAAATAACTATTTTTTTACCCACTTCTTTAAAGATATTAAATGTACAAGTGTACATAATATTTCAGTACCTTGAAATATTAAGTATATTGAATAATCAACCTGGGTAATTAGAAAAAAATAATAATTATGAATTCAAAAATTAAATATTTGAAGAATTTGAACATGTGTATTTATTCGATTGCTAAAAAAATGAAAATTTCACTATCTTATAATTATGTTAAGGATTTGATGCAATTGCTCTGTGTTAAAAAGCAAAACAAATAACTTCTAAAATAAATCTTATTAAAAATATTTGGAAGGGATGAAGAATAAATGTTATAGAAATAAAATAATAAAGTTTTAGTATAACGTCTTTAAATGTTGTCAACTTGGTTGACAACCAAGATGATCTATAGGCCACTTTAGTTTAATTATAACAGTTTAATGCTATTGAATGACATACATATAGCTTCCAAAAACTTTCTATATAATCGAGTACAGTAGCTGAAAGTTGCATTATTGGACTTAACACCTTTATACATACTTTTCATAGCAGATATTTATCTCTTAGTCAAAACTGTACATTTGAGCGAGATATTAACTCAAGATTTACCAAACTAACTTAAAGATTACCAAAGAACAACCTTGTTTTATCCTGAGGCTAGCAAATGCATTTGAGCAAAGATTCTTTACTTGAGCAGCTAAATACATCACAAGACACGCGAACCATTCTCGTATCACAAAGGTAAAAATCACAAACACGTCATGAAGAGATAGTTAGTATTTATAAGAGAGAAAACCAGAAGAAATGAGAAAAAGGCTGTTGTGTGTTGAGTGAAACCGTTGGTTTGTTTACTTTATTAGTTCCACTTTTTGATGGCTGCCTGGGCAGCAGCACTAGCGGCAAAACTATGGCAACGCCAGGACATGGGAGTTGGACAGGGCTGGAGCGGCCTTTGTCCGCGAAAATAAAGAAGCACTTTCATTCGAGCGGTGCGTTTGAAAAAAACGCTTTCTTAGCTTCTAATATATCGATTCAAAACCGAACAGCTTTTATGTGTTATCAAACAAAATCGCCAGTTTTAGTTTTATCATATATCTTTAATGTATGTAGTTGATTGTTTATTTGAAAACTCGTACAGCCAAAGAAATTATATTTCTTCTATTAATATGACAGGTGCTGAGATACCTGCTATGCTAGGTTTTACCTGTTTAAGATGACAAGTAGTTCTGAAGACAGTACTGCGCCTTTAGATTTTAGAGTATCGTCTTCAGTAAGTGAGAATTCCAAGTCGGATTACCAAAGCGAAGGATGTCCTCTCTGCTTCGTACCGAGGAAAAGCTTTCATTGCCAAGACTGTGTTCGAAGCGGTGACTTCGTTCATTCGTCTTCTACATCGCCCTATGCTCAAAGGTTTGATTTAGAAAGTAATCACCCACATTTATTTAGGTATAAACAATCCGTTGTAAGGTGTTCTTGACAAGGAAGAAAAAGTGAATGGAGAGTTAATAACAATTCGGGATTCCCTAGAAATATTTACTTCAATTTGAATTTGTAAAATACAGAACAGCCCCAGATATTAATTTTGTAAATACCTACAGTATTATCTACGTAATATTTAAAATGGTTAAATCTTAGAGGTGGGTTGAAAATAACACAACAGTTCAAAATAACATGTTATTGGAGAACAACAGTTTTAACATGCTATTGAAAAAGACCTATTATAGAATAACAGTTCATAGTAAAACAGCTTAGATAACAGAACAGATCATCTGTTGTTGTAATTTTTCAACAGAACGAAATCAGGAACATTTGAATTAACAAGAACAAGATGCAATGAACTGTTATTTTTATATCATAACACTTGGCTACTGTTACTGTTATTGTTTCGTTAATGTTATTCTGATTCTTTCTGTTATTAAAGTTTAAATAATTTTATTATAGTAAAGAATTTGCTGTTGTAGGGTAGAGCTCGGTTCTAACTTGCTGGGAACCCTTCTTCTGTTCAGATTTCCAATGTCCTTTACACCTTACCTTATGGCAAAGGGCTATATATATCTATATGCGTTGCGTTAGTGTTAACTCTAACTCCTCTTTGCCTTACCCTTCTAGAGAGTGTCTCGCCTCCTATTTCGGCTAAAATATGAAAATAACGCCCCTTCACAAGCAATGTTCTTTGTCCAGAAGTAATTTAGACAAAGGAAAATATTATCTCTCCTGTGTATAAAAGTTATAATGTCCCTGTATGTTCATGCCTAGTGTACATATTAGGCAATGCCCTGTTTTCTTTAGTTTTACTATATATATTTATATATAGGGTAGGTGGGGGCAAAGGTTTGCACTTTTTGGTTTCCACATTAGGATATTTTCCCCATTCAGTGTGCGGATCTTTACCCCATTCAGTGGGTTCAAATCATATAAATATAGTAACCTATCGAAGATAAATACATAAGAAGGTAAAACAAGTGTCTATTTCTACACTACTTTAGCACCATTTTGGTACATCTTTATTAAAAATACGAATATTAATTTATAATAATTAATAATAAACTGCCAAAATTCAATAAAAGTTAGATTGAAACATAAAAAAATAAACTTACCTCATGTTTCTTGGCAACAGTCCAAACTAAATCAAGATAACCTTACAGGAGCAAAGATGAGTGTTGCCAGTCCCACTTCAAAAAGTAGTTTCCCTCTCATTTTTAAAGCTGTGCGGACATTTACCCCATGCGCACCTTTGCCCCCACCTGCCCTATATATTTTAAGTCTGATGATGTATTCATCTGTAATGGATGAAGTATAACTTTTTTTAAAAATAAAAATTAACCAATTGTTAATTTTACTCACCTTTATAATCCATATACTACAAGTAATGCAAAATTATCAGAGGTGCAAATTAGTATGAATTATTCTAAAACTGAGTTTTTCCTGTAATTAATAAAATTTATAACAGTACCTTACCTCTCTGGTACTGAAATATCAATTTTTTTATTTATGTAAAACATTTTAAATCAAAGTTATATAAAATTTAAAAATGATTGTCTTAAGTATCTTTTTGTATCCGCAATCACAGTTATAACTTTTTTTGTTAATATATTCTTAATTTGCTTTGGGTTTTAGGTTCTCTGAGAAAAATATAAAATGGACTCATTGTAAGTTAGAGAAAAGTAAGCAAGAAAAAATATGTGAAGAAAGGTTAAGCACTACGCTAAAAATTAATAAGCTTGTAAGTATATTCAAATAAGAAATTATTTTAACTTGATATGTTAAGTTAATGAAAAAAGAGAGAAAGAAAAAATATATATTCATATATTAATATGGTTCTCATATTTGATCATTATTTTTGGTGAAATTGATTTATTGGTCAGTCTCCTAGAAGCCTCATGGAATTAAGTTTCTAATATAGATTGGTGGATTTAAAAGTATTATTTGCCTTATCTGTTCTACCTATCATATTTATGTTCATTTAAAAATAATATTAGCCCCTCTGACGGTTTAAAAACCATTAGTGCTAACCCCGAGTTACGTATCATCCTGGCGTTTATTTGTTCTTCTTCATCCAGACATCGTCCCGTTAACATCACCATCAACCTCAAGACTGTCAAACATCAAAACCAGATGATACAGTTTATAGCATTAAAGGTTTCCTTGATGCTACTACTTATCTAATTTCTACCTCAATTATATCCGGATTTCGCCCCTTGTTATGAAGCTTTAAGCTCTTGTAAAGCGCCCCATGACTTTCCTTTTTCTTAATCGTGAAGGAAAGCACGGCATGATTTATAATCATATTCATTACCACCCACACAACACTTTCCTGTGAGACAATCCGCTCATTCCATCCTGCAGGCTTGTCGTGTGACTACAATCCCTTCGTTGCCCATATACATGAAATCCTGTTTGTTTTTAAATTTTGTGAGGCCAGAAGGAAAGAACGCGTGTGGGTGGTCTCTTTCCTCTCACTTTCCAAGGTAATGTTGTCTCGTCGAGGGAAAGTGTGTCGTGTCGTACAAACCTTTGGGATTCGTTGCCTAACTGGGACAATCTTGCAAGATTATAATCCTGCCGTTCTTTCCTCTTGAACCCCATACACTGACACTCTTTCTTGACGGAATCGGCTTTCCTTATGGAAAGAACGACAGTGGATCTCTACAGTTATCTCTATCCCATCCACATGAAACTTATCGGTTGACAAGAATGGAGAGGATGGCGTGACGGGATGATCTTGTAAGATTATAATCCTGCCGTTCTTTCCTCTTGTACCCCATACACTAACACTCTTTCTTGACGGAATCGGCTTTCCTTACGGAAAGAACGACAGTGGATGGGGCGCTTAATTCATGGTAATGTTTTGGATACTTATTAATGGTAATATTATTGATACTATTATTACATCCGTTAAACCCTTAAGTTCACCGCCTGAAATTAAACCAAGTTCTAGTCGCGTCTGACTCTTCGCAACCTTCAGTGTTGACTCCACCATCTATGTTAACCCTGCCACTACCCTTGCCACTTGTCCCTCTATTTCCAAATCTAAACACACCATGTTATTAGGTACTGCTCGTGCCATAAACAAAAATAATGCTGGACAATATATAAGTTTTCATCTACTAGTTGACTGTGCTTCCACGACCTCATTTATAACTCAAAATCTAGTTGAAAAACTTTCGTCTCCCTTATAACCTGTTGATAGACTCTTTCAGGTTTTACCTAGTAACTTTGTAGGCTCTAGTTCTGGTATTGTAGATTGTACAATTAAACCTTATAATTTGAATCACCTGCATATTCATGTTCTAGCCTTGGTCATAGATTCTATTCTGCCTAATTGATCTACCTGCTTCCACTAGAAAGTTGGAAATATTTTGGGTTAGGATGGGACCCTAAGTCAGATGAGTTCTTTTTCTCTCTTCATCCCCCTCCTGTAGATTCTGTTTACACCAAACGATGTGTCCTTAGTGCTATTGCCAAGATCTATGACCCTAGGATTCACTGCCCCTAAGAAGACTGCACTATTTAAGAAATGTTTTTTACAAGAGTTTGGTGTCTGGAAATACAAACAATAAAAAAGCAATGCAGAAAAAAGGATATTGGCTCGTACAATATAATCTGCTACCAGAAAAATGGGGGGGGGGGGGGGGGGGGGGGTGCACACCCCCAGACAGTGTGGGGTTCAGCCTGACTGACGGGCACCCACTAAACCAGGCCAGGCAGGGCCCAGCATGGAACTGTTTTCACATTACTTCATGCTGGTGCCTAGATGTTAGCCTACACAGGCTCCCTTCCTTTTTAACTTAGATCCTTTATTCTACTACTTCTTCTTCAGCTGCCTTTTTCTGCTGGAGGATGTTTTTCACGTAGCAGCTAACGGCCTGCCAGTTTTCTGGGTCTTCTATCATTTTTCCGACGATGTTGTCTGGTTTAAACATTCCTATTTTCTCTATGGCTAGTGACACACTTCGCCACCACCCGGGTAGCGCCACCTGGTTGATGCCACTTGCTCCCGCCACCTGACTTGCGCCACCCACTTATATGAGGGATGCAGTCAGCCCCAGATTTGATTTCCCCTATATTTGATTGAAGGAGTAGGGGCTGAGTGGCGTGACTTGGGTGGCGACGTGTGACAGGCTCAATTGAAAACAATGGTTTGACCGGGTGGTGCCACCTGTGGGTGGCGGCTAGACCGTCGGACGGTCGACCGTGTTCCATCTATTCTCATAGACCACCAGCGCTACCCGGGTGGCGAAGTATGTCACCCCCCTATCAGTCGTCTTCTTTCTTCCAGCCTCCTTGAGCAGTGAGTCGGCGTCATCTCTCTCGTGGGCGCAGTGGAAGCATGATGGAGTGTCCACTTTTCCCATCTTATCAAGGTAGGAGCGAAAGCAGCCATGACCTGTCAGCATCTGGGTTAGAAAAAAGTTGGTCTCCGCGTGGTTTACGTTGATAGAGTTTTAGATGTGATTGTTATGTATTTGTTCTTATTATTTAAACACAATTTGAGGATTAATTTAGATGCATTGTTTTTTTACATAAATAGATTAGTTTATATAAGATTTTTTTATTTCAATCTTTTGAATGATTCTCTACAATTGTGTGGACCTATGAAGTAGAGAATTTAATGAATAATTAACTGTGGCCGAGGGGCCTCGAACTAGTTCTGTCGAACACGGACGATAAGAAGGTTATACTTAACCGACTGCGCCTAATGGGTGAATCTTTTAGCATATAACTTTCGGCCCCTGTGAATTTTAAAAATATGTGGGTTATTTAAACTTTTTTGCGACTAATAGAGTTGTTGCATAATATTATTTATTATATAAATGGATTTTAGCATTATCTTTATCCGCTCTGTGGCATCTTTGCCAAATTGAACTGCCTAGTCTTTCCCGCCTCAAGATTCCCCGCTGCTTGTTTCCTTCATCTCAAGCTTCATGTCACTTGGTTGGTTTCTGTAACAATTCTTTAAAGGGTTCGGCCGCTGCACTGTATTTGAGGATTCAGTACACTGATCAAAGTGTAAACATTTTTCTGTTAAAAGCTAAGACCAAGGTAGCTCCCTCTAAAATGCCAACCATTTTCAGTTAGCCAACCATTCTCAGTTCAAAATTTCATGTACCATCTTCCGATTTCATGTTATACAACACTAATATTTTGTGACTAGACAATAGTTCTATCCTGGATTAATATACCACTCCACCTCCTTATATTATTTTTTTTTCAAATTGTGTAACCGCTATACTCGAGAATATCAACTCTTTTCAATGGTGTCATGTGGCGTCTGAAGATAATATCAGTGATATAGCTTCAAGAGGTCTCTCATCTGAGGCACTTGTTTCGTTTCCTGGTTCTCTGGTCCCTCCTGGACCTTACAACCACTTGAATATTGACCTTTAACAAGATAGAATGAATGATGATATCTGAAGTCTAACTTGATAATACCTCAGTTTTATCTACCAGCATGGCTCAACCTCCTGAAGCCGTTCCTTATTGGTTCAATAAATATATCTTACATCTAAATAAATATTAAATATTCCTACAATATCTAAGGTAGACTGCCTAAATTTGACGTCTAAAGAAGTTGAAAAAAAAAAGAAAATGAAGATTTTTTCCTTTGAAACAGGGTGCATCTTAGATTTCATTCATTATTATTTTTCCCAGACTTTTGTTCGAAAATCGGGATACGTCTTATATTTGAAACTATACAGTATATCTATATTTTTTATTATAAAATATGAATTATTAAGTTCACCGTATTTCCGAGCACCATATTTCCCAGTGCTGGGTGGTAAGAATATCTTCTAAATTCTAGATGCTCCCCCCAATTCTCCACTGATATCCTAACAACATACAGATTAAAACTTATTCTTAATATATATATATTTATATATATATTATATTATTTATATATATATTATATTAATATATATATATATATATATATATATATATATATATATATATATATATATATATATATATATATATATATATATATATATATATATACAGAAAACAAACAAAACTCAGGTTTCGGTCACAAAAATCGTCTTTATGTTACAATCCCGACGTTTCGGTTTTTACTTAAAACCTTCTTCAGGCCGTAAAACATCTAAACAACGACTCACATGAATATATGAGCCGGCCACACGCCGGCGGGTACGGCTCACATGTATATATATATTTTATATATATATATATATATATGCTTAGGTATCCTGCGTAAAAATTGAAATTGTAAAATACTTTTAAATTTGACAAGAACTTGAAAAAAACAAGTACATCTTGTTTTTTAAACTAAATCTACATATATGGCGACTATAGAGGATCGGCGTCTCTCCAGACGGACTTCCCAGTTGTTCATTCGCCAACACGACCAGCCGGATCAGTGGAAATCCTAACAACGTGGAGAGAGTTCCTCAACTTTTCCCCCCTCTAAAAGTGATGTCAGAACACGTACATTTGACAAATACAGGCTAGCCAAATAAATAAACTGACTAAACCAAGATTTACCTCCATAGAGATATAAATCAGGGCAAAAATTTAAACTGTCCCCTGAAAATTCCATTCTTGACTATTATTATAGGTTCAACATAACTTATTATAAATATGTGTGATACTACAATACATATATATTTTTCCCTATATAATTTAAAGTATTCTATATCCTTTATTTTTTTTAATTAACTTTTACAGATTACTGAGGTCAATTTATCTAAAGAAAGAATTAAGCTGCTTAGACTGTTAATTCAAGATAAAAAAGAAGCGTTACTTAAATGTAAGTTGGGTATTTATTAAAAATTACTGTTTTATTGAATAAAGAAATTAAATTTTATAATATTGATAGGTAGTGTTATCCATTCATGTACGCTTGAAAAAAATGAATTCTGGACAAAAGTCTAAATTAATTGAAGGCACAATTATTATTTAAAAAATATCTCTTGAGTGTAACACTTCCTTTTGAGAAATATTTTTAAACAAAGTTGTAAATTGAAATCTTTCAACCGGATACTAAAGTAACATTGTTGATGAGTCAGGCTACCTAAATAGTATGTTTTTTCCACTTAAATCAACAATTATGTAATTTCATTATATTAATCCAAGATAATAAATAATTTCGAAAGGGCCCATGACGCCTGGTTCATTTCATGTCTCAAATATACATAAATTAATGTCAATTTATGTTCATATTCAAACCTTTCCGCTGAATATTACGTGAACTCCTAGACTACCTGTGTACATAACAGGAACTAGCTCAAAAGAAGAGCTCTAAAATCTATTCTTGACTTAGATAGACATTGCTTGAGTCTACCATATCCGTGGCATCTTTACAGGTATTTTCAGCGAGTGCTTCCTACTCATTATGTAGCTTGCCTTACTCTTTATAAATTCCCTTCCTTAGCCTCTTCGGTTTATAGATTGATCTAATTTTTTACAAATAAGAAAATTACCCAAATTTTTAGTTTGTAAACACTCCAAGATGGTTGATTGTTATACTATTACCTTACTTTTTCCCTTTTATAAAATTGGATCATCATAATTAGAAAATTGTGTGGATTTTAAATTATTATTTCCTCCGTTTTTTACTTAATTTTTTATTCAACCTCTCTTAACCCTTTGAGTACTGAGGTATATATTGCAAGGTTGTTCCCCAGGCCTGGGGTCCAAAACAGGAATGTTCCACCCTGGCCTGAGGCTTTTGTACCTCACACACTTTTTTTTTAAGTCTTTTTTTTTCCTCTGCTTATATTTATAATATATTTTTACACAAAAACAATATAAAACCTTATTTAATATTTATACGTTTATAAAAATTGAATTTATTGAAAATTATTGTCGCTAAATGAATATATACATAATCATTTCTGTCTAGGATTGGTGGATTACGCAATTGTTAAAAAAAAATATATATTTATTAATGCTGGTAGGTGTACATTATATTATTGTAAAGCAGGTAGAAAAAAGTTTGTTTTGGCTAAGGGATTATAAAAAAAGGGGAAAAATGCCTAAGGGGGGTGACACACTTCGCTACCCGGTCGTCAATGAAAATAGATGGAACCTGTCACACGAGGTGGCGCCACCTGCCGGGTGGCACTACACGGTCGACTGTCAGACAGTCTACCCGCCACCCACAGGGGGCGCCACCCGGTCAACCCATTGTTTTTAATTGAGCCTGTCAGAAAACAACTTAATATTACAGTCGAAGTAAAAATATAATAAAATATATTAAACAATAAAACACCCTTTACAAATGTTAAAATAAAATTTATTTCAGCGGTCCGAAAATGAAAATCTAAACAATAATGGTGAGACTATATTTTCGATATAGTAAACCTGATGGTTATCAACACTTTTGGACAGTATACCAAAACCAAAATATCAACTGCGTTGTAATTTAACAACCAGGTTAAAGTTCTAAAGTTACAGATTCTTTTGTTATATTCACACTTGATATGGGAAGTTTCAAAATTACAGAATCAGCCCTTAGGCCAGTGACAGTATAGGAACTAAAGGGTATGAGAGTTTTATTCTGCTTATTCAGGTACTTAAAGCCTGCTTTGTCCGGAGCATTTCTATTCATTAAATACTCATTATATTTGATTTTTGTGCACTTCTATTACCTAGCTTCAACTGTGCTTCAGACTGATCCAATTATCAATACATTTGAAGTTCTAAACTTTCCTGTAATTACTACCTGCATTCTTCATATCGTAAAGGACCCTAAAATAGTGGGGACCTCTAAGCTATCTTATTATTATTAATTTTAACATGTATTTACACATTTCTTATTGCACTTAATTAGACAATGTGTGTATTTTACCCTTGAAATATTGTGTTTATTCTAGTCATGCATTGTTATTTCAGTTAAAGAGTGTTCCTATCGTTTGATCGAATCAAATAGAGAACGGAGCCTGAGGTTGCCTCGATATGAAGAAAGGGTGAAGAAACTTGAAAGCTATGTTAAAGTTAAAAATTCTGAGCGGAGAGAGCAGGAAGATTTTTTGGGTAGAGCTCAGGATGAATTAAAAACTGTGATAAGAACGAGTATAAAACAACTGATTGATTATATTTTTCCTATTTCTATTATTAAGCCTTCTCATAGGTATGCTGATGTTCCTTAATATAGATTTATTTATATATATATTATATTATATTTATTTAATTACAAATAAAACAATTCTAGATCTAGGAGTGGTTCTAAATCTTATTTTTGCAGTGATCTTTTCTTACTGTAAACAATTTTTAAATAGTCAGTCCTCATAAAAAAAGTGAAAAAATAAAATTTTGCATTTAATTTTCTTAATTTAAATTTGAGTTCGGACACTAATAATAACTGGAGACCGTTTTATTAAAAAATAAAAAAAAAGATTAAATGGTTTGAGGTTTTGATTTCACTCAATGATTTAAAAAAAAGTGCTGGAGTTTGCTTTGATCCAGGAATTCAACAAGAAGTTTTTCATTATTATTGATGTCCAGAGTGAGGATCACACATTAGATCATAGGTATTTTGTTTTTATTTTCTCAAGTAGAATAATGAATGACAAATTGTATGTTAATACATATTTTAAATTATAAGGAGAAGGGTAATCTAAACTTCAATTGTTGGTACAGTAGAGTCTCGCTAATCCGGGTTTAACGGGACCGAACCCAGTCCGGATTACCGAAAGTCCGGATTAAATGGAATCAGTTTTAATGTGACTGTAGAACAAGCTTTAGTAGAGTAAAACTATTAAAATCGAGGTTTTTATCATAAAAATTACTTCTATTAGTCTCCAAAACATGCTTGTACAACGTAGGTCCACTATTTAAGTTAAGAGCTATTCTGTCACCAGTCATGTCAAATATCAAATGAATTAAAATAAAATGACAATCTATTACGCAGGTGGCAGGTATAGAAGGGACTTCCTGAGAAACAGGCTGAGTTCCGATATGAAATTCGAGGAGCGATAATCATTTCACAAAAAGTTGAGACATTAGACATTGTTGGTTTGGCAAAATTTCATGGAACTGGGTTGAGCCGCCACTACATGTTTCTTAAAAGCCTTCCCCATCTCAGTCACATATAATTGTACTTCCTGGAATACACTTCCTTTATATCTTCCGCCCTACATTTCTATGGAACCGAAACAGATTTATCGATGTTCTTACTTATTCTTATATCTGTTAATTTTTAACAAAATACCGGGTATTCCTCGTGTAAGACTGTTTGAATATACACCTATAAACTATACTAGGAACAATTTTATACATTTTAATAGACATAAAAGCAGAAAATCCAATTATCTTAACAATTAATAAATCTTAACAGGCCCTGGTTCCAATTTGTACATAGGTTTTGGCCCGTCCGGATTATACGGATGTCAGGACTAGCGGGGTCCGGATAAACGAGACTATACTGTATTATGTGGATCAAGTACTGGAAGTATTATGAGATTTGCCCTTTTACCTTGTTTTATTTCTAGTCTTATTGCTCGCTCACCCTACATTGTTGAACCCTTTTGAATATTCTGGATGCCTTATTGTTCTTTATGTGTTCATTTTACTGTATCAATTTGATGGATTGTTGGTTGCTCTATAGCTTATACTTGCAATGCTGAGCATGATTTTTATTGGCTTAATTTATTATTCTTATTTTATTTACTGTAAGTCCTTATATTACCAAATATCATTAGACGTCAGATCAGCCCCTTTAAGTGTCATACTTTTCTCACCTCTTTCTCTGCGAATTAAAACAGAATGATGAATAATTGTTGTTTGATTTTAAGGGAGGAACTTCGTATGTATATGGGTCATTTTCAAATAAAATGTACCTTTTCTGTCCCAAGATTTTACAATTTTATTGTAACTAAAAAAATTCATATTAATGAAAAATAAAAAAACCTTTAGGTTTATTGATCAGATGTCTGTCTATTATTGTGTCAATCAGAGTCATTTTATGGCTTATAAGGTGAAAATTTCTTGCTTAAAAAAATGTTGATATTAAAAATTGTAATGAGTGTTACGTCCCACAGAAGTTTTGATAACATGTAATGTGATTTTTATTCATTTTTTTTTCATAAGTTTTTTTTTTCATTATGATTTCTTTTTAACCAATAAAATATCCAAGTTTATATAAATGGGATAGGAAAAAAATAAAACTTTAGTACAAAACGAAACAAATATATTTATATGTATGTCCCAAGGGTTTAGTAATGAGTGTTACTGATAAGAGTTGGCAGAATTAGAGGGTGAGTATGAAAGAAAGAAGGAGGGATTAGGGCTTGTTAAGAAGACATTTAAGTCAGTAATCAACAACTTTTTGGATTGATAGCACTTTATTCTTCTCTACAATTAATATTTCACTAAAAAAAAAAAAAAATGGTGAGTATTTTTATTCATTGTAATGAGTGTTACCATCATTTTTTGTAGTTGTAATCAACATTTATTTATGTTATTAACATGATTTAGTAGTTATTAATTAATATAATCAGTACACATAAAATTGGTTTAACTAAGAAACATAGTTTCTGAGGAAAGATTTTTTTAAAGTTAAAAATGTAATGAGTGTTACTATACTGTTTGTTCTACAATACTGTATATTTTAAAACTTAAAAAAAATGATAGAGTTTAATGATTTTACAAAACATAAATTTGCCGCATGTAAAAAAAATTGTAAATAAAAGTTTAATGTTTAAAGTTTGTGTTAAAATTTATTTTTTTCTAGGTTCAATATATAAATGTGTAATGAGTGTTACCATAATATAATGAGTGTTACTTGAATAAAAAAAAATTCTTATGGGTAGCCGTGTCCCACTATTTTTTTAATAAAGAATAATGATTTTTTCTTCTTCTTTATAATAAAAACTTTTATTACAATGCACTGAAAACGTATCCTTTACATTTTTGAAGCTTTGAGGAAACATTAAAAGATAATAAATGTAACATTTTTTTTAAGAAAAAATTGCAAATATTTTAGGTCAAAAAAATATTTCTTGTGGGATGAAAGAGAATATTTACGTCATATATACAATTTACTAACGTTTCATAAAAACAAAGAAATAAAATCTAAAATAATACCGTTTTTTATGATAGTAACACTCATTACGACAAAAATGTGATTTTTTTTATGTATAATATATGTTCATATATATGTAAATGAATTTGAAAACTGACTGTTCTTGAACGAAAATGTCATCCTTAGTCCCTGATGTGTCAGAATAATCAATATTATCAAGTCTAAGGCTTATTTTAATTTTCTATAAAGTAGCCAAATTGATTTCCCTAAAGGTACATTTTATTTGAAAATAACCCATATATAACTGATCTATTTACTAATACTAGTAGATTCTATCATTTTCATTTTAAAGTTTCGCA
Organism: Gerris lacustris; assembly: GCA_951217055.1. NCBI lineage: Eukaryota > Metazoa > Arthropoda > Insecta > Hemiptera > Gerridae > Gerris > Gerris lacustris. The sequence goes on from OX578285.1 coordinate 26,728,847, forward strand.
AGAAATTTCTAAAATATGTATTATTATATTTTTTTTTTCTAGTGACAACTCCGATACTGTTAGTGCCTTAGCTGAAGCATCCCGTACGGCTTTCATTCGTGGAAAATGGGTTTTTACCGACATATCATCTGAACTCCAACATTGTATAGTTGCTCCCTCGTTACCAAGCTCTGGGGATTACACACCTTATAATGACTGGGGTAAAACCGTTATTTTTAATTTTATTTTTGTTATGGTGCGATTGTAGTAGTTTGCTGTTACTTTATTTATATTTAGGTATGTATTTACTTTAAAACCAATCCCTTTCAAAAGGTAAAATCAAAGATTTTTTTTTTGGATTTATATGGTGGGTGTGTAGTAAAAATAATCTTTTATACTAAATTCATCAACTGTAGTCAGATAAAAAATACTTTTAGTGAGTAGGATTTTGGACTTGAAGCTCAATTAATCTTAGTCCAGAAGGAAATCTACAACAGTATTGGCAATTGTAAAGAACAGTTTAACTTTAAACAGTTTTATCAACTTATACTTTTTTAAAACCTTTAATTTTGTCACTTATTTTTAGAAAAAACAAATGCATTTAAAACCTTTAATTTTGTCACTTATTTTTAGAAAAAACAAATGCATTTAAAAACTTAAATTTTTTTTAAGTTTCCCTCTTATCTTTTTATAAGTTTGTTTTTATTTTCTTTAATTTTTACAAAAATTGTGTCTATAATGTTAATAATCATTCTTATGGTAAAATAAACAGGTCAAGTGTGTGCTAGTCAGCACACAGCGAGGGTCTGTAGGCAACGCTGTATTGTTTAAGTAGTACCCTATTAATGGTGTTTTTTAAAATGCTAAAAAGCTTACTTTGAACTATCTTATGGATCTGACATTCTCAAAACACATGGACAATCTTCTGATAAAGTATTTTTTTTGCTACAGAACCGGACTACAAACATATAAATTCATCGAAAAGACCATAATTATAAAAAAACAAACATATTTTTTCAATAAAAAATAAAATAATTTTTTTTTTGAAATTTCCAAAAAGTTGTATCTTTACTTTTGGTTGAAGAATGTTCAGGAATGTTTTCAGATTTTTTGCACTTCACATAAGCGAGATAGAGGGGGGGGGGGGACACTTTTCCCTCCCACTTCAAACTCGCCTACGCTAGCCCTATCCAAGCTTATAACCAAAAATTATATATTTTTGTAATCAGCTCGAAATACCCTTTCATATGATACCCCACACGGAGTCCAAAAAAAATGTTTAACCCTTTAGTTTTTTTACCCTAATTTTTTTGAAAAATTATTATTTTATGTCGCTATATTTTTAAAATGTGTGGGTAAATACAAGACATATGAAAGGTGTAGCTGTGGGAGCAGGCGACAGATGGACGGATGGACAGACAGACACATGCTGGAAAATATAAGGGTCCTTGGTTTTGCCTACAGACCCTAAAAACATCATATTTTAGCATATATTTGAAGTTACTCTTCATTATTTTCTGTACAGCAAACTGATTAGATTTGAGTTTGATCTTATAACACTAACTGGAATCAAGAGACTTATAATAGAGGTAATGTTTAAAATTAAAGAAAAAAAAAAAATTATAATAGAAGGTATAAGGGAACATAAAATCTGCCATACAAGTTGGGGTACACCTGAAAAGTAAACCTAAGCATGTTTGCTTTTAGTTATGACATAACTTCTTAGTTATGACATAACTTCTTAGTTATGGTTATGACATAACTTCTTAGTTATGGTTATGACATAACTTCTTAGTTATGGTTATGACATAACTTCTTAGTTATGGTTATGACATAACTTCTTAGTTATGGTTATGACATAACTTCTTAGTTATGATAGTACACACTCTCCAGTTTACCTCGCAGGTTAACTGCTATGTGTATGGCCTCCTTAAGCTTCCTTCCTTAAAAGTATTACTAAGTCTATGTGAATAGAGAGGAGGGTGGCTTGTAATTAAGAAAATTTAGTTTCAGCTAATAAAGACGCTGTACCAGGGACAAACAATGAGGTTGTGGAACATAATCCAGCTTATAATATTAGTGCTGCTCTTACCTATACCACTCAACTTGTTAATCTTTTAGCATTTTATTTAGATGTCAGACTTCCTTCAAAATTAAATTATAGGTAATTTCCATTGTAATTTAATTGTACTTCTTAATATTTTTAGTTGTGCTTGAATTTAAAATTTAAAATGCACTTATATGGTAATACATTTAACTTTAAAAAACAACTTAAATATGATTATGCTCTACAGGGTATCGTAGAATAATTATTCCTAAATTTCAGAAATGAAAGGGGGCATATAAATAAACATATTTTATTGATAAACTAGCGTCCAGAAATTTCTCGGTGTCAAGATAAACGAAACTAGAAATCTATTCGAGTACGATTCGGCAAATTGAACTCTGTTGAGATAATAATCAGCTGGATTATTTATTTATTTTTTTTTTCCTCCGCGTCGACTGCCAGGGCCATTGGCGGGTATACTAAAAATGCCTTTAAATTTTATTGTATATGTTCACTCTTTCAAGAAACTCTTTGATCTTTTTCTTTCCAGCTTTACTTTTGAATTCTTCCATTCCGTTTTCCATCCCACCTTCTCTTCTTTCTTGCCTATACTCCTCGCATTCTATTAAGTGATGTATTGTTAACCTTGAATTACATCTGCTGCATCTTGGATGTCTTGATCCATCTAGTAGATAGCTGTGGGTTATGCGAGTGTGACCACAGGCTGCTCGCAAAATTTTTATTTTATCCCTTCTGGCCAATCATGCTTAGTTACTTCCGGGAAGAGCCTTCTGTATAGAGTGTCTTGGTTTATTATAATCAGCTGGAATTAACGATTGCACTTTTTGAATTTGAAACGGATGCTTTTGGTATTCCTTTAATTACCTCCATACATACAATCTTAAAAATGATTTATGATATGAAATGTGAGAAACCTGCTTTGCATAAATTCACCTTGCTTCGTTAGCACTACCGTAAACTAAGGATGGGCGGAACGAAACGTAACTATAAAAATAACTAGCTCCTGTTTTGGAACGGTTCCAATCGTTCCAAGATTTCATGGAACTACGTTAATATTTGGAACGACTTTGAAATTTTTATTTTATATTAATGTCTATTTTTATTTATTTAATAACTTTTTATTGTTTGAATTCAATACAAATTTGTTACACCATTTTTAAAAAAAATTATATACTCTTTTTTTTTAAGTTTTTGGTAGTATTCATACTACAGAAAGTTTAAATTTTAAATTAAATCAAATTATAATTATTATTTACAATGGGAATTAGACAGAGAAAAATAGACTCCAGCACCGGTCTAGTTCTAAAAATAGACTCCAATTATTATTAACAATGGGAATTAGACTGAGAAAAATAGACTCCAGCACGGGACACCGATTCTCGGTCTAGTTCTATTGTTGTAAATTTCGACTTCTAGATTTGTAGAAAATTGAAAGCTTAATTCGGGACTAGATATCGTTATTGACAGAGGAAAATTGTTCTCCATTTTAGCTTAGTTGGTCAGAGCACTGTATCGGAAATATAGAGGCCCGTCGTTCGAGTCCCGGTGCTGGAGTCTATTTTTCTCTGTCTAATTCCCATTGTTAATAATAATTATAATTTGATTTAATTTAAAAATTATATATTTTAAGTGATTATAGAACAAAATAGTATGAAACGTAACTGATTAAAGAGGAAACGGGAACGAGCAAAAGCAAACCTCAACGAAACTAAACAACTAACTTGAAGGGAACGTAAAAAACTCGTTTCGTGTGGAACGAAAACTAGTTTTTGCTCCTCCAAGTTCCAGGTATAACTGAAATGTAACATAACTAATTAAAGAGGAAACGGGAACGAGAAAATATAACTAACTTACGTGGAGGGAATGTAAAATATTCGTTTTGCGTGGAACGAAAACGAGTTTTCATTCCAAGTTCCAAACAAAACTAGTTCTTGATCTAACCAAGCTGGAACGAAAAAAATAAAAGATGTTATCGTTGTGCATGTCTTGGTCTTGTAGAGTAGAGTAACGGAGGGGGGATTAGAGTACCAGTCTCAGAATCACTCCAGTAAGCGTAGCGTTATCTCTTTCTCTTTCAGAGACATAGATACCTCTATGCCTCTTTTTTTTCTTTTAGTTCCATAGTCAACTTCCACTTGTCACCTTCGCCACTCGTTTAATTTTTTTTAAAGTTTCGTTTACCGCTTTAGTAAATAGTTAGTAAATTATACGAAATAAACATGTTAAATATAATTTTACACTTAAAAATATTATATTTTGTTTAGTTTTATAATCTCATTATGAAAATAACATATTAGAGTTCATTATATTCTTAGTTATTAAAAATATTATTGACTGTGGGATAAAATATACTTTTTAAGTGGTTACCATAATGCAGTATCATAAGCATTTTTATTATAATTTTTACTGGTTGTAATTAAAATATCAATATAAAAAAATATAAGATAAAAAGGTAAATAAAGAGATCTTAATAGTATTATAAATATTTGTATTTTATTTCTAATTTTCATCGTCAGTGAAGAGTGGAACTATTTAATAAAGATACAGTACTTATTGTGGACTAGACTCATGAACACGTGAAGTATAAGAGAAACTGTTTCTTTTGAACATAAACTGAACCGTTCCAAAAATAACTAGTTCCTGGAATTAGTTATTGGTTTGGAACAAAACGTTGTAACTCGTTCCACTCATGGAACCGTTCCTCCCATCCCTAGGCAATATACGTGTCAGCTAATTAAATATTTTTTAAATGAAGGATTTTCTATCAAACACTAATTTTATCTAATTAAGACTAATTTGTGACTCATGTAAAATTACGACTGCAAAAATATTTGTTGCTTTTCAAAGGTTGCTATGATTCAACTTTTACTTTTCCGGGAAGAGGACTTATTGTATACCGCCAGGAAAGTCCTGGTTTTTTTTTTTTTTTTTTTTATTATTTTTTTTTTTTTATTTATTCCGGGGGGGCTTTTACACCTTAAGACGCAGGCCACTTAGGTGGGCCCATTGAACAAACCCGGGTTAGGAACCGAAATCTTCACACTCGTGTGAAGATATGGTCGTTAACCATGACTCCCCTCCTGGTTGTAACGACCAGATATGGTCGTTAACCATGGTTGTATACAACCATGATGATGACACTCCTTGTTGTATACAACCATGATGATGACACTCCTGGTTGTATACAACCATGATGATGACACTCCTGGTTGTATACAACCAGGAGTGTCATCATCATGGTTTCCAGGCCGAAACCTGGGTGGCGCCACTCTTTTGAGGAGCTTCCCATTTGTTTAAACAATGCTGGGTGGACATTGAGCAGGGGGCCTGGTCCGGGAATCGAACCCAGAGCTGCGGTCACCTTCTGACCCAGCTCGATGTTGCTTTACTTGCGTTATCGCACAGCAAGCGCTCTAGCCTCCGAGCCACCCAGGCCCAAAGTCCTGGGGTGCCGTGGATTTATTTCATTTGATCTCGATACTGAAGAATTTCCGGACGCTATTTATTAATGAAAAATGCTTATTTAAGGGTCCACTATCATTTCTTAGAATTAGGAATAGTTGTTCTGTCTTACCCTGTTGAATCACATATTAATATTGCACTAACAGTCTTGTATTGTAAGTAATTTAAACCAATTTTATGATTCTTAATAAAAAAAAAATATATATATTCTTAAAATATATTCACAAGAAGTATGAACTTTTTAGGTCTTTCATTTGATTATTTTATCAATATTTTTCATTTTATAAATTTAAACACCTTGATATCATTTTTTTTTTAAAAAATAAAAAAAGGCTTATATCAAAAGGGTCAGTAAGTAGAATAACTTAAACACTGAATTGGACCTTTTGATACATTTTTACAATGTTCAAAGTACATTTTTTACACATAATAATAACTTTCCTATTCGATTAACAACTTTTATGTTTGACTTTTTTATTAATAATCTAAAAAAAAAAAAAAAAAAAAAAAAAAAAATCAGCGAGAGAAAAAAAAATCAAAGAGCAGCGCGCAGCCCAATGCTTTGACAGTGGTGCATTCTAGTTTGCATTTATTTGCACATAATTGAGCTAAATGTATTTAGATTTGGTGATCTGGAAATGAGTTTTAAAGTAAATAATAAGTGAGTCAATTTATCTCCCTCCATTCATTAAAACAAACCCAAAAAATAATAGACATTTTTATTCTTTTATTGCAGTTCACAATGTATTTAAGGTTATATTTTTCTGGATTTATTGTCTTGTAGATCAGGCCAGATATGTACAGCACGACTGTCAGTCAATGTGTTTAATGCACAATATATCCCTTTAACTACTGTATATTTATTCATGGTATAGGGAAGGTGGGGGCAAAGGTCCGCACTTTTTGGTTTAAGGCTAATTTTGAGCATTTGCTTCCTTTTAATAATTTCTAAATGACCTGTGAATTTTGGCCAACAATCCATCTAACAATCCCCCATTTCTAATTGCTCCAAAAATTTCTCAACATTTTTGGGGCACCATTTTACCAAAATTATGATTTGCGGACCTTTATCCCATTTGGTATTAATTAATTAATAATTCAAGAAAATTAAATACTGCATAAAAGAACATTTATATTTAAAGATAAAGAAAACATATTAGGTACAATATAAAGTATCGTAGATGGAATAACCCCTTTTAATTAATCCTTTCTTTTCATCCAGGATCTGCTTGGTTAAACACAAACAATCTTTCTTTTTCTTGTACATTCTGAAAATTAAAAACTAGTTCTTTTACCAGAAGTAACTAAAATAAATTAATCTTTAGATTAAATTTTTTAAATGGGAGAAGAGTCCACATTATTTTATTCAAACTCTATTTTTTTTGTATTAACTTCATAGTAATTATTTTTTGTGACGATTTCTAATGTTTTAGTACATGTATTGTAAAAAAACCTAATGAAAATAAAACATTTTTTATTTTTATTTTTTATTTATTTTTATTTATTAGGACATTTGCCCCATTCAGTGTGCGGATCTTTACCCCATTCAGTGGGTGGATCTTTGCCCCATTTTTATCAAATCATATAAATATAGTAACCTATCGAAGATAAATACATAAGAAGGTAAAACAAGTGTCTATTTCTACACTACTTTAGCACCATTTTGGTACATATTTATCAAAAATACGAATATTGATTTATAATAATTAATAATAAACTGCCAAAATTCTATAAAAGATAGATTGAAACATAAAAAAAATAAACTTACCTCATATTTCTTGGCAACAGTACAAACTAAATCAATATAACCTTACAGGAGCAAAGCCTCAACATAAGGAATGAGTGTTCCCAGTCCCACTTCAAAAAGTAGTTTTCCTCCCATTTTTAAAGCAGTGTGGACATTTACCCCATGCGGACCCCACTTACCCTATACATAATAATGAACACACATATTCATTATAAATTAATTTAATTCAATTGTAGATGGATCTGAGATAACACTGCACTAACAGTATCAAAGTTATTAATAGGTGATTCCCACATCTCAGAATATCTTAAAATTGCTTATTGACACCTGTATTTAATAAAATTGATTTTTTATTCAAGACATCCATAGTTAAATGGATCTACTGAAGAGAATATGAGAGAACACAAATTCCCTATCTTGGGTGTAGTTAATTTTTTTTTCACTTGAAAAAAAATACTTCATCTGTAATTTTTATGAATTTCAATTTTTTGCATATATTTTTAATGCCATTAAGGTTTTTCTATATGTACATACATGTATGGTTTTTCTATATGTATATATAATATCTATGTAACAATGGAAGATTGTTTTGTTTTTTAAATTATACATGCCAGTCTTTAGAAGTATTAGATTATTACAGATGGATGAATCTGCCATTTCACAAAACTATATCTATAATGTAGTCATTAGTCTAGTGTCTAGAGTGTCACTGACCTTGATGGGCATTAAACCCAAATTATTTGTTGTGCCCTTTTTTCATTACTAAAATTATTTCTTTTATAGCATTGATAACATGGGTTATGACTTACGACAATACAAGTGATTATTTACATGCGCAGGCTTCCACAGGTTATCTCATAATCAGTTTCTTGGTTTTCTCATGGAATCCATGTCAAGAAGGGTTTGAAGTCGTGACATTTCACTTCCACTGCTGGAAGCATCTTTAGCATCATGACTTATAACTAGAAGCAATAAGATATAATGACCACAAGAGAGAAAGACTGGGAGAGAAGAACTTCATATTTATACTGGTTTTTGGGACGTAGATTTACCTGGGTTTCCTTAGTCCAGGTAATTCTTTTGTCAGGGGATTCATTTTGACAGACCCTGTCTTCATCGGTACTCCTCTAAGGCTAGTGACACACTTCGCTACCCAGTCAGCAATGAGAATAGAATGCAACCTGCCACACGAGGTGGCGCCACCCGCCGGGTGGCACTACCCGGTGGACCGTCCCAGGGTCTAGCCACCACCTACAGGTGGCGCAACCCGGTCAGCCCATTGTGTTTTTAATTGAACCTGTCAGACGTTGCCACCCAAGCTCCTGCCACTCAGCCCCTACTCCTTCGATCAAATCTAGGGGAAATCAAATTAGGGGCTAACTGCAACCCTCATATAAGTAGTGTCTTTACTGGCCAAACTGTTGTTCAATATTCTAAGCAATTCGTATCAACTTCCATGCGACATTCAGCAAAAAAGTGAAAATTCGATTTTTGAAAATTGGAAAATTGTTACTTTCCTCCTTGATACAGGGTTACACTGTATGAAAGAAACTAGTATTCTTTATGTCTAAAACTATTGGATGAACCCAAAAACGCTTTTTTCCCCTTCTTCTTTCACGAATATAATGATAAGCAAGCATAGCTATCTCCTCTGGGTCCATTTCTCGACTGGTCGAAAAATATAAAAACTGGGGTAGCGCAAGACAGGTGGCAGAAGCAAGTGGCATTAACCAGGCGGCGCCACGCGGGTGGCACTACCAGGGTGGCGAAGTGTGTCACTACCCTAAGTGAAGAGCCTCTTTACTGTCTGTTTCTAAATTACGATAGCCTCCCTTTCCATCCTTTTGTGATACCTATTGACAGATGAGAGTCCATGAATCTGATAGATGGCCTATTTCTTCCAAATGCTGAGCTATCGCTGATCTTTGATCGTTCTTCAAAACTCTTGCAAGTCCATGTAGGATTGAGATCAGTCTTCCAGTTTTCTTTGTAGAAATTTGATAGACACCAGACAAGTTTTGAGAGGAATGTGATCTGTCAGTGATTTCAAGAGGCTTCTAGTGGTCATGTGAGTGTTGAAGCTGTGGTTTTGGTGAATCCTGCTTATCCTATCTATTGTCCCTTCAATGTTCGATAGATAAGCCTTCCGTTTCTGTCAGTGGGCAGTATTTAGATAGCTTCGATCTCCCCTTTTGTGATGTCCATTGTCGATGGTTTGCTTGGGGTAGATGAGACAGGATACGTCACGGTGGATTTTCTCTTCGATATCAACCAGCATACCTTGAATAGCTGACTCTATTCTGCAGATGGTTTCAATGACTTCAAACCCTTTGTGACATGGATTGACAACGTAGAAATTCAAGTGATCATTGTCTAAGTAACTTATTACTCTTTATACTTTTGTTAATTTTTTTTTTGTATGTAGTCCATACAAAAGAAATTAATTTATATTTTTTGGTAATTTCTTGTAACAATGATTCAAAAAGAATATGTTCTTTTTTTCTAGTGAATTTTGTGGTAATGAATTAAATGAGGAAAAATTTGCAAGAAGGGTCACTCGATTAAATTGGAATATAGTGCATTTGTGTTTAACACAAAATGTAAAAGCTGATATAATTAATCCTCTTAGTACTCTCCAGAATATTCTTTATCTACTGAACCCAGAAACATCAGACCTTGGACGGTAAGATATACGTATATTCAAAAATTCACTTGTATAAATTTTCCATGAGCTATTCATTTTTTTTTTTTTTTTTATAACTTAAAAATTTCAGGATGGGACGCAAATTCACGTTCTCTTACCAGAACCTGAAAATTTATGAATGGACATCCAGAAATCCAACATTTTTTTTAAAAAATATTTTCTTACTTCTTATGATGTATAAGTTCTAAAAAAATACCCAAATTTTTTTCCCCGCACTTTTTCCACCCCAACTGAAGTGTGCACCCGTATTTTTGAAAAGACAAATTACCACAAAAGTCGGGGGATGCCGCTATGACGGCATGGTTTCTTATAGAATCTGAAGTGCCGCTACAGTGGTACACAACGTCAATGATGTTTTAGTGCTGTGCGATTGCTTTTATGAGTGCAAGTAACGTTCAGCATAATTTTAATTATTACCCTAGGTATTACTAATCATTTTTATAATGATTTTGTAATAAAATAGAAGGAAATATATCAACATTTTTTAAAAAAACAAAACATATTTTCATTTTTTTTACAATTACCTACAGTAATATTTGAAACAAACTTTCATAAAAGAAAGAAAAAAAAAAAAAATAAATAAATAAAAATAAAAAATAAAAATTAAGCATCACAATAAAAACAAATTGAATTGCCATTAAATATATGATATGGTACGATTTAGTAAACTAAAATAAATATTACGTAACTTTAGGCAGTTTAAAACTAACTTATATAGATTGCAATCCTTTATCAATTTTTCATTGCTAAAAACTATAAGTGAATTTACAATGAGATATGTATTAAACAAATTTGCTAAAAATATAAATTCACAAAAACATAAAATAGTGGATTTTCAGAGCATTCCTGCTGTGAAATGTTTGGCTTCGGGTCGGGTAAACTCGTACAAGATTTAGATTTTGTTGTCATTATTTTAGTAATTATTGTTCTATTAATGTTCTTACGCTTCTTTTCTTTCATTCTTGGTTTTAAGATAGGACAAAAAAAAAAAAAAAAAAAAAAAAAACGTATATAAAACGGGTGTAATAGGAGCTAAAATGGGAGATAACTAGTAGTTCTGTGAACAGTAGACCTCGCGAAAATTAGAAATAAATTTAAACGTTACAGAGGGTCTATTTAAATACGAATCTATAGGTATAACTCGATTTCCCGAGAAAAATCTAGTTTCTGTGAAAATAATTTTAAACGCGGACAGTGAGAGGTGGGGTTCGATTCCCCGCTGGGGCGAAATTATTTGTATGGTATTTGTAAATTTTAATTCGAAAATAAACCATAAAAATCGATTTCAATTACTTAGAGGATAAATAAGAACCCGCGGTGAAATCGAGAAATTAATTTAAGCAATAAATTTGGGCGCACTCCCCCTCAAAAACTCTGAAAAAACATTATTTCTCGAAAACTATTCCGACGATTTTTAATTATTTTTTTTAATATGTAGTCTATTTAAATACAAATTAAACGTTATAAGTCTTTTTCCCGGGAAAAATCTAGGTTCTGAGAAAATAATTTTAAACGCGGACAGTGAGAGGCTGGGTTCGATTCCCTGCAGGGAAGGTTATTTTTATGGTAATTCTAAACATTTTTTAAACAAATAAACCATATACATCGATTTTAATGTCTTAAAGAAACATTTATTCCAAATTTAAAGAAAAAATAAAAACATTTTTTCTTTTTTTTTAAAAAAAAAAAGTCTGAATAACATTTTTTTTTAAATTAATAACAATTTTTTTTATGAAAAAACAACTATATATATTTATTTTCCCAACTTGAAGTAACATTCATGCCAAATTTCAAGATAAACAAAAAATAAATTAGAAAAAAAAATTTTGTTTTACCTTTTTAAAAATTTAAAAATGAAATTCATTAAATATAAAACTCATACGTTGTTTTTTATGACTTTAAAGAACATCTATGCAAAATTTGAAGAAAATCTAATAAAGCGTTTAGCTGTAAGCGCGTAACAAACATTTTCAGACGAAATGCAAATCGGTCTAGTACCTGGGCAAGACTGGGGAACAAAATAGTTAGAACATAGACCTCGCTTCGCTCGGTCAAAAATTAGGGTGGTAGAAGGTGTTGAAACAATACGATCGCGATCAGATAAGAACTGGATAGGGTTTAGACTTCGACTAACCCGAGTAGAAAGGCACAAGACTAAGGAATAACCCTAAACCTCACTAGCCCAATTTAAGAGAGGGAGTCTAGTGCCGCCATAGCGGCACACCGGTTTCTCGAGTAGGGTCTCAGTGCTGCTATAGCAGCACCCCGGCACTCAGACTAGTCTAATAGTGCCGCTATAGCGGCACTCCGTCCTGAACATAAACAATTATTTATCCTTTTTTTTATAATATAAGTTAATAATGAATCTTATTTTTGTAAATTATTTAATATATTGTGACTGTATCTTGATGCTTAAGACACAATTATTTTTATAGAATGGGTGCGATTAATGCTAAACCAGAAGATTCTAAATTACTTGAAGATGCTCTACGACCAGGTCTTGAAACTTATAGTGATTCTGAAGATTCAGAGGATGACAGTGATCATTTACCATGTGAATGGGAAGCTGTAAGTATATTAGAATTAATAGGTTTTTATTTATTTATTTATTTTTTTTTTTTATTTGAAGGAAAATAATCACAAGTCCTAATATATATATCGGACATTCTTTCTCTTCAAAACCATGTTTTCTTCAATAAATATTCCTATTAATATAAAGTATTTACTTAGTCATAAGAAAGAAGTCATAGAAGGAGTCATAGAATGCTCATAGTTAACAAGAGTGACCATATCTTTTTTCTAAGGTGCCCTTTTCTTTTGATAAATTCCACTTATTAAAAACAGATTTTGGAAAATTATATCTATAATATAATTTTTTTAAAAACTATTTATTTATTTATTTGCAGGTGCCGAATGTTTGTATGCCTGAGGCTTCTGCTGGTATTGTTAGTTATAATCAAGTGTCACAGCAACAGATATCCACTTCCAGTGTCGCTGGAGGTTTAATGACGAGTGCAGCTGCTTCTATTGCATCTTTTTTACGTGGATGGACGAATAAATAGCAATAAACCATGACCAATTCATTTTTTAAAATTATTTTAGAGATTCTCGTACGGTGCTGTACTTTCAAAAATAATTTTTAAATAAAAAATTATTTATCTTTTAAATTATTTACATCTTTTTAAAATTAGTCAAAGCCTGACATTAACTTTTTTTTTACAAAAAGAAGATTTTTATATTGATATCTCATCATTGTTGTAATTAAAGTATGTTGTTACTATTTGTGGTTGTTGTTTTTTATCTATAAGAAAGTCAGTGTGCTGTCTGTTCAGTACACTGGTTACCGGAACAGAGATTATAACAGATATATCTGGGACGAATTATCGATGCCCGTTAAAATGGGGGCTGGTTAAAAAACAAAGAACCACATCTGGCTTTGCGGAAAAGATAGGTAAGTTAAAAGGCCTAAAAAAATGAGAATTAGTAAAAGCAGATGCAATGGTTAAAATAAAGTTATATTTAAAACCCTTTAAGTCCTACTGATGTAAATTGACATTTAGGTATATTGAGTTATTTTGCCTACTAACGTAAATTTACATGAACAGGTTTTTCTTGTTTGGAGGCACTGTACTGTAAGTGAAAATTTACTTAAGCATATCTAGCACTTTTTCATGGCTGCCTGGGGCATTACGAACATTTTATGAAGAGCTGGGGATTAGAGCGAGGGGTGCAAATATAAAAGAAAGGATAGGCAATCCGACCCAGCTTACTTCTTTTGTTACTTGTTTAGTTATCGAAAATATTATTTAGTTTAAGATTCTTTACATATTTATACACGTTCTTTACCTATTTATTCTCCCTCTTTACATATTTATGTTTGTTCTTATTATACTATGTATTCTTTTATACATATACTCGTTTAGTGACTATAATTTTCAATAAAAGTAATTCTATAAAACTGGGTTAATAAATTGGCTATGTGTAAAAATATATTGTAAATAAGCTTAATTACTGGCAGAGGAAAAAGATAACGGCTTAAAAAAATAGTGCTAAATTTAGTGAGTACAGTAGAAAAGGATTCAGGCCATGGTGGAGTATTCCATTTTGGTGAAATAGGCATATGCAATACAATATTATACAGGGTGGTCCAAAAGTCTCCCCCCCCCCCCCTCCCTCTTAAATTTTGAACGGTTTGAGATAAATTAATGAAACTTGGGGGATCCGTACCATGCACAGGGAAGTTTGTTTAAATGCTATTGCGCAGTAGGGGCAACCACCCACTTTGCCCTCCATGCCACCTAACTTCAAAATTTCAAATAGGAGTGTATATTTTTGATAGCATATTTGGATTCTACAGTGAAAAATAATAAAATTTTACTAGAAACTTTTTTTTCTATATCCAATATTTTCCCCTTTATAGGGGGCAAAAGTATAAAAATTGTAGATTTCAGCGCCTGGGGGCAAAATGGGTCGTTGGTGGTAGCCCTGACTATGCGAGTGGATGAATATCCACTTCCTCTTACATGGTACCGATCCCCCAAGTTCCATTAAATTATTCCAAACCGTTTAAATTTTATAACGATATAAGTGTTATTTTTTTACTATTTTCGGAAGTATGAATGTTGGCAACCAAAAGAATAGAAATAGTTATGATGTGTGTGTGATATGGGGGATGAGTGGGACAGTTGGGGATGAATGGGGCAAACTGTCCAACTCATCCCTCGACGCCATTTTTTAAAAAACACAAACAACATTGGAACCCGTTGTTCCAATGTTGATTTATAATCATAAATAAATCCATTACCATGTAAAAATATTAGAAACTCCGAAGAATATTCTAGAGGGGCTGGAAGGCTTTCGACGTGGGTCTCAAATTTTACATCAGCTTGCCTCCAATTCAAATTTATTTTTTTAAAAATCAATGGTAATCAACAACACGTCAGACCACTTGAGGGATTGAATAACAACTGAAGGCTACTGACTGGTCCACCAGGGTTGCTAATCTCACCTTCTTTCCAACCAAAAACAACAGTGTCCAATTCATCCCACTGTCCCAACCAACCCCGCTCTCCCCTACTGAGGGTAAGGGCCGAGTAGAGAGAGTGAAGGCATAGGGCTGAGGGCCAGGCGGAATGATGGTCAGTGTAGAAAGTGATAGGGGTGGTGGAGAAGGTGACCTTGAACGGACCAATCACAGCTCAGCCGACCTCTGGGCAGCGATGTAAATACAAACTATTTTGTTTTTCAAATGTATCGCGGTAAACCTCCATATAAGCAGCGACCTACACCGCGAGCTGATCGGCATGTGCTGTCCCATATAATACAATGGTTTTGTTTTACCTAGATAAAGCATCTACCTACACCTTCACCTCCTCAGCATGCGTTTACCCTAAGGGAGCTGGCCAGCGATTGACTGGATAAGAAGGTTTTAGGAAGTCTCAAAATTTCCGAGCAGCCATGAAGTTAAGTTAAATAATGATAAAATATTTAATTAAATTATTATATTTTCTCTTAAAAGAGGAAATACTAGATTAAAAAAGTAGGATTTTAAAAATCATAATTAAATTTTGAGGGGAGTAACGCATGGTAACTGTTTTACAAATCAAATCTAATTAAAGAAAGGAATTAAGGATAAAACATTACCTAAAAGGAGAGCACATTATTAAATCAATTATTAAAAATAAGTGGAATCCTAAACAGACTTTATTAAAGTTAAAAAGCAAAAAACATAAATAGAAGGGCCTATATTATTGTACAATACAATTTCACATTACCCTTCCATATAAAATATATTGTACTACATTTCAATCTTACACATGCAAGCTTAATAATATAGTACAATATGTAGAATAGATAGTAAAGCTTAGGTTTACTTAAGTCAAAATGTTATGAGCTGAAAAAGATGCGTGTGCTATGTGCACTATAAGAACATTGCTTGCATCAGTAATTTACTTGAAAGTAGGGGAGACCGGGGCTGGTTGTTACACTTTTTATTATTTATTTTTATTTGGCCATGCCATAAGTTTTATGAAAGTAATTTAACATTAGTTCTTTAAAACCAACTCTTGGCTACCTCAATTATTTTTTTCGGTTCTTAATATTCACGTCTCTTGTTGCAGGGACTTATAATCTGAGATAACTTAAATTGTAACAACCTACCCCGCTATGGGGTAGGTTGTTACAGGTATTGGGGCAAGTTGCTACAGTTATATTGGTAAAGGAACTTGCGAGTTGAGAATTGTTAGAAATTATTTATTGACGTTCCAAATGTCTTGAATTTATCAAGTACCTCATTTGAACACCTTTTTATTTTTATACATTTTAGATTCAAGTAATATGATTTCAAGAACTTAAATTACATTAGGTTGCTTGGGTTAGAAAAATTAAACAATATCAAGTTTAACAATTTGTTTTACATCTAGGTACTCAACAGGGAAAATAGGTAAGGACACAAAAAAATAAAATGTAAGTAAAAATTGATAAATAATGACTTAAAATTTGTCAAAACCATTTAAATAGAGAAAAAAGCAAAATATTTTTAAAAATTAATCATATTTTACCGCTGAACTTTGACCTGCTCGAAAGCAACTTGAGGCTAATTTCTAAAAATAAAAATTAAAAAAGAAAACAGTTTAGCTTATAAGTGAATTTTAAACAGTTTGCTTTAATTTACTTGTAATTAATTTTATACTACTCATAAATATGAAAATGGCGAAATACTACTCTATAAATAAGAAAATGATACCCGTTTGGCGATAAAAATTGATCTATTTTTCTGATAGTTTTTGTTCATTATAAGTAAAAGTTGAACAAAATCTCGGTTTAAACAGTTATTTAATATTAATTTACATTCCTAGGGTTGGTTATTAGAGATAAGATCCAACCGCTCCTTTGAAGCTGTCAAGCAAGTATATAACACAACCGTGCTTGGAACTCTCTTGTATGCCTCTCTGATATGGTCTCTTCGATATCTTAAACTTAAGCAATTAGAACTTCTACAGAATTACTTTTTTAAAAATTATTTCTCGTTAAATGTCAATACTCCGCATTACATTGTGAGACAAGAGTTCTACGTTGAACATGTCTCAATTAAAATCCTCGGTCAAATGTTGAGGTTTATCAACAGAATACATTGCTTGGAAGACGAGTCTGGTGAAGCAGTGTTTTAATCGTCTAATGTACTTAGATTCGGTTCAAGGCAATACAGTGAAAAATAACTGGGTCTCTCAAGTAAAGCAATTGCTAGCCACAATACGTCGACCCTAACTTAGTACTGACAGCACTGTTCTCTTCTACTTTTATACAAAACACACAGATTAAAACTAAGACAGCAAGACTTAGACAAAATACAAACCTCCTCTTACTCCAGTTTATACCGAATATTAACAAGCTGCAATAGCCCCGACTATCATTACCTAAACACGTCATTATTTCTACCTCTTTCAGTACAACGTATCCTTGCACAGCTTAGAACAGCGGGTTTCGATAGTATAAAATTAACAATCAGAGGGATCCTCTACAAAATAAAAACAAATGAAATTTGCCCCATATGTAATCTTGGGGAACAAGAATATATAGGTCATATTTTTTTACGATGCCCAATATATGAGCTCCAAAGAAAATGCTTTCTGCCAATGCATATAGTTAGTGAGGAATGGGCAGACACGTCTAATGTTGCTTCCATATTAACTAATCAAAACAAAAATAATAGTAAAAACATTTTTTATTATGTATTAAATATTCTTAAAGTTAGATAATTTATTCTGGAGGAGTAATTGCTCATTTAATTATTGTCCATCTAATTATTGTTCACTCGATTATTGTCATTGATTCTCTTTATTATTTCTTAGTATATTTATAATTCGATGTAATTTAGGCCACACCCCTTTGTATAAAGCTTATTTGCTTTAAATACAAATATTTTTTTATCTATCTATCTATCAGAGATAAGAAGTAATGGGGCAGGTTGTTACAGTGTAACAACTTACCCCGTAACAACCAGCCCCGTGCTGCCATTTTGGACGCAATCGAGTAAAGTGTCTACCCATGTAAGTTTAAAAAATCTAATAAATTGGGATAATTAAGCTCAATGAACATTGTTTTCAATCTACTATTTACTAAAGCTACATTAAAACAAATGAAGACTGCAGAACAAATTTTGTAGCACCGACTTTTTTTACTTTTAGGGGTTTAAAACATCAGTACATTTCTGTAGAGTAGAATGAAGGGACCTGTTCTCAAGCTGATAACGGAAGAACTAAGGCTTCTTGTCCTTGACAGACTGTGATATGCATTGCAGATCTCTCCATCTCAGTTCAAACTAAATTCAGCTTGTAACAACCTACCCCATGTAACAACCAGCCCCGGTCTCCCCTACATAAAAATAGTGGAAGAGAGGGAAAAGATTAAAAAAAACAACAACATTATATTACAAACATTTTTATTGGCCAAGATAACTGACTGAACATCGAAAGTATATTCCTACAACAATTAAATGATACATGATGTGATGAGAGAGGAAAATGCTACTGATAATATTGGTGTTATTATTATTTTTTCTTTTAGAATATGTAATTATCACATATATAAATATAAATTTCATTGCAGTTTTTATTTTATAATTTTAAACGATTAAATATTAGTTTAAGAATATATAAAGGGTAAGAACGCTTCATTTTAGAATATAGTTTTCATTTATTATTATTATTTATTTTTTTTTTTTAGAATATGTACGCAATCAAATTCCTA
The DNA here is from genome assembly GCA_951217055.1 of Gerris lacustris. Lineage (NCBI taxonomy): Eukaryota > Metazoa > Arthropoda > Insecta > Hemiptera > Gerridae > Gerris > Gerris lacustris. Next base: position 26,747,555 of record OX578285.1, read on the forward strand.
ATAGATTTTTAGATTACAATATAAGATTTATAAAACTATTTTAGAATTTAATTCCAATTCCTAAGTGCAAAGTGTGTGGAGTCCAAAAATTAATTTTTTAAGTTATCATTAAAATAAAGATTTACAATTAATGGAAAATATAGGTTTTTTTAGGCATTTCTTTAATCCATTCCATATTACACTTCATACAGTTCGATCAAGTGGTTTCTTATGAAGATTAGAAGACGTTTTAAAAGTATTTAAAATAAATTGCTCGTAATTATTAAAATATTTATTTAAAAATGATACTATTATTAAATATATGAATTTATCTTTACACATTTATATTTATATATAAGCGCATTCTTTCCTTAGTTATCACAAAGTAGTAATTCGAAAATAAAAAATGTATGCCAAATGCATTGAGTTATACAACAATAAATATTTTGAATATATTATACCGATAATGATAAATAGCAGGGACGATTTATAAGTGCATAGAGATGGATCCTAATTATAGGAAAAAACTCATTATACATTAGGGTAACCTTAACATTTTATAAAATATCACAATTTTAACAATTGAGTAACTTTTTTATTATTATTTTAATTGATTAAACCACTTAATCGAAATATGAAGCAGAAATCGTTTATCCACAAATGATAACTTAATTTTGGACTCAAAACTCTGTACACAGGGGGAAGACAATATTAAAAGAAACTGGGTTCTTTCGCATGAAACATTCAATATTTATATATTTAAAAAAAAAAAAAAAAAAATCAATTGATTCCCTGCATTAAGTTGCTGATATCGTGCTTGATTAATAAAAAGAATTAGAACTTTAATGTTAATAGTACAGTAAAAGCCCTCATATCTGACCATGTGTAATCTGACGACACGACCGAACTTCTGCCTCATCTTGATATTGAGCATTTTGCATGTGCAAAATCAAGAATGTCTAATTTGAAGCAAAAAACAATACACATTATTTTAAATAATTTTTATGTCAGTTTTCTTTATATTTTTTTTTTGTTTGTTAGTTTTTTACATTTATGTACATACGTGGGTTGTTATGTACATATTGGTTTGGTACATTATGTATATTGGGTAACCAATATGAAGGGTTCTACTGTATTACACATTCATTGATCCAAAGTTCAGTGACCTCACTAAACCCTCGAACAATATATTTCATGAGCAACTCGTTTTATAGAGAATAGAATACACATTTATATAATAAAACTAATGCCAATGCGAAAGTACCTAAATATATAATATACATTAAAAATATAATAATACTACAACAAATAATATCAATATCATTGAAAAAAGTATTAATACATAAGATGAAAAAAACAACAACAAATAATTAAAAATAATTATGATTATTCAAGTAAATATATATATATACTCAGAGAGACACACAGAGTAGGGACATTTGGCCTTGAGATGTAAGACTAATGGAATTTCAATAAACATTCACAATACACTGAGTTGGGATCAAGCGGTCCTTCCACTCAGCCCCAACATGGTGTAGTGTGAATTAGCCTTAATCGCTTTTATAAAATAACAGTATATGAATAGTGTTTGAACATACAATTTTTTTTAGGCATGTGTTATCGAGTAACATTGGGTATTCATTTTTTTGGTATAAAGTTTGAGCGCAATAAAATAAATTATTATTATCTCTAATGTCACAATACATATTTTATTACTACATACTTGGTTTTTTAATTTTTTATTTGTAACAGGTTATCCTAAAAATTAAGTAATTATATAAACCTCTCTGGGACCTACTTAAGTTTAGATAATCAGTGCCTACTGTATAAATAAATAAATAAAATAATACAAACCAGATTTATATATATTTTTTTAAGAAAAACAAAAAAAAAACAAAAAAAAAAATACATTAATAAAATATAGACACTGAAAAAAATTAAAACGGTTAAAACTGGTTGTAGAATAATAATATATATATATATATATATATATATATATATATATATATATATATATATATATATATATATATATATAAATTATAATAATAACAAAGGGAGTGGAAAGAAATCCCAAAACAACTTTAAAGTTAAGCGTACCTTATTTCAGGAAAAAAAAATTAAATAGAGTATTTGCATGTAAACATTTTCATTTCAAGGGTGCATTCGGAACCTCTAACAAGGATGCATTCGGAACCTCTAACAAGGATGCATTCGGAACCACTAACAAGAATGCATTCGGAACCTCTAACAAGGATACATTTGGAACCTCTAACAAGGATGCATTCGGAACCTCTGACAAGGATGCATTTGGAACCTCTGACAAGGATGCATTCGGAACTTCTAACAAGGATGCATTCGGAACCACTAACAAGAATGCATTCGGAACCTCTAACAAGGATGCATTCGGAACCTCTGACAAGGATGCATTTGGAACCTCTGACAAGGATGCATTTGGAACCTCTGACAAGGATGCATTCGGAACCTCTAACAAGGATGCATTCGGAACCTCTAACAAGCGTATCAAAATAAAACATGTCATAACAAAATACTTTTCAAGACAATAAAAAAAAGGGAGAACATTTCACTAAATAAAGTGAATAAAATATTACACAACAATTTGCAATATTATCCAAGGTATTATATGAAAATAACTTTTAAATTTTGAAAAGGCCAATAATCAAGGCCTTTTTCAGCAGCTAATATTATTACATTAAAATAATAATATTCTCCGGGATAAAAGCCAAGAATCTAATTTGAAAGACAGTCTAGCTGTCAAACAAGAATTCTGTTGATTGATTCATCTTGATCCACATACATTTAACAAAGATTCCTTCCTGTTTTTATAATAAATCATTCAATAAGTCATGAAAAGATTATAATTTTCATGCAAATACTCTATGAACATTTAAAATATTTATATTATAAGATTTTTTTCTTAGCAAACTACTCTCATTATTGATGTCCAAAATTTTGGGTTTCCCTTCGGACACATGTCGGGAAGAACATTGATCATTTTAAATTGAATTATAAACACTTACTTAAATTTAACATCAAGAGAAATATTATTTTTCTCATCAAACTAAACACTTAAATTTTAGAAGAGTATAACATTTTTATCAAATATTTGAATATTATTAAAGCCAACAAAGTTCCAACAATCATGTATGCAGTCTTGCATATAACAACCTGCCCAACTATCTTTTATCTTAAACTCTTTCTTAATTTTGAAAAAACTACAAACACTTATAGATAATTATTTTAAACACTTAATAATATACTGTTTTATCTATTGATTTACAGCTACGGTAAGGACAACATAAAAGTCCTCAAAACAATTTCATAGTATTAATGACACAAAATACAGAATAACCCCTCTTATCAGACCTTTGATTATCTAGTTCCTTAACTTTAACTGATATTATCTCACCGATAGTAGTAATTTTAATTAAGAACTTTCTGATACGCTTATATAACTCTTACACAGTTTTACAGACTTTTTCAGTTTTATACATTTTTTTATTTAACAGATGAATATCATGTTCGGTCTAGTAATTAGTATTAACTGGACTGCGTATTTAGTCAAACATAATGGATTTATTAAAATTGTATTTTTGATTTCATCATTAAATCAATTAAAGTCATTGGATCAATTAAAAGAAAGTAAAATAAAAATGGAAAGGCCTGAAGGACAAAATATAAAACAAGGTAAGGCCATTGAAATTGAAGGGCCAGGAATTGAAGGTATTGAAATTAGGAGTAGCCGGATCTGTCTTTAATATTGGGTGACAACCAAATATTAAAGAAAAACCTAAGTATTAAGTTGTGTAACGATTTAGATGATTATAAAGGTGTGGGAAATAGATTTTCACTAATAAAATCAATAAAAATGAGATTATCTAAGATTTTGATTGTTCAAACCAACTTCAAAGTTTTACAATTGGATAAAAGGGGTTAGTCTGTACATAATTTACATAATAGAACAACAGTTTCCAACTGTAATTACTTCAGAAAAACATAATAAATGGAAAAAGATCTGTTAGCCTTCTATATTTTCTTTCCTTTTCCTTTCCTTTATAAAATACAGTAAACACCTATAATCAAAACACCATGTGATTTATAAGTAATTCCTAGACGGGATCATAAAACGAGATTATAAAAACGTAATAAAAGTATACTGACCAAGAGAAGAATTGAAGGGACATAAATATGAAATAGTTTATTTACTGTTTCATAAAAAATAATGTATATAAATAAACTAAATTAAACTTTAAATCAAATTATAACTTGAACCACGATAATTATAATTTGATTTAAAGTAAAATTGAATCTTTCCGTAGTATGAATACTACCTAAACTTAAAAATTTGATTAAACTAAATTAATTTATAAAAACCAGAATTTGTACTTAGTGTAGTTAGTATGTTCACAATGGTCACACAAACACAACCAATGCTGGCACAGAAAATGTTCACTTAATATAACTGAGACCATTGCTCAATTATTTGAACAAATACTAGTAATATGTAAGGACAAGTATTATTAGCAGGATCTCCAGCCACACAAAACCTAAATAACAGATTTAAAAAGAGGTTCTAACTAAATTTTTATTTTTAAAGACATTTTTTTGAAATAAAATAACAGAATTAAACATTTTCAGTGTGTTGTCCCCTTAAATATAACTATACTATTTTATTGTGTCAATACATATATAGTAAAATAGTACATACTAAAGTATTACTTGTGTCTTAAAGGAAATTACAATCATGAAAAAAAACTAATACATTTGTTTATCCTTTATTATATATACCTTTAAATTAATTTTAGCTATTAGTAAGCAAATAATTTAAAAGACAAAATTTCACCGAATAAATAAATATAAAAATCAAATGTATTAGCTTTTTTTTATTATAATAATACCCCTGAAGACATAAAAGAAAATAGTACAGAATTTAACATTACGGAATAAATTGAACTAATATCGTATAAATTATTTTGATTAAAAACACGGTTTATTAATTACAGTTTTTTCTTTCCTCATCTACAAGGGTCTTCAACGGGAAAGTAGTAGCAATAATAATTCATTATTTACTCGTTAACTACTTTTAACCAATCTTTTTCAGAGGTGTACTTCTTACTGGGTTTACTGTATTCTTTACCATAACTATTATTATGTTAAAATTCATAATTGACTACGTTTAAAGGCCTGTCAATTACAACTCTAAACAGCTGCCAAAAAATTGTATTTTTTTAACTGGTTTTTTAGAATTGATTATACAATAAGTTTGTTTTGTTACCAGTATAAATTGTTGGATATAACGGATAATACTTAGGCCACTCCCTGACTTGTCGGTACGGTATTGGTAAGCTTGGTACCGATTAGGTACAGATTCTTTACCGAGCGCCTATATGTTAATGAGTGCTCCCTGACTAGGGCGGTATGTGTGGGAGCGGGCGGTAAGGGATCGGAATACAGAGAGTCCATACGAACAAGCAGTAAAAACAGAAGCAGTAAAGTACTTTCTTCTTCTGACAACATAATCACACCTCGACACTACCGTGACTGTAAGATTCCACCGAAAGTATACTGACAAGAGGGGAGATATAGGAGGTATCGGTAAGCTGTCAGTAAAGCAGAAAATACCGCATACTGATACCGTACCGACAAGTCAGGGAGCGGCCTTACACAGAAATTCATCATTACTTTTCTAATTAAGAAAGCTGGGTGACAAGCTTACTCATATGCAATTCAAGTAACAACGACAGTAGAACGACAAACCACTTGTTACAACCTAGCATTTAATTAGGCTACTTATCTAGGCCCTTGTTCACAAACCCTGTACTGAGTTCAGCCATTTTACACACCATGTACTGCCCAAGTGAATACAGTGTGATCAATAGTTGCCTATGCAAATTGGTACTTCTTTAGATTGTTACTCTCCTATGTTTTCTTTTTTAGAATATAAATGACTGACTGAATAACTATTAAGACAAAGCGATGATTAGTCCAATATACTTTGGGACAAAGGAATATCACACTTGTATTTTTTATAAGGGGAGTAACAATCTAAAGAAGTGCCAAGGCATTTCGAGTCCTCAATCTTGGTATATAGATGGCTGAACAGATGTCACTATTGACTTTAGCACCACGTTTACTCTGAATCCCCCAAATAACGATGATGTTAACTAAAAAAATGTAACTTAAGCAGTCAAACTCAGTTGAGTAATGAAGGTGAATTGAACAGGTAGAGTAAGTCAAATGTTTCTGAGACAGTGAACGTTTCACCTAATTTACTATTAGCAGTTCATTGTTGACCAATAACTCAATTTTCTTATTAAACTTTCATGGATTGTTTTTAACGCAAGGTGCACATTTTTTTCAAATATATATATATATATATATATATATATATATATATATATATATATATATATATATATATATATATATATATATATATATATATATATAATGAATAAACTTGGCTACATTTGTATCTAATCTTAACTTACTAACTTATTTATGGTTGTGAAAAATATATTTTGTACATATTTTGACTTGCCAAAAGAGGCTCTATTCAAATAATTAATTCTCTTAATAAGGACTTGTATAAAAAAAAAAAAATCTTGACTTCTCTTTATTGATTCTCTCAAAGGGATATAGTTTGATATTAATTTTAGTAATAATAAAAAAAAGTTACAGCCTGAGGACACAAATTCGTAATTTAAGAGCAAATTGCTCACATGTATAAAATATTAAAATCACAAACAGTAAATATTTTAAATTCATTGAATAATATTGAATACACAAATTATTTTTAATTATATCAGCTAGCAAAATGTTTAGAGCCTAACGCTGATAAATATTTATAAAAATTGTATACTATTAGACACTCATTCTACAGTAATATAAGGGCAAGTCGCCCACAAAAATGTATATTAACAATTATTTTAAAATGTGTAGTAAATTGTATTTTAGAGGCAAATGCTCTTGCTAACTTATTATCTAGATATTATATTGAACAATATTTAAATAGTAATTAAGAGCAATCAGCTCACAAAAATGTCAAAGTAGTATTTAAGAGCGAAATGTTCGGACAAATATAAAATTAGTAAATATTTTAATATGTTTTAACATCGATAACTAAGCTAGTGATTATTTAAATAGTTCTGTAGTTGATGGCTTATATAAAAACTATATCAGCAGGCAATATTCATTAAATTAATGTTTTAAGTATAATAAAAAATTTAAAGACTTATGGAAATGTATTTTCAGACTAAACAAAATCAGGATTTGGGCACAAGAAAAATAAGGTATTTAGGGTTGAGCATAACCAAAAGCACTAAAGGAAATCTTTACAAACAAAAAGTATTCTTTAACAAAAAAGTAAATTATTGTCAAGGCTTAAAAACAATAAAACCACTGCTGTGAAACTGCCTTCATTAATATTTTAACTGCTGATAACTAATATGGGTGCGATAAGCAATGTTTTTTATGATTAAAGATATTAAATAGGAGATATAGATAAAAATAAACGATCTTTAAAAGAATTATTTAGGTTTTTGGAATTCTAAGTTGTTTTCTATTTTCCAAACCTTATCTCTAATTGAATCGGTTATTTCAGAAACAGCAAATGTGAAATTTTAGGCACTAATGGAGTTATATAGTGATTGCTTTACAAGAGGCCAAGACGCATCGATTGATGCAGAAATAACACATGTTCCATACAGTCTTACTTATATTATGTTAAACATATATTTTTTTTTCTTTGTTTTTCTCAAAATGTTAAAAATGTCACATGTGCTGTTTCTGAAATAACCGATTCAATTCAGTCAGTCAGTCTGTTTTACCATTAGAACTGAAATGAAAAAAATAAATAAATAAGAAAACATGTAGTTTTATTATTGTTAAGTAAAACATTAATTTGATAAATCAGTTGGCAGATATAGATGAATCTGTAATGAAATTGTCCACAATTGCTTTCCACTAACTTTCCACAATTGCTGAGATACCATAAAAAAAAAAGAATAGATTTTGTTGCTTCTACTGAAATTATGTGTTCTACTTCTATACAAAAATGTATGGAGAAACTTTTTCAATATTATGGAGAAATAATTAAAAAAAAAAAAAAAAATATATATATATATTCAAAGAAATTGATGTATCAATTTTTATTATCATAAAGTCCTTTAATTTATTTGAATTTTGATCTTTTATTAACAAAGAAATCTATACAAAAAAATTATATTATATTATTTGTGTTTTTATTTTTTTCTGTGTGTGCTCAGCTCAGTCGCTACCTTTGAAAATCTAGGATTTATTGTAATTAACTTTATATCTTTCATTCATTTGATTTGCAATATTAGAAATAAAACAATGCTTAATTTACTTCTAAGTGTTCTTTTTAATTTTTTTTTTTTTTTTTTTTTTGGCATGGCCTTATAGACCATTGACTATTTTTAAGTATGCCATTATGACTGAGCGAGTGAAATATAGTTATTTATTTATTTTTAGTAAATTTAATGTAAAAGAACAGATTAATCATATAGGCCATCAAAGACAGTAGTTAAGAGCTAACAGCTAATACAAATCTTAATTACACCTAATACAAATATTTTTTTTTTAAATAGAATTATAGAGCTAATCGCTAACAATTTTTTTTTTTTAACCCTATAACCTTTTTTCATAATAATATTTTAAGAGTAAAATGTCCACATAACAGTGTAAACAATTAAATATCGTAGCTTAATTAATAAGTGTGAATTACAGAGTGCACACTCATAAAAATGAATTAACATGTCCAATTTTCAAAATACCATATTCAATATAAGACGAGGTTTCATTCCCCGAAATATCATTAAAAAAAACAAGAGCCGTCTTATCTTCGGACCATTTCATTGTCAGGCATTTCCGTGCATAATTAGACACAGAATCATTTTAGTTGTTGGATAAATACAGTGAATTTAGTGCCATATTTTGGGAAGTTTTAAATTACAATTGGTTAAAAAGGACTACCACTGCAAATTGCCACACATGTTTCTGTATATTTTTCTGTATTTGCATTCTTTAACAAAATAGTACAAAAAGGGGTTATTCTATGTTTTGATTTTTTAGATTACCTCTCGTCTTAAAAAAAAAAAATACATGCTTTTAATTAGCTTCACACTATATTTTTTTTTTTTTTAAAAATGGACTAAAAAGTAGAAAATAATATTTTCAACAGCCACAGTACTACAAGTGATCACAGTATAAAAGTGTAACTAAAGATAAAAGCAGCGGGCTATATCAAGAGGTTTTTATGTATGGAGATAGCGCCCCAAACTTTTATCTTTAGTAACATACTCTTATACTGTTATTGCTCCTAGTATTGTGGTTATTAAAAATATAATTTTCTACTTTTTAGTGCAAGTTTTATAAAAGTGTGTTTTTTTTATTTTATCATATTTTTAAATATAATGTTATTAAATATTTGTTAATGTAAAATGGGACTTGTTTCATAGCCGGAGTCGTCTTATATTTAGGCTAATTCGGTAGTATGTTATTCATAAGTTTAGAACTTTTATTTTTTTCCAAGGAATTGTAAATCATTTAAATCAAATTTTTAGAGCTTACTGCTCAAACAAATTATTTTTACTAGGTAAATATTGTTGAATCTTGGAGTAGTATGTTAAAACAAATTACTCGCACAATTTTTTTTTAAATGTTTTATATAATCAACTATAAACAGTAGTTTTAGAGTTAAACAGTAAATTTATAATTTTGTTGAGATTTTCAGAAACAAACTACAAGCACAAATATATAAATTGGTAAATATTGTCAATTCTTTTTAATATTATTTTACAGCAAACATCTCATATAAATTTCTAAATGTGTCAATATTGTCAAATCTCAGATTAGTTGAATAAAGCAAACAGCTTACAAAAAATTAAAATTCTTTATTTAAATCACACTGTTTGAACACACCGCTCAATCGACTTCAATATTTAGGTCAATACAGTCAAATCTTTCATAGTATTTTCGAGCACACTAAAATGTACAGATGGGGACATATTGTCAGTTTTTATATTGACATTTTAAAGCAAATAACTCATGCAAAATTTAATGTTTTATATATTATCAATTCTTTGAATAAAATTTTAAGGGCAAGCAGCCCTCTTAAATTAAAAAAAAAAAGGAGAAATAAGGTAATTTAATGATTAAATTGTATTTTTGCACATATTGCTCACAAAAATGTAGTTTTTGGACAAACAATTGCTGGGCACATACAGGGGCTAGGAAATAAAACAAAAATCAACTTTAAATAACCGAAGAACAAAAAAAAGTAGAAGAGAGTAAAACGAACCTTACAGATGCGCTCTACAGGGAACTGGTTAGATAGAATCTGAACCGTGGGGCTTGTATTAAAAAATAAATAGAAGTGTAGTTGTAAGAACATGTTCCCGGAACGTTGCCCAACATCAACTTGTTAATGTAATATTCCAGTCGATTCTACACTGCTTAATCTAATGAATTGTCCAAAAGAATTCCGTCGTGAAATAAATGAAATAATAACATGTTTTAACAAGGCATGTGTTACCAGGTAGCCATTTGAATTAAACTAAACTTCCCCTTGCATAAAGTAGGCAACAATTAAAATGTTTTGCTAAAAAAAAAAAGGAATTAAAACTTAATTAAAAACTTAAAAACTTTCAACAAATACTACTTTGTACCAATATATATATATATACATACACACGCCTGGACAAACATACATACATTCTCATGCACAAAACATAATCTTCCCTTCGTAGTTTATACTGAGGTTCAAATGAAGGTTAAATTTTATTCCGAAGAAAAAGCGACCTTCAAGTCCTGTAAAATAAATAAAAATATATAAGTATATAAATAAAATATATCGAGTAAATTAATACTTTTATTGCAAAATAATTACCTCATCCAGTTCTTCGTTACTTGACTCTTGAATCGGTGAGCTTAAGGATTCAGTTGAATCCGGTGATATCTCCTTGTAGACTGATTCAATTAAATTATGCCTACAAATGAATAAATAAAACAAATTATAATACCAAATCAATTTTCATTAAGTAAAGATATTACTGATGGTGATCATTTTAATTCATTCATTGTGACATTTTCTTGTCCTCTTAATTTAACTTATCTTTTAAATATTGGTATTAGATATGTTCTATACATCAATAGAAAAGCTATTCAGGTAATATAACCTGGACTTTCTAAGGATACAAATATTGGTAAAGTTAACCCTTTGACTACGGCAGGACGCACCGTATGTGTCACATATTGTCTCATTAGAGAAACTGCATGACACTCACGGTGAGTCAAGGGCAGTAAAAAAAAGGAGGGAGGTACCTCTGGCATATGTTAAGGGTTTGGATGGAGGAGAAGTGACCATTTTCTTACTAGTCCAACGGTTGCATGGAGTGACGTTCTCTTTTCCTATGTTGTTGTTGATGTTGTTAGAACAACTTATTGTTGTTATCTATTTTTTCTGGCCACTCATCACATTACTCGCACAAGGTAATTGATAAAGTACTTTTTTTATAGTAAAAGTAAGTCATTAGCTATCATTACTTGTGTATTTGCGAATTTTTAGGGTTATTATTTGACATGTTTTGATTTTTTGACCGGGATGCTGTAAACATTGCTTTCTTCAAAACACACGACGCACAAGGTGTGTCATAGTGGCACATATGGTGCGTCACGTCTGTTTCAGGGATTTATAATATAAAGTCCTTCCTATGGCTGCATGACATACATGGTGTCTTAATGTATTTTTATTTGTATAAACAAAAAACATGCATTTTCATAAATATTTGAGTCTGGACTAACATAAATAAAGGATAAGAAAATCCGGTCCACAAAAGTAACATTTCTTCTCACTAATAAACACATTCATAAAATTTAAAAGTAAATACCATATTTAAAGGTATTTATCAAATGAGTACTAATTAATCCACTTATTCAAAAAATGTCTTAAGTTATCAACGTTGCATGCCAATTGAGCTTTTATAATCAGTCAATTTTTTTAGATGAAATAATCTAAATCATAAGTATATAATATTATGTAAGCGTACTTAGCATTTAGTCCACCGCCTGGAGGAAGATGAGGTATGTTATCGTCAGCTAACAATTCAACTAATTTTGTTAAATTCATACACCTCCAATCGTACGACATGATCTCTGAAAGAATAAACCAACATTAATAGAGATTAAGCAACACTGACTTCTGATAAAGTTATCTTCCCCTCAATACAAGAAGCAAAGTCTTTTTGCATTGGGACTAACACCCATCAAGACATAGTTTGAACATCAACATATGGTATGACCTAGAAATTGATATTTCCAGCTTTGAAAGTCATAAGAACTGCATAAATACTGACTTGATTATAATCTTAAATATATATAAGATTGGAGTGGCGTCTGTACATTTATCCGATTGGGCTCAAATGTTATATTTAAACTAAATGAGTAGTCCTGATAACGAAATTAAGTTTAGAAAATGTTGTGTCCGTTTGTCTATGCGTCAATCACGTCCAAACGGCTGAACAGATTTTGTGGGTTTTGGGGTACAATGTTAAGCTCAATTCTACAGGTGCTTAGGCTATAAAACTTTTTGTTAGCCTTATATGGGGCTTCTAAATAGATTTCAAAATTCTAAATTTTACTTCTTATTTAAAATGTATTTAACCAAAATTTCAGAAGAAGCTACAGACAATATTTTATGTTTTGTGGAAATTTCTGTAGGAAGATGTAGACTTTTTTTTTTTTTTTTTTTTTTTTTTTTTTTACTGGTCTTATATTACTTTGCTTTGTAAGTTTCATCGCACACCTATTACCCCAATTTTGAACAACTTCCCGTCTTTCAATCTTCCCCAAATTTTGCACATGGAAACAATTTAGGTGAAGAATACAAAAACCAAAAAAAAAAAAAGTTGAAAATAAGACCAGTTTTTAAAACTAGTATTTTTATATTAATTATTTTAAACATATATTATTTAAATAGTTTATAAATCATCAAGAAGACATTTGTTTATAAATCACACCTTACCATGCCTATAACCTTTATAACATAATAATCACCACTTGATTAAAATGCTAAAATAAAATCTTCAAGTGAATACGTAGAATAATAATTTATAAATTATATTGATATCTGCCAACAGGTATTGTACAACATTTTATTCATAAGGGGAACATAGGGAAAAGTAAGAAAAGAAGGGGAACTGAGTCCAGACTGATTTGTTAGGAAGTTAATATTTGAGAAATGGCTCCTATTTTGGATGTAAACATATAAAATATATATGTTTAATACAATGTTTATACAAAGATAATTCCAATTTTAACTCAGGGATGTGAAAAGACACGGGGGGGGGGGGGGGGGGGGTGAAGTACCGCTGCTTGTCCTCCAAAGTTAACATTTAAGAATTTTTCATCAGTAGTCGGAATAAATTATTAAATTTGGTATATTTGCAAATTATATTATCAAAGGGGAGGGGGCTTAGAAATAAGGGGAGGGGTAGAATCTAAATATTCTCGATTAGGAAAATAATTAAATAGTTTCTTGATGGTAGGTTTATAAACCCATAAAATTAAAAATAACTCACTCCGCAGCGAAGCAAGGGTATCCAGCTAGTAAAAAATAAAATCAAAATAGCATAACTTTATAAATTATTAAGTAGAAAGTAGGTAGAACTGTGATGGAGAGAAATATTGGTTGAATAATCGTTTATTCTCCATAGCAGAAATAGGACAAATCCTTTCTTACTTCCTGCTATGTAAGTACAGTTATTAAAACAATAATATTTCCACTTTTTCCAAGCATCTTAATTATTTGATTTTTACCTCTGATCCTTTTTTCTATAAATGCATCAAGTCTTTGATCCATAATTAGAGCTTCCTCATTTGGTCTCATCGCTCCAGGGAATGCTATAATTATAACACTCATGTTATCTCGGCTTCCCTGATAAAATACGAAAAAAAAAAAAAAAAAAAAAAAAATTAGGAAATTAGCCATGATTTTACTTTATTCAGTGGCCTCTTAATTTATAAAACAAAAATTGGCCTAATGAAAACATATTAATTTTATCAGCATTTGGTGGAGTTGAAGACAGACCTAGCTTATGCACACATAGAGAAACTTACGGAACTAGTACAGTAATATCCCGGACTAATGTAGTAGGTGGGACCGAGAAGTATTACGAGTTGGGGTATGCACATAGATACTGACTAAATAGCAACTTCTTTGTTATTTCGCAACAAATTAAGTTGTAGATTCACGTTGACAGGCTGTGTGCCATCTTCTTATCTAATTTTGATGTATAGTCACATGAAAAGGGAGGTTTCAAGGTACAGAATCCACCCCCTTATCACTTTTAGCACCAGTTTCATGCATGTTCTGGTGAATAAAGCACTGAGGTTGGCCACGGGAGCTTATCGTACCTCACCTACGCCTACTCTCTACAGAAAATCTGGGTTGGTGCCGTTGGAATTTAGGAGGGAGGAGGGACTGTTGAAGTACGCTGCAAGGATATGGGCAAAACCAAACCACCCTGTGTTAGGGAGTTTTTCTGTAGTGCCGCCCCTTTTCCTGGGTCTGGATGGGGACAAACCAGAAGGATGCCAGCTACTATAAGAGCATTAAAAGCTATAGAGTTAAGAGGAATTTCCCAAACACTGACGATAGCAAGAGAAATCCAACAAGTAGCACCATGGAGCTATAAACCATTAGTAATTAACTAAAACATTGAGAGGTTTCCAGGAAATGAATGTAGTGTCAGCTTTATTCAGAGAGCAAGCAGCCAACTACGAGGCGTGGTCTTTTCTTATAGATACAGATGGATCCAAGACAGATATCGGCGTTGGTTGTGCAGTTGTAAATGGTTCAATTCGATCGAAGCGATGGTTGGAAACTCCGAATCATCGCTTCTATATTTACAGCCGAACTTACTGCTATTTAAAGGCATTAGTTGTTATCGAGGAGGAGGCGCTATTGAAAGCGGTGATCTGCTCCAATTCTCTATAGTTAAGAAATAAATGGATATTTAGGTGTAATAAATTACGCAGACTTCTCTACTTCATTGCGATTATTTCGCAATGAAGTAGAGAAGTCTGCGTAGTTTATTACACCTAAATATCCATTTATTTCTTAACTATAGAATTTAATAAAAGGGTGTACTCTTAAATTAGTAATAATTTAAATCGCTTTAATGCTCCAATTCTCTGAGTTCCCTTGAGGCCACGGATGACATTTTCACCAAAGACCCTCTTGTCGATAAGGTTATATCATCTTATAACCGCCTCATAAAGAGAGGTTTTAGTATTACTTTTATGTGGGTTCCAGGCCACATGGGTATCCCTGGGAATGAAAGAGCTGATCAGGCAGCCAAAGCAGCAGCAGCAGACCGGCCCAGTGAATCTGAGTTACCGCCAGCAAGAATCAATAATGCAGTAACTCTAAAAAAATTTAAGATGGAAAATGTCTGGAAGAAGCACTGGCTAAACCAAGATCTGGCCTTACGGAGATATTGCCCGAATCTCCAAGGTGATGTGTTGTCTTACTCGCGGAGGGAGGAAGTAGTATTAATGCGTTTGGCAATAGGCCATACAAGGCTGACACATAAATACCTTCTTTTGGGCCGTCATCCTCTTGTGTGCCCACAATGTAAAAAAATAAATTTTAAACGTTAGACATATTATGTTAGATTGCCCAGCACTAAAAGCCTACCTTGACAAATATAATATAGAACGACTGGAGTCTGTGTTTGCTACTGGGTCGGGCTGTGGTGCTGATCTTCTCAACTTTATAAAGGATGTGAGAGTGTTCAATGAACTTTAAAGCAAGATATTATTATCATGTTCCAAGAATCCACCAAAAGATAAATAGCTAGTACTGGAAAGTTGTTCCTGTTAATGGCCAAAGCTGCTGAAGCGGAAGTGGGAAAAGAAAAAAAAAAGAAAAATAATAATAACTTAAATAAAATGTTATTTACCTTAGAGAGACATGTATCGATAAGAGAGTTGGCGATGTACACAAGATCATTGGTTAGCAGCATTAGGTACTCAACGTAGTTTACAACTTCAGCATTGGTCATCACATCCCAAACACCGTCACAAGCAAGAACCATAAACTCATCTCTTGAGTCCCTCTTCTAAAGAAAAATATGAACAAAGCATTGGTAAAAAAAAGAGAAAGAAATTTAAGAATATAAAATTAAAGGGAAAAAAATATTTTTAATGAAACAAGATGATTTAATATTTCTACAGAAATATTTAACCAATTGTAACAATGATCTTAGTGAACTATAAAATAGAATAAAACTACGATGTTTCATCAATCTAATATTAACATGATGTAAAAGTTGAAAACTCTGTAAACAAATGCTTTTACATTGAAATTGTTGAGCTAACTCAAGAAATGTTTTATCATTGTAGTAATAAAATATGTTTTATAAAGCAATACTTTAAAAAATGTATATACATCTAGTATGAATGAATAAAATAAAAAAATAAAATAAATCTTTATTTCCATTAGCGTATTTTTTTTTCTAAATATAATAATTTTTTTTTACAATATTAACTTTTTTTTTTTATACATATCTATACATTTTGTATAATACCTCTTTGCATACACTTACAAATATTTCTTCATTTTTTTTTTTTCTTTTGTTGTATTTTTTTTTTTTTATTTTAACATAATGAGAGCCCTCAATAGCTTATCCAGCTAGAGCGAGGGGCTCCGCCATGGACAAGGTAACACCATGCAGAAAACATATATATTATATATATTGTAAGAGTGCTACTTATAATTTAAAAAAAATGAACAAATAGTTGTATTTAAAGTATAAACATTACACAAAGGGGGTAAAATAAATTATAAAAACATGGTTATATATCCTATATGAAAAAAATTATAAACATTAAATAAAGAAAAAAATAAATTAAAAAAATTGTTAGCAAGGCTAATTTTATTTAATAGTACATTACACGTCTAGTGCAGAAAGTAGCATTTTACATGCGAGTGTGGAGTTTGTACCCAAGTGATAGCGAGGGTAGTAAAACCGCACGAATAAAGCAAAATGCAGTTTTCGCACAAGTTGCACACTGTACTTTATCTACGATTGTGGAAAGATTAAGATGACATTAATTCATTAGTCGTATTTTGTGCCGAATTAATTATTTCGGGAGGCGTATTATTCTCCTCATTTTCGTCATAATCACTTAAATCACTCATTGTGTTTCACTAAAAACTCGATATAAACAGTTCTTTTAATTAAACAAACAGCAAATTAGTTGTGTTAGGTGTAAACAAACTCGATAATCGTGCGTTAAGGTGAATAATTCTTCTTTTACCGCAGTATCACGGAAAAAAAGAGGAATTATGAAACTCGCATGCGCAATGAATACAGCTATGAAAAGAATCACTTTCTATGCATCTAAACAGAGATACAATGTTTATTTTTCGTATCAATTGTAGATAAAATAAATTACCTTTATCTACGATTGTTACGAAATATAAACATTGTATCTCTGTTTAGATGCGTAGAAAGTGATTCTTTACGTACTTGTATTCATTGAGCATGCGAGTCTCATAATTCTGAAGAATTCCTCTTTTTTACCGCCCTAGGGTGGTAAAAAGAAGAATTCTTCATCTTTGTGCATGATTAGCGAGTTTATTTACATTTAACAAAACTAATTTGCTGTTTATTTAATAAAAGTAACAGTTTATATAGAGTTTTTTGTGGAAATCAATAAGTGATTTAAGTGATTATGACGAATATGAGGAGAATAATAAGCCTCCCGAAATAATTAATTCGGGAAAAAATACAACTACTGAATTAATGTCATCTTTATCAAAAGAGAAACTTGCATACAGGAAGTTTATTTTTTTCTGTATTTATTATTTTAAATCAAATTATAATTACTATTTACAAGGGGAGAGAGATATAGGGAGGTCCGTGTTTCGAGTCCCAGCACTGAAGTCTATTTTTCTCTGTCTGCCTCCCCTTGTAAATAGTAATTATAATTTGTTTTAAATTTAAATGTTCCGTAGTATGAATACAACCAAAAACTTAAAAATTGTATTTTTAATTGAATCTAACAATCGTAGATAAAGTACGGTACGCAACTCGTGCGAAAACGGCATTTTGCAATGCTCGTGTGGTTTTACTACCCTCGCTGTCACTCGGGTGCAAACTCCACACTCGCATGCAAAATGCTACTTTCCGCACTCGACGCGCACTACTACAGTTAGTTAGTTAGATCTCCTGTAAAATTGCATATTATGCTTTATGTCAAAGTTCCATCAGAGGAGTGATATTGTATATTACCTTCTTTAAAGTTAATTAATAATTAAATACAGAAGTTATACATAATATGAATACAAATTCATATACAGCCAACTTTAAAGGATAGTTTCTAAACAAAAATATTGTGCATTCTACATTAAAATTCAATTATATTTGTTAATAAACTCTAATGTTTACATGAAATTAAAAGAAGACTTGCCTTTATTATGAAAGAGGTCAAGTTCATTAACCGAACGTCTTCACACAAAAAATTGTAATAAACAATTGACTGGCTGTTCTAAAGCAGCCTTTGTCAGATAATCTAGAGTTTACTGGATAGACTTTGAAAGTGCAAGTGTACTCACTTGATCTAGAGTATACTCAGATAATCTAGAGTTTACTGAATAGACTTTGAAAGTACAAGAGTACTCACTTAATCTAGAGTATACTCAGATAATCTAGAGTTTACTGAATAGACTTTGAAAGTACAAGAGTACTCACTTAATCTAGAGTATACTCAAATAATCTAGAGTTTACTGAATAGACTTTGAAAGTACAAGTGTACTCACTTAATCTAGAGTATACTCAGATAATCTAGAGTTTACTGAATAGACTTTGAAAGTACAAGTGTACTCACTTAATCTAGAGTATACTCAGATAATCCAGTAAACTCTAGATTATCTGAAGAAGGCAGCTTTAGAACAGCCGAAACCAGTCAAATGTTTATTAGAATTTTTTTGTGCGAAGACGTTGTTTGGTTATTGAACTCCACCAAAATATGTAAATGAATAATTTCTCGAACGTTGATACAAGATCATATAATTAGTTTTTTCTCCAATAAGATGATATAGTTTTTTAAGAAAGTAGTAAAAAGGAAAGAGAAGCGAGTTGATCCGTAGAGTAGGCTCGTAATGTAAGGTCATGGAACTGTTGAACGGACGGAGGAGTCGCACTTTAAGTCTTAGGACTCGTGTGGAAACAATCTCTAGAGAGAGGCTTCAAGGAAAGCAAAATGTTTGACTTTACTACGAGGCACAGAATTAAGACTGTAGTGAACGTTTAGATGATACTAATGACCCACAGCTACATCAGAGAACCTTATACTGATATGCAGTTGCAAGCTGCAAATAAAACATTAACTTGTCATAGTTACCATGCTCTAGCGTGCCCGACAACTTACAAATATAACAAAATAATAAAAAGATTAAAAAAGAGATTCTCACTTGTACGTGTATTTCGGGTTCGGGGGACACTAGTTGCTCACAGGGCCCACGACCTTCCACTTTCTTGTATTCGAAGTCTCCGAGGGCGCGGGAGACGGCCAAGGAGCCGTTGATTCTTTGTATAAGAACCGTGCCGCCGGCCTCTTGAATCCTCTCTTTTTCTCCTGGGCAGCAAGGTTTGTGGTCTTTGGTTGCGAACACTGGTAGACTGCTGTTGCACAGGACAGCCCTCGAGTCACCGCAGTTAGCGATGTATACGTTTTGAGGAGAAATAAGGACGCAGACCGCTGTCGATCCCGCCTTGTCTTTGCCGTTTGCAAGGTCCGGTATTTGTCTCAGACGACTGTCTAGAGTCAGAAAGCCGGTCTTGATACCGGCCAAAATGTCTTCTTGGAATTCGTCGCTATTAATAATTTCTTCTAGCATATGCTCGGCACATTTTGTAGATACGGTCGCACCGGCGTGACCGTCGAACACGGCGAAAAACGACCAATCCTCCAATCCTTCGCCGAGTCCAGTAATAGCACAATGAGCGTCTTCCATTTCGACTCTCCATCCCTGCATACTGGAAAGGGCAAACCGGAGGCCATTTCCTTCGCCGTTCTCGTTGTGCTTATCCGTCTTAGGTTTATCCAGAAATGTACCCATTTTGTTCCTACGGGCATTCTTAGAACTGAAAAAAACAGCAGACGACCATTAGTTCAGGTCGTATGTTAAATATCTTAAACTATATACACTTGAACAGTAAGAAATAATTCGAAAAGGACACCAACTGAAACCTTACAATTACCTCTTCAACTGTTGACCAAAACAAAGGTCGTACAAGGGAACCCTGACATTTCAAGTTTCGTCGTACGCGGAATAAAATTAGCCGTCTACGAGTCTAGGATTGTACTCAACATCAAACGACGAAAAAAGAACGAGTAAACATTATACCAAACAAAGCGACATGAATCGGATCGAGAGTGGCCCGATTTTTTTATGAATCATAGATGAAGTAAGTACACTTGCTATGTGCGCAGGCGCCAGGCGTTTTTCTAAATTTAGATCCGTGTCTGATGTCATGTTTTCCATTTATTTTAGACCCACCAATATAATTAAGAATTAAGTAACACCTTTGGAAAATTTTATCAACGTACTTGTAGATAAAACAAGAGCACCGCCACTACGCCGCATCGTCCGAGCGCAGTTGCAAGTTAGATTTTGTTAAACATATTTTTAGAGAAGCTATATCAGCCTTATGCTTTTTCAATCTTCTGTGGGGATGGCGAAATTTCCTGAATTTTATATATATGCACCACAATGTCTAATGCTCGAGGGGAGGGGGGGGGGGGGGGTAAATAAAAAAATAAGATCTGATCAATCTCAGTTTGACAAAAACAGATAAAACATTTTGTTTAAATGTGGAATCTAATAGCAGCCAATTAGAGTGGCGAAATAACTTTCATAGGGAAAAATGATAATGACTACGGGCATAGGTAAGAACTAGGTCTTTTTCTCTATATTAAATAGGAAAGTTCTATTAACAAAGTTTTCCTTAAGTGGTTTACTTGTTTAGAGTGAAGTTGATGTCATTCAAACAGGTCAAACTGTAATTTGAAGGGGGCCCCTCATATTTTAGGCTAATCTTCATTTTACGGAACATTCAATATTGGTTAGTATTATATTATCAAGTTATAAACATATTTGATGATTGCCACATTACGGTTATCGATAAATTTAGAATAAAATAAAGTAAAAAACAATCAATAAAAAAACCTATATAGATCTACCAACACTAACCCATATTTCAGTTTTTTCTAAAAGATACATTAAAGTTTAAGCCAAATAAGTTTTGTGCGTTGACAGCGTGGGAAAGTAAAATAAACAGGTCAAGTGTGTGCAAGTCAGCACACAGCGAGGGTCCGTAGGCAACCGTGTATAGTTTAAGTAGTACCCTATTGATGGTGTTTTTTAAAATACTAAAAAGCTTACTTTGAACTATCCTATGGGTCTGATATTCTCAAAACACATAAACAAACTTCTGATAAAGTTTTTCGAAATTTCCAAAAAGTGGTATCTTTACTTTTGGTCGAAGAATGTTCAGGATTTTTTTCAGATTTTTTGCACTTCACATAAGCGAGATAGAGGGGGGGGGGGGGACACGTTTCACATCCACTTCAAACTTGCCTACGCTCGCCCTATCAAAGTTATAACCAAAGAATTATATATTTTTGTAATCAGCTCGACGTACACCCCTTTCATGTGCTACCCCTCACGGTGTCGAAAAAAAATAAAAAAAATTTAACCCTTAAGTTTTTTTACCCTAATTTTTTTGAAATAGTATATTATGTTACAAGGCTGTGAAGTGAGTTTTTTCTTTACCGCGGCAATTACATTTACTGTCGAGCGAAGCGAGACAGTAAATATTGCCAAGGTAAAGAAAAAACACTTCAAAGTCGCGTAGCATATGCTATTTTTTCCGAGGTAGCAGACAATGAAAATACATTAAATATTAATCACTAATCAATATATAATAATAACAAATATTAGTACATACTTAAGACTTAAAAAAAGAAACCTTAAAATGAGGTTACACTATAAGAAAAGATAAATAAAACGCATTGACATCTAGCGGATTTTTATCGTACTAGAAGCATTTCTACAAAGACTGCAGCACTACTAACGGAAGTTTTGACAACTACCCGCCGTAAAGAAAAAATCTTTTAGTGCCTAGGACGTAAAAGATTTTTTCTTTACAGCTAGGAGTAATGAAAAGATTTTTTAAGTCCACGTAATGAAAAAATGGATTTTAGCTATGTTTTTTAGGCTCTAAAGTTACTATTTCACAGCCTACCTCGGAAAAAATATTTTTTTTAAGTCGCTATATTTTTAAAATATGTGGGTAGGTACAAGACACATACATGCCAAATTTCAAAGTGATCGGACGAAAGGTGTAGCCATGAGAGCAGGCGGCAGGACGGACGGACAGACACACGCAGGAAAATATAAGGGTCCTTGGTTTTGCCTACGGACCCTAAAAGTGGAAGAAAAACTTGAGCTAATTGTGAAAATATTCGAGAAGCTAGACGAGATCTCAAAGACTTAACAGAAATTAAACACGATATATCGGTAATACATAATACATACAAATCTGTCTCAGGTTAAGTTTTTGTTTGGAGCCAATGAAGATTTTAAAATCCTGAGCTTTCATTGGCTCCCTACCCCTTTTTTACTTTCCCGCACTGTCAACCTACTAATACTCATATGGCACACACTGTACTTCGATTTGGTTAGTACAATTTTTTATTTTTTTAAAGTTAAACATACATTTTAAACGTATAGAAGCGAGTCAGAATAAATTATATATTTAATTTATTTGGCGTTTCAGAACAACCATTTTTGTTAGGAAATGTATTTTTATCTACTTACGCAGGCAAATTAAGGCATTGTTGTACTGTTTTAAATCTGGAAAATGTCAATTTAATTAATTCTTTTGTAACATGTCAAAAAAAAAAAACACGCAGCAAAATAATAAAGTGTCAGCAAAATATCAAAGTGTCAGCAAAAGTTCAAAGTGTCAGCAAAATAACAAATAGGCAGCAAAATTTTAAGAAAAGGTTACTACAACGCAGGCTCTTCCCATTGTTCATTTTTATATATTTAAGCGTAATATTCTGCTAATGCTAAATATGAATATATTTTTTGAAAATACCTTTAAAAATTATATATAATCATAAAAAAATGTTTATTATTTTACAGTATTTATTAAGAAAAAAAAAATCGCTAAAAATTGAGATAAAAAACAGCTGTTAATAATAAATATGGCAACACTAATCGTTTTGCCTTTGTTTTGTTTTAACTTGATGACTCAAACTCTAACGTGCATATTTTTATCTACGATTGATACGAAATATAAACATTGTATCTCTGTTTAGATGCGTAGAAAGTGATTCTTTACGTACTTTTATTCATTGCGCGTGCGCGTCTCATAGTTCTGAAGAATTCCTCTTCTTTACCACCCTAGAGCGGTAAAGAAGAGGAATTCTTCAGCTTTACGCACGATTAGCGAGTTTGTTTACATTTAACGAAACTAATTTTCTGTTCTTTTATTAAAGTAACTGTTTATATCGAGTTCTTAGTGAAAAACAATGAGTGAATCAAGTGACTTTGACGAAAATGTGGAGAATAATACTCCTTCAGAAATAATTAATTCGGGAAAAAATACAACTCAAGAATTAATGCCATCTTTATCAAGAGAGAGATACGAACTTAATTACAGCAAGTTTATTTTTTTCTGTATTTATTATTATAATCTAACAATCGTAGATAAAGTACGGTACGCAACTCGTGCGAAAACGGCATTTTGCATTGCTCGTGTGGTTTTACTACCCTCGCTGTCGCTCGGGTGCAAACTCCACACTCGCGTGCAAAATGCTACTTTCCGCACTCGACGCGCAATGTACTATTTCCTACAGTTGACCGATAAAGTGGTTGTTACCGCACTCAAAATAGTACGCAAAACAGCAGATTCCTGCACTTTCTACTTTGCCGCATTCGTTTTACTTTACCGCACTACAGTGCTCCAACTTAAGAACATGAAGAACTTAAATCTAAACAAAGATTAAATAATCCAAATTATTATAATAATACGCTGGGGAAGTGTGACGTAAAAAAGTGTGTGTTGTTACGTTGGCTAAGCTGCGCCTGGCTCATAACAAAGAATATACAAATAATGAGTTTTATCAGTGCTATTTTATTTTATTATAATTTTTTAATCAATTTTATTAATTTAAAAATGAAAAATGTCTCAATGCTTTGAATTTGGGTGCAACCATAGAGCCTTAAAAGATAAATCTCTCTTTTATCGCAATACAAATCCATTTTCTGTGTGACGTAACATAATCTGTAAGTAAGTTATCTTTTACATCTTATTTGAGTTCTTTGTGAGAATTATTTGTTTTATCATCTATAATGTATACATTTATTGGCTTATTAATGATGTTACTGATATATGATAAGGTTAAAAACAGTTAAAAAAGCTTATAATAGAATAAAAAGAGAAAAAAATCATGATTCCAAGCTGCTCAAAGGAAGATTTACAATGTGTGCCTAATTTAGCTCCAATTATACTCCTTATAATCTTCTTTTGATAAATGAGTAGTGGCTCAAGATTAGCATGTCCCCAGACTAATATGGCGTAATTGAGTCTACTTTGGACTAGTGACTTGTAGACAAGCACTAGAGTTGCTTCAGGTAATGAGTGTTTTATCTTTTTAAATACAAATAGATAACGTGCAATGTTTTTAGTTAGTGATACTATATGGTCTCTCCAACTTAGTTTGCCGTCTACTGTGATTCCTAGAAATTTCACTGGTGCCTGCCTCTCATTTACTTTGAGACTTATAAGTAGGTTTTGGGTTTTATCTTTATTTAGTAGGAAGTCGTTACTACAAAACCATTCTTCCATTTTTTCTAATCTCGCCTGTGCAGTTTGGCGGAGCAGATATTCATTTAAATGGCGATGAGTTAGATTGGAATCATCGGCAAAAGTCGGTAAGTCTTCCACTATATCATCTGCCTTGGTGAGATTCATGAAGATTGCCATGTCATTGGTACTGATCAGGTAGAGTATGGGACCTAAAATGGACCCTTGTGGCACTCCTCTATTTACCAGTTCACTTTTTGAACATTCATTTGCATACTCTACATATTGTAATCTTCCAGTTAAAATTCCTTCAAAAACTTATGAGCGTTTCCCTTAATATTTAGTAAAAGGCATTTCTCAAGGAGAGTTGGAACACATACCCTGACATAAAACAAGTAAGACCCGCTTCATAAAAGTATGTGAGTCGATAATCGCCGGTTTCTGTACAATTAAGTTAAAATTATTAAGTGTAAAATTTTAATAGTTGCATATTATTTTTCTACACTTCAAGACCTTTTAATTGATGTATAACATGTCATGGTGACTAAAAACTCTTTTTTAGTCGCCCGCCATATTGGCTGCCATCTTGAAAATATTAAGTGTGAAAACTTCAAAAAGCATACAGTTGTCTCAAATGCCGAGATGCACCTGTGGGCAAAATTTCATGTTCCTAGCTATAGTAGTTTATGAATTGAAACAAGCCAACGGACCGACAGACAGAGCCGTTATATAAGGTTTCTTTTTTTACTTCGTACAGATCCCTACTAATTTAGAAATATTTTGAGCTAATACATTTTAAAAACTGAAAAAGCACGAATGTGCAATTTTTAGAAAAATAAACACAATCAATATGCTTAATTAATGCCTCTGAATGTACTATTCAAATAAATATTCTGGTAAAAATAGTAGCTAAAAGGCTGGGACCATTAATATGAGCTTTTTGTATCCCATGATTCTTTATATTACATTTATTCAAAGAAACCACCAGCGGCTCTATTTTTCTTTCATCTCTTTCCAACTTCATTTTAGACATCAGGGAGCATTTGTGTCTGTTGTTCAATTTTTGCGAAACCACCTCTAACCAACTTATCTTAAAAACTACACGTCCGATTTTAATGAAATTTGTATGGTAGGTCATAAAAAGCCCATTATTGGTCCCATATAAGTTTCAACTTTCTACGCCTATTTGTTTCTCTTCAACAAGCGCACAAACATACATTTATTTACATCTATATCTTCAAAAGTACTCGTCTGATTTTTTTTGAATCTATCAAAAAAAAAAAAATTATATTTTTTACCAACTTGTAAAGACATTAAATTTAGGTTGTCCATCATGGATATTGTTGGAATATTGAATCTTTATTTAGATGAAAGGCCCATTTAAATCTTACTTAGGTGTAAGACAGATGCCATACTGGCAGAGACATAGCATGGTTGATTTTGAAAATAAGATGTTGAAGCTAACAGGAAATAGATAGGTACAAAGGCACCCCTTCAACCCAAAATCTCATTGGAAATTGAACATTCCTGAATATTAATGAAAAAGGAAGGCCATGATATCCCAGAAAGATTCAGAGAATTGGAAATGAAAAGTTAAAAAAAAAGATCTCATCGGTACTCTTGGAAGAGAAGTTTTTAGAAAAAAGGTTGTTAGTTAGATCTGTTACACTTGAATTCATCGATTATAAAACGCACCTCAAATATAAGAGACATCCCGATTTTTGCGTTGCAAAAACTAGGGAAATCCGTCACAATTGAATTTTCTCTATCACAGTACTTTCTCTCTCTATACATATATGCTAAGTACACGAGAAAGTAATAAAGGATTAATACTTAGTTACTATACACGTTCAATATGAATAGACCATTGTCCCTTCGTAATGTAATTCTCAAATGTAATCTGAGTTTAGTAATTTGAGATTATTATTTTATTTATTTGTTAAATTCCTCAACATTGGTACAATTAGGCTGCAAATGGAATTACATTCCAGGATCCAACTATTGAGGAAGCTGTTTTATTCTCAACCTAATTTGTTCTACTTTAAATCAAACAATTAGGAGGAAGTAGAATGTACCTATAATAAGAGAGATTTGTTGCTTTTGACAATGTGATTAGAATCTGTGGAAGTTCCTGCCTCAATTCACGAGATCCTATCAGTGACCTTTGCAAATCAGATATATTTATTAATTTTTTTTATTATTTTACATATATAACAGAAAGTCCAGCCTTTCATCATTTATTCACCTTTTACTTATCTATTCAAAATGTCTTTAATTTATGTTTTAATGGTTACATTGTCGTTGCATTCAGTTTTAGCTGTAAGTTTACAAGACCATTATTGCAATTAATCAAGTGAAATAAAAATTATATTATTAAATAAATGCCTATAACAAAAAAATCAGTAAATATCATGAAACAAAAATTAAAAAAGTTATTAAAGTATATATGGTTAATACTTCATATTTTTATTTTCAGGAGAATATCTGGGACTTTAGTGATGACAAAGCTTTGATGGATTCTATTTTTAAAAACACTGCTATGTGTTTCTCTCCAGCAAAGCTGAAGTTTGGTCTGTTACATAGAACTCTTTAGCAATATTATATACAAATATTCATTTTCAGAAAATTACATTGTTTCCAATAAATTTAAAGAAATATTTTTTATTTATCTTTGTTGTAAGAAATTTTTAAATTATTATTTTTTTTTTTCCAGATACCTGTTTAGAAATGTTGACCAAAGGAAATGATAATAGCCAAGCAAAATACAATGATTGCAAGGTAATGTCAAGCAATTAAGATAAACTATTATTTAATTTTGCAAAAGTAACTCCAAAAAAATTGGTAGTGCGTGAAGTCTCACGTATAAAGGGTTTCGTTGGTGTTGTAAACATGAAATGTAGTTGGGGGGGGGGGGGGGGGGGGGTTGCAAAATTTGTATGTTTTTTGACAAAATGGCGTAGAAAATTAAAAGCTTTCCACAAGTGTTATATATTTTTTAATCTACTCTTCAAAACCTTTCACTTGATACCCCACTCAAAATTTAGAAAAAAATATTTTTTCCCCGTGACAGCAATTAGCCGCCATCTTGGATTCCCAGTTAACCGACCAAGTTGCTATTCTTATTTTTTCTTTGGCCCATCAGACTGCACATTTTGCATATTTTTCTATATTTTTAGTAAAAGCGGAAATATAGTTTTAGGGAGGGGGACACACTAAATATTGATGTTTTTTGACAAAATGGCGGGGATAATTAAACGCTTTCTACAAGTGTTATATATATTTGTAATCTACTCTTCAATACCTTTCATTTGATACCCGACACAAAATTTAAAAAAAATATTTATTTTCGAGTGACATGAATTATCCGCCATCTTGGATTCCCAGTAAATCAGATCATATTGCTAATCTTATTTTTTCTATGGCCCACCAGACCACACATTTTGCATATTTTTCTATATTTTTAGTATGAGCGGAAATACGATTTTAGGGGGGGGGGACACGCAAAATTTCGATGTTTTTTAACAAAATGGCGCCGAAAATTGAACACTTTCCCTAAGTGGTATTTATTTTTGTAATCTACTCTTCAATACCTTTCATTTGATACCCCACTCAAAATTTAAAAAAAAAAAAAAATTTCGCATGGCGTGAGTTATCCGCCATTTTGGATTTGAACAGCTGATAATTTTGAGTTCGCTATATTTTTCCTGTGTGTGCGTCAAACGATCTTTAATATTGGAAAGTTTCACGTTTGTATCTCTTTTTATTCAAAAGTTATTGGAACCATACAGAGTGACAGACAGACAAACACATGAACGAAACTATAAGGGTTTCTTTTTTTGGTTTTACCAACGAAACCCTAAAAAGACTTTAATAATAAATATTTGTTATCATAATAATAATACACGTTCTTTTAGAACTAGAGTTTATCAGAGCTAAACAAATATACTTTTGATGAATGTATTCATTCTTCTCTAATTATTACTTAATTTAAATTACAAATTTGGCTTCACTGATGATCTCATCTATAAATACAGCATCTTCAATTATAGTAACCAGATAGTTTTTTCTCTACTTTTGTGCTGAAGTACAATAAAAAATACATTTTATATAATATAATATTGCAACAATTTTAAAACAAGAGTTGATATTTTCTTAACTTCCATCTCAGGTATGAAAGCTATAGTTTCTGAATTATTTTGAAAACAAATTCTCTCTCACTGCATTACTTACAGTGTATTATTTCAGTCTTTATGTTTAACCCTATAATAATACTGTTGGTCGATACATTTATTTATTTAGTGGTTTTTAATGAGCTCCTAGACGGCACAATATGGTTTACTGAAAGTGTTATCCCTAAGGATAGCGTGTTTGCTCAGACTCCTGGACTTGTCAGTGCATCAACCCATCAGTTTTTCTCTACAGTATTCGCTTTATGAGTTGTGACTTTTGACACTCAGATTGACCAACCTAAACGAGGAAAAAAAATATTAAAGCCACTAGGCCTGTGGGAGGGGTGGGGCCAGTGACATTTTTCTTTTCCTAGTTGGCCTGACCCTCAAGAATTCAAAATCCTGACCTCTCATTGGCTCCCCACCCCAATTTTTTGGATTTTCCTGAAGTCAAAAGTCACAACTCATAATACGCAAACTGTAGTTCGTGTTTTAAAAAGATTGATTCTGCATCCATAATTATTTCAGTTTAGGATTTTTAGAACAAAATCGACTTAGGTCATTTTTACCTCAGGTTAGAGTTTATTTTTTTTTAAATTAACATTTTGATGCATATTTTATTTGATAACTCATTCTCAGGACACTACTGACATTAACTATTTAAGTTCAGAACATAGAACTGTTCACTTGGCCCCAGTCATTAGCCTAGTGGGTCAGCCTGGTCTTAGTAGCCCCAAATCGAGGTACCTAATATTTTTAAAATAAAATTATAAATATCTTGTTTTATTGTTTGTGATCAATAAAACATTCTTTACTTACTTATCCAAATTAGTCATTAAAAAATAATGTTAGTAGTAAGGACAATGTTTTATGAATTGACAATAAGTAAGGACCATTACTGCTCTAGGGTTAAATAAACAGATTCAGCTATTTAGTCTTATAATAAATTAAGTTGAAAAAATAAATTTTTATTGCTGGATGATTTTACTAGGACCTACTACTATAATTATAATTAGTTGTAGTAGGTCCTAGTACTATTACTAGTGACTGGTAGGACCAGTCACTTGTTCGAACCTTGGAATTTGGCCTTATTTTTATTAGCCCTATAGTAGTGTTCCAGCCACTTCAAACATCACCACTGTTCAATGTACCGCCTCTTATTTATTTTATTTTCTTATTACAGTGTGCAGCTGCTTGTGTTTCAAAGAAGATGAAAGCCGTAAGCATTTTCTAATTTTACTATATATATAAATAATTATACATAACTAGCTAATTCAGTTTCCAAAATATTATTATGTTAAATAGGTATACTCTATAGGTATACAAAAATTAAGTAAGAAATAACATGCGGATGATGTAATAAAATTTTTATTCACTACACTCATTATTCAAAATTAATTCATCTGTACCAATTCTTAGTTTAGTTTAGCATATCTCAGAATAAATAACATATTACTACTGAAATGATGGTAAATATCTTCCTCATTACTTATGGGACAAGTTTTTCATTTCACCCTGACCTTCTGGAGAATGTGCAATTTTTCCGAAAAGCGGGTAATTTTCGGAAACTAACGGGATGTCATCAGGCAAAAAAAAAAGTCTGTCCCATTCAAAGCAGGACATATGGCCACTTTAATTATAAGAAATCTTATAATATAGCTCATGATTCCTTACCATAGACTAACCAAATCTGAGGTTGGTCATTTTATAATAGGAATAAGATTGTATAACCTACTTAGTAATGAAATAAAAGATTTAGACTTCGTTGATTTAAAAAAAAAGACTAGACAGTTGTTGTTAATCAGTGTTTATTATAAATTAGAGGAATATTATTAAGAAATGTTTAAGTGTTAATTGTGTTTTTGTACTTAAATTGATTAGATGTGATACCTGTGACTTGTCCTAATGTTATAAAGTTAACTTAATGGAAATAAAAATAATTATATAAATATATATTATTTCATTTTTATAGATGTCAGATAATGGAAAATGGAATAACAAAAAAATTCAAGAGTACATTGACAATTTGAAAACTGCCAAACTTAAAAATGAAGCTAGCAGAGTTTTCTCTATGTGCAAAAATAGTGAGTATATTTTAATTTTAAATATTGGTTTTATATTTAATTGTTTATAACAATAATGTTATTGTAACTTACACTTCAATATATATATCTAGCCCCCGGTGAAGGCTGTGATGCTGCTTTTCAACTGTCTGAATGCGCTTTTAACAACTCAGAAATGGTAAGACCACTTAATTATTTTATTTATCTTGTATATAGCATCTGAGCTTATCGAAGGTAACGGAAGCTATGTGATGGTTCTGATTTTGTGTGGTAAATAATTAGCTCTCATTGTTTGTCCCATATAAGTTATAACCTTCTGCGTCCATTTGTTTCTCTTCAATATGCATACCAACAAACATTTATTTACACCTATAATTTCAAAAGTACTCATCTGATTTTTATGAAATTTGGATAGATTGTCAAAAGTAATAATTTCAACAGTCTGGGCTCTTTAAATTTTTCTTTAATTCATGTAATAAATCAAAACAATTTTGATATATCAAGGAAACGGGGGAAAAATTAAATAAATTAGACAATAATAGCTTGTAAAAGCACAAAATCAATTATGTACGTGATAAGATGCGAGGAAGGTATGTGCCACACTAATTGGCAGTCTATTTTTTATATATAATCATATTTGAATTTACTCTCTCTGTTTAAAGCTATATGTTGGCTTCTAGTACTATTTACTTTTAGTTAAAATGGAGTTATAGTCTTAGGCCTCTCCTTGTTTGAAATGAATTAGACCTGTATATAAAATTTGATTGTGGTAGCAGTCAAGAGCAGTAGGAATGAGAGACTACAGCCCCCCTCCCCCTCCCCCAAATATTTTCCTAGCTACACCAATGCTAACAACAATTGTAACATGTTTAATTTGTGATTTGTGATTTTTTTATTACACGAATGTTTATGTTTAACAGATGAAGAATATTATAAACCAGCTTCTGGGAGTTACTAAGAAAAGTATGTGATATCTTGATTAATAAATGTTTAGAGTTGTTGAAATTTACTCAGTTATTATTATATTTTATCTAACAATTTAAAGCATTAGAATTTTATTGTTTATCTTTAATTGGAATTGATCAAAGACAAAGCCTTTGTTGTACAGTAGAAGCCTCTTATCGGGTCTTGGTTCTACCGGCCACTGGTTTAACTGGTCGCTCAGCTAGGGGTAATTCCTAATACGACTGCCGTTTCACCGTACTTTTTGGCCTGGTTTATGAAAGACAAAATAATTTGTTTATCTCTGTTTTGTGAAGATATTGTAAACACCTGTCTGTTTTAGTTAGGTGAACAGTTTACATATTCCCGAGTTGTATACTGAAATGTTTCAAAAGTATTTCGGTATTTTTTATTTGCTTGATACAAGGAAAATTTGGTTTAACCAGCCTGGAGGCCAATTAAGAGAGCTTCTACAGAATTATTTTATTTTTATTATATTTTATTGACATAATTGTACAATGTCATATGGATTTTTTTATTATGAAGGCTACTTATACGTTTTCTTGCAATAAATGTTTTTTTATTTTCATTTAGTGACAAAACTTATTACCTCAACTTTATCTATTGACAGTAATAATGAATATAATGTTCTAAACTATATTAATTATGTATCAATATATTCTTATTAGAAAGTATATTGTTTAATAACACAATTTGCATAGAATTTTAATTAGCAAAGCAAATTAAGTAATTATAATAAATTAAATTAAGAATAAAAAAATATAAAATTTGATTTTTTTTTTTACTTATTTATACTTTACTTATTAATTTCTCTCCCTCACATTTACATTTCTGTATAAGAAAGTCAGTTTAAAATAAGAAGTTAGTGATAAATTAAACAATATAATAATATTATATCCATGCAATCTAAGTTCTACAGTAAAGGCGGAGATACACATGCCTGTAGCTTGAACAAAAACATGCCAGCTACTTGCACGTTCAAGCTACTTGCACGTGTATATGTTAAATGGCATGCCAGTAGCTGATTGCACGAGATTTTATTTTTTGGCATGCAACGAGCAAGTGGTGGGGTGGGGGCTATAAACCGCATGCCAAAAGGAATGTGACAGCTATAAGGGTGGTCATGCCAGTAGCTGGCTGCCACCGATTGTGGACGTAAACATTGCGTTATTTATTTATTGTTTTGTTTTGTGTGTTAATAAAATTTATGACAGTTCTTAAAAAAACTTCTGAGTTTGTGTTTAAATAATGCCACGAATCAGCTTGCATGCAATTTTACTTGCAAATGTATCTTCAGTTTGCCATTTAGGCATTGCACAATGCAGGTTGCATGCAATTTCACTTGCTACAGAATAAATAAAAATCTTTAGCATGCCAGTTACTGGCAAATACCCTCTTTTGGCATACAAGCTACTTCGCCAATTTGACGGCATGTGTATCTTCGCCTTAATTACAATTCATGGTATTTTCTTTAATTTATTTATTTTTTATTATTTTTTAAATACCCAGGATATAATATATGATATATTATGAAATTTAAAAACTTGTGTTTTGCCTTTGTGGTCCTTGTGTAATAATTTAATGTATTATTGTCCCACGAGAAGGGACAGTTTCGTCATTAAATATATCATCTTGTTTTCTTATCGTCGCTGCTCAGCTCTTTTTATATAATACAATATGTGATGGTATATAGCCAATGACATTTTTTATCCAACAAAAAAGACCTGGTAAAGTCTTATTCAAATCGGTCAAGTAGTTTTGGTGACAAGTGCCCATATACATTGTTTGACTGTATTATTGGATTTAAGGCCTGGCCACACAGGAAGCGGACTGTCCGCCGCGGACAAGTATTTGGTCCGCGGCGGACTCTGTGGGCTGTTATTTTGCATTATCCTGGCCACACAGAAGGCGGCTGTCCGCGGCGGACAGGTCCAGACCGCGGCGGACAGAATGTTGTCCGCGGTGGACTCTGTGAACTGTAGAATTGAATTAAACTGGTCAAACAGAAGGTGACTCTGTCCGCGGCGGACAAGTCAGTCCGCGGCGGACCCTGTGGGCTATAACATTGCATTAAACTGGGCACACAGAATGCGACTGTCCGCGGCGGACAGATCCAGTCCGCCGCGGACAGATTTGAAGTTGTAATTTTCCACAGAGTTCGCGGCGGACTAGATACAACATAACCGACGAATCTACTGATCAATTGATAGATTTTCTTCTGAAATACGTTTTTCTTCATGACATGCGTAATTTCTGACTGCAAATATAAACAAAAAACAACTTATCTCAGGTTTCTGTCACTAACATCGTGTGACACTGTAACACTCCCAACTTTTCCGATTTATATAATATATATATATATTTTTTCTTTTTTGATACTCTTTTTACACTGATTACTCTTTTTACTGCCTTTTCTTTGAATGATTGAGAGTATATCAAACCTACTATATTTTTTTAAAAGGATTTTAACGATAAGAGAATATGTCATAAGTTACATGTATTTATGATATTTTAATTAAATCAAATTACATCAATTAAGGTAATTGAAGCGAGCTTCTTACATTCAACGAAATATGCTCCGTGTCTGTCTGTGTGTCTGAAACGTACGACGATAACTTTAGTAAAAGTTGACCGATTTTGATGAAATTTGGTACACTTGTTCATTTTACCAATGCTCAGGACGAGTTCGTTGGACAAAGTTGTCTGCCCAAGCGTTCGCGCGCAACGCTCGCGTAAACGTGCGCATCAAAATTAAAATTAGAATTTTAGGACGGGAAAAAATTCTTACATTATCTACTCGATGAGACGAACATTTCTTTTTAATAACATTTTGTAGTAAAACCAAAAGCGACACCGCTATAAATTAATAAAGATGGTTAAAACACATATATAATATATATTACTATACGCTCGCTTCAATGATAGAGCCACGCGATGCCTAGTTTATTAATTGTTATTACCGTAATTATTGTAATTTAATATAATATATATGTTTTAACGATCTTTATTAATTTATAGCGGTGTCGCTGTTGGTTTTACTACAAAATGCTATTGGAAAAAAATGTTCGTCTCATCGAATAGATAAAGTTAACATTTTTTCCCGTCCTAAAATTCCAATTTTAATTTTGATGCGCACGTTTACGCGAGCGTTGCGCGCGAACTTTTGGACGGATCACGCTGTCCAACGAACTTAGCCTGAGTATTAGTAAGAGGAACATGTATACCAAATTTCAACTAAATCGGTCAACTATTACTTAAGTCTGTGCGTAACGTTTACGTGTCCGACAAACGTTACACACAGACAGACAGACAAGATGCATATTTCGTTGAATGTAAGAAGCTCGCTTGAGCTCACTTCAATTAAGCAAGGGAGATTCAAGCGATGGTTAGAATGAACACGAGTTGCATTATACTCCGTGAAGGATGGTGGACAATTTGTCCGCGGCGGACAGTCCGCTTTCTGTGTGGCCACCCTGTCCGCGATGGACGGCGGACAACCTGTCCGCGGCGGACGGTCCGCTTTCTGTGTGACCAGGATAATGCAAAACAATAGCCCACAGAGTCCGCCGCGGACCAAATAACTGTCCGCCGCGGACAGTCCGCTTCCTATGTGGCCACCCCGGTCACACAGAAAGCGGACTGTCCGCCGCGGACAACCTGTCCGCCGCGGACAGTCCGCTTCCTGTGTGGCCGGGCCTTAATATATAGATCGTGAAAAGGTTGAAGTAAAGCTTATTTTTCTGTGTTATAGTTGAAATCCGTTCGTAATAAAGTAGATTGAAACTAAATTACTAAGGACCTTGATTATCTGTCTCCCAATCCACCAAATATTTTGCTTAACCGTCAGGTCTCGCCTTCCAAGCTCACTATCTGCCAATTTCTATGCTAAAAAAAAGTGTCTGGATGAGCCAAGATATTGTAAGTTCTTGGTTTATCTAAGTTATTGCTCCCCTCGTCAAAAATAAAGTAATGTGTAATTTTTATCATGGTAATTTTCCCCTTTCACACTTGACCGTTTTATTTTTTGTTTTATTATATGTCAAGGCCGGCAGTCAGGTCCCTTGACTGACAGTTAAAATTGAGGTTCCACTGTGAGGTTCCCTGTCAGATGTCTAGATTATTATAGAAAAAACTATCAAGGTTTGGCTATTCCAGCATCTACAATTTCCGCGATTGAATAGATAGGTAAGGGAACTTTGCTAATAACCATGTATATAGCCAACATTTAACTTAAAAGTACATTTATAAAAGAAATATAGTGATAAATAGGTGATTATGTAGAATTTGGACAAGACAATGTACCATAACTGGCCACCATGTTTAAAATTTGTGAATATTAAGGAATAAAACCATTGACCAGGAGGGTTGCAAATATATTATGTAAGTTAGGTCCAGAAAACTCAAAAAGTAAAAGAGCCTTTATAGAATCTACACACACTCAACCGCTTGACTTTTTTACTCATAAATATATGAAAGTTTCACGATATACCTACATTTTTATTATAATTTGTTAGTTTTACTATTAGAATTAACAACGTAATTTTCAGATCAAAGAGAATAGCACAAATAATATAAGAGATGAAAATAAAATTTTCTTTTAATATTAATTATTTATTAAATTAATTACTTTATTAGGAAAACATAAAGAGATCAATTGACAAACATTTTAATAATGAAAGTAATATGATTTTTAAATTGATGTTTAACAGAATTGTATATTGTATGTAATTATTCACTTTGATTCTTTTATGTTGAGAACTGTCAACATATGAATTAAGTATGTATGTAGTTAATTAAGTAGTATAATAATAAATATGCTGAAACTTCATTTTATTAAAAAAATCACCATTCTTAAAATTATTTCTCTTGCACCAACCTGAATCAATACTACATAATTAGTTTAAGGTGTTTGTGGTAGGTCGTAGGTCCTTTATTAGTGACTCGAGAAGGTCAATAGTGTTTGAGCTCCCAGGCATGTGAGGTTATACTGAACCTGTGTCCTGGGTTCTTGCTATATATATTATATAATTATATTGTCTAAGAAGTGACCTTGTTATTCTTGTTAATAGTACTGTCACTGTCCAATGTCCCCCACCAACAGGTTTACTCACCTCTAACTACTTCCCCTAGACCTAAAATTATCTCTCTTCTTTAGTACTATCATGATGTAACACATTTACATTGTGAAGTTGTAGTGTAGTTGTAGTTCCAATAAATAATATTCTTCAAAAGATTTTTAATTCTTAAATTCAATTTTTTGTGTTTTGGAACTATTTTTTACTTTACAATTAAAATTCAACAATCAAGTTTACTTAAATAAGAACTTCGACATTTATTCAAGTTAATCCAAAATATTTTGCTTCCAAGCTTACCGAAGGTGAAGAAAACATTGTGATCGTTCTGAAGAACGATCATTTTTTAGGAATCCGTTTCAGACATCAGGGAACATTTCAGGGAGAGGAAGGTATATGAGAAAATAATGTGTTGTAAAAGTATACCAATCATTGAAGGATGCGAGGAAGCTATGTGCAGGCCTGTCGAGAGCCCTAGCGGGCCCCACTGCTAGATCTATAAGGGCCCCCTCTTTTTACAGGTTTTTATTCATCATTGTGGAACTTTACACTAATAACTTGTGTATTGCTCTTTTAAACTCTTATCATTATAATAAGTTCTATTTTATATATATTGTAATTACCTACCAATAAAAGTCCTATCACCGATAACCACAGACATACTACTGACAAACTATAGTAAAACAAACTCATTTTGAAGACTACAACAATTTTACCACAGTAATGTTAAAGAACCGATTATAACTTAAATTAATATGGGTATATGAGTCATAATTATGACCTAAAATTAGACAAAATGGTTTGAAAACATTTATAATTTCTCAGTCCTCAACTAAAACAAAATCTGGTCTTAAAAAAAGTCCTATAACTATAAAATGTTGTTTACGTTCTTTTACTTTTAATACAATTTCATTTAATACATTATTGTTAAATATTTTTATACATTTTTTTATATTTATACTAGCTGGATGTGTGCTTTGCTACGGAGTGTTATTTTAATTTGATAAGTTCAAAAAAACTACCATCAAGAAAAATTTAAATTATTTTACTATGCTAGAATATCTAGATTCTATCCCTCCCACTTATTTCTATACCCCTCCTCTTTGATAAGATAATTTGCAAATACCCCAATTTTACCCCCCTCCTAAATGTAAATATGACAAAAATGTACATAAAAATAATTACTGTGCTCTTAAAGAGCTTTTCAATGATATGCATCATGAAGGGTATTCTTTACTTTGACCCCGTATTTATTACTTGTACCCCGTACACCTTTATAACAAAATTTAAAATTCGAAAATTCATGTAGACAGTCCCTTCCCCCTTCCTTTGAAGGAAAAGTGTGTAAATATTCATCAAATTAGGATAAAACTGTAGATTTGTATAATAGAACCCTCATACGAACACTTCTTTTTATATAAGATATAGCTATATTTTCCATTTTACCCCCCTCCTAAATGAAAGTATGACAAAACCGTACATAACAACAATTTCTGTACTCTCAAAGAGCTTTTCAATGATATGCATCATGAAGGGTCTTCATTACTTTGACCCCGTATTCATTACTTGTACCCCGTAATTGAACCAAAATATAAATTTAGAAAATTCATGTAGACAGTGATTTTCCCCTTGCTTTGAAGGTCAAGTGTGCACATTTTCATCGAGATCGGACTAAAACTGTAGATTTGTATAAAGAACATACACACATACGTTGACTTCTATATATATAATTTCAAGGTTCTAGTGCAATTGGTTCCGGAGATATCGTCATGTCGAATTTTGTATAAATGGCCGCCATCTTGATTCAAGATGGCGGATTTTAAAAATATTTCTTTGCGAGCATCTAGGAGGTAAGAGGAACACACCTACAAAATTTCATGGTCATAGGTCCAGTGGTTTCAGAGATATCGTGATGTGTCAGTGAGTGAGTGGTATTTGGATTTTATATGTATATATATACAAGTAAGAGTAGGCTAATAAAGAGCAGCATTTAACGAAAAACTTAGTAAACACAAACAGGACAAAACCAAAAGAAGATCTAATTTGTCAACACCTGTGTGGTATGTTCAGACTATTTTTAGGGTTTCGAGGTCATCCTAGAAACCCTTATGCTTTTATAGTTTGTCTGTCCGTCCGTCGCATCTTGGAGTATAATATCTCCCGACCTACTGTAGCTGTATACACATTAAACTTTTTTTGCCCAAAAACAGGAAACATGTTGCAAACTTAAAAACTCAAAATTTCTTCGATTAGCGAGCAATTGCGAACTAATCGCAATACTTTTTATTTTTTGAGTGGGTATTATTTCAAAGATACTGAAATGTAGATCACAAATATATCGAGTTTCCAAAATATCGTTCATTTTACCCCCGAAATTATTAAAACAAAACGAAGAAAAAATGCCCCCCCCCCCCCCCCCTTGCTACCCAATAAGAACAGGTCCTATAAGGAAGGAAAAAAATACATAAATATACAACTCTGTGGTCCACTGATATTTCCGGGAGATAATATGAAAAAGTCTAATTTTAGGTGTCCAAACTATGGAGATCCAAAAATTTTATTTTTTGTAATTTTTAAATGGGGTATCATTTTAAAAGTGTTGAAATGTGGATCGTAACGTAAATATATATGGCGTTTCCAAAGTGGCGGCCATTACCCCTAAAAGAACCAAATATATAAGTGCGTATACCTAAGATACTGAAGGGTAATAAAATATGCACATCTTGCTTCTCCTAAGTGCAACTTTTTATACTTATTTTAGTTTAAAAAAAAAAATAAATAATAATGTACTCTTCTTATTTATGGTCTTTATGGATTAGTCATAATTAAAAAAAATTAATTATAATATTTTTAAAAATTAGCTATATTTTGCCCAAACCTGGGCATCTTCAGGCCTTATCTGAATTATTATTACATATGATGTGATAAATGTATGAAATGAATGTATGTTTACAACTTGAGTAACGTAACCACACTCATTGTGTTTATTGAAATTTTTTTTTTTTTAATTATTAATAATCCCTTAAGACCATAAACAAGAAGCATTTATAATCAAAGGGATCAACTGAAGAATACAAAAATAATGTAGAAAATATTAATTTTTATGGCCGAAGAAACACTTTTATTAGTTTGCTGGCAGGTACTTGACGGGATTTTTCAACCATGTGGGTGTATTTCATATTTCTTCAACTTTGGATATGTCCAAATATAATGATGATTAGGTTGACTGCTTGGTATCGATCACTCAAGTTTCCAATCACACTGTCAATTAAAACATAAAAAACTTCAACTTTGAAGTGATTTTCTGGGTTCTCTGTGGATTTTTCTTGAGACCCATCGGCAGTGGCGTACCAACAGTGATGGGGGCCTGGGGCGCCACTCAATGTGGGGGCCTACCCAGTATATTCACAGTTTATATCCTATTAACAGTTCAAAAATGTACGATAGTACATTACTTTTAATAATGGATTAAGTTATTTGATTTATGCTTCACAGGTATATGTGACAAATGTGAGACAAATGCAGGAAATTATAAGGACCCTCGTTTTTACGAACCCTAAAAATGGATATACCCAGAGATTGTGCCCATTCAAAGCATAAAAATTTATTTATTTTCGGGGACCCTAAAAATTGTCTCTGATTATAGTTTTTCCTTATAGGTCATAATATTGTGAAATGTTATAGAAACACTCACTGATATTTTTTCATTGTAAAAAGTACATTTTTGCTAAATATGCCAACTTTTGTAAACTTATGACTTTATGACAGTCTCCACTATTTTGGTTTTTGAGATAATTATGCTTATAACAGCATAAAGTATTTCCAACATTTCCAATCCAAGACAACGCTTGTATATTATAACCATATTTTTTCCTAAAGAAAATTATAGTTTTTGAGCAATTAATTAAATGTTTTTAAAATAAAGTAGGTTATTTTTTGAAAACTCAATTTAAGGATATAACATCAGACCATAGTGAAAAAGTGGGTGTGAGACAACTCAGATTAACTTTCTCATAATATACTTTAGGTCCGAGAT
Source organism: Gerris lacustris (assembly GCA_951217055.1). NCBI lineage: Eukaryota > Metazoa > Arthropoda > Insecta > Hemiptera > Gerridae > Gerris > Gerris lacustris. Next base: position 26,788,766 of record OX578285.1, read on the forward strand.
CCCAGAAACTATTAGTTTTCGATGTTCAACAAAATCGTATTTATTTTCATCAAAACATATCTCGGGAACTAAATTATTTTTCCCGGGAAAAAGCCTTACAACGTTAAATTCATATTTAAATAGACTAGATTTTAATGAAAATCGTCGCAACCGTTTTCAAGAAATAATTTTTTACAACCGTCTTAAAGTTATTGGAATCGGAATGTAGTGCCCTGATTATTTTATTTTCCATTCCGCCTCGTGGGATGACTTTTCTCAACATCTAAATTAATCAATTTCATGGAAATCAGCACAGTCGTCGTAGGAGTTGTTGTAGTAGTTGTAGGAGAAATCCATTAAAATCTCAAAACCGGATTTTCGTACCATCACAATACTTTCTCTTTATATAAGAAAGTAAAATATAGATGAACTTTTTAACAATAAATTGTTAATTTTATGATAAATTTTGATATAATGTTCAATAGTAAATACACGGACCTACGATAATTCGAAAACTAATTCGTTAGCTGTTGCTGTTGCCTACTACGACGGTTGTTATTACTATAGGGTTCCATCTCAAAAATGCTTGTTTAAAGATAACTTTTCTTGAATGACGCCACTCAGTACGCCACGCACGCATTATTATCTTTTTGCAAGAATGATTTTTTTTTCAATTTATAATAAAATTGGCCTAGGTTCAATGCGGGGCCTCTGATCAATGTGGGGCCTGGGGCGGACCGCCCCCTCCGCCCCCCCTTCGGTACGCAGTGGCGTACCGATGGGCCATCGGGATACAGCTTAGTATATTCGCTTCTTAGTCTCGGTACCGGGAAATTCTCTCGCAAACTTAATTACCACATCTGGTTAACAACTTTAATATTTATTAATATTAATTTTAATTATTATTAATATTATTTTTTAATATTTCAATCATAAATATTGGCGCAATTGGGTGTTCGGGGCTTGAGACAGCCGGGCCCTTAAGGGGAGGTCCCGGCATCAGCCGTACCTGCCGCCCCCTCTCGACGGGCCCTGGCTATGTGCCACACTAGAGGCTGTCACCTCAATGATGACAGCAAAATCAAAAAATGAATCAATATTGCATCCTATGAGAACCTAATAATATGTTAATGAGGATGTAAAAAAATGATATATAAAATAAAAAGCAGATCAAAATAATATATCTAATACTTTTTATTATGAGTCTTAAATAGCATATTGTTTATGAATTGGCTCATAATATAATATACTAAAAGAAGAAAATTTTAATACAAAATGTAGCATCCATTAGGAATCAATTTTAAATTTAATTAGAATTATAAAAGGGAGACAGAAAAGAGAAAAATGCTAAAGGTGCGTGTTCGAATATTGCCTGTGATGTATATTTTCTTTGTTCTGTCTTCCTTCTAAAATTCTAATTTTAATTTAATAGTCTATTTTTAGGGTTTTGTAGATACTTCTCTAAACTTTTATGCCGAGGGTGATGTGTCCGTCTGTCCGTCGCTCTTTGGTTCATATAGGGCTCGAACCGTTTAAGCTGAAGTGCTGAAATTTGAAACACTGGTGCAACTTTTTGACCCAACCACAGGAAAAATATACAGAAGTTAAAAATTAAATAAAGGCATGTCAATTTGCAAAAATGTGGAAAACTAAAAAATTTATATTTTTTTTAATATTCGAGTGGGGTATAAAATGAAAGCTGCTGAATAGTAGTTTACAAATATATATATATGCTTTTTAAATGTTGCATTCCTTATTGGCTAAATACATAAGTTAAAATATACCCTATATAACGTCTGGTCCTAAAATTTCGAAATAATTCATGCTAATACCTTATTGTGGGGCGATAAAAATTCCGGGAGCGCATTTCCAATTTTCAAAAATTGCCCGTTTTGTGCGTGAAAATGTGAAGTGCGCCCCAATTTTTTTTTAAAATTATTAGTGGGGTATCAAATGAAAGCTGCTGAATAGTAGTTTACAAATATATATATATATGCTTTTTAAATTTTGCATTCCTTATTGGCTAAATACATAAGTTAAAATATACCCTATATAACGTCTGGTCCTAAAATTTCGAAATAATTCATGCTAATACCTTATTGTGGGGCGATAAAAATTCCGGGAGCGCATTTCCAATTTTCAAAAATTGCCCGTTTTGTGCGTGAAAATGTGAAGTGCGCCCCAATTTTTTTTTTTAAATTATTAGTGGGGTATCAAATGATAGCTGCTGAAGAGTAGGATACAAATATATATATGCTTTTTTAAATTATGCATTCTTTATTGGTTTTATTAGTCAAAATATATACCAAAAAAGTGCTCCCCCAACCACTATATAACGGCTGGTCCTAAAATTGGTTATAGCTTATGCAGGCCCGCGGTAAGCATGTGATGCGCCCTGGGCCCAAGAGACACCCACGCCCTTGACCCCCCCCTCCCCCGATTTTGACGATATTTGGCATACATGTTCAGAAAAATCATACCCCGAGGCTAAATCGTGAAATGCATTTTAGCCCTGAAAAACGGTTCCGACGAATTTTATTAAAAACTTCTAAAATGTATTAGTACGTTTAAATTCGAATCTAACGACATAAGCAGTTTTCCCGGGACAAATCTAGTTCCTGAGAAAATTGCTTAAAACGCAGACGGATTCCCCGCAAAGGAGAAGTTATTTTTATGATAAATTTTCATGAAATGTTCAATAATAATTAAATGTAACTACCAAAACTAGCAATTGGATAATACTGGGCTAAGTGTTTTGAACTCGTATATCAGAAAGTTTGTCTGAGTTGTCTCAGACCGATTTTTTCATAGCAAATTCAATAATTATATCTTTAAAATCTGCCCAATGAAAAGAACCATAAAATTGTTTAGTTTATTATTGTCTCATATAAAGAGAAAATTTTAGTATGATGGATTTACACGTTTTGAGGTCCCCTTAGTCCAAAAAAGTGGTTTTTAACAAATATTTGGTTGTAATCTATTTATGCAGACGCCTGGAGCCTAAACTACTAAGCCGACTTTGACGAAATTTGGAATACATGTTCAGAAGAATCATTCCCCGAGGCGAGAAATTAATTTTAGATTTGGGGGCGTTACCCCCAAAAAAACATGAAAAAAAATATTCTCGAAAACGGTTCCGACGATTTTGATTAGAAAATTCTAAAATGTATCAAAACAAATCTGACGATATAAGCGGTTTTCCCGGGAATAATTTAGTTCCTGAGAAAATAGATTTTGTTGGGCCTAACCTCGTGCGCCCCTGGGCCGGGGCCCACCGGGCCCATTTGCTAAATAGGCCCTGAGCTTATGGTAGGGCGATGAAAATTTCCTCAAAAAATGAAATTTATCTTGTCATTATTACCAATAAAAAACATTGTGACCCCCCGGGGATAGAACCAGTGACCCCCAGGGAATTGAGGTCGAAGGAAAAAAATCATAATTACATAACGGGTATGCTTAATCATCTACGAAACCCTAAAAAGTACTTCCCTGTGATTTTTTAGTATTTTATAGTCATTGAAAATAGCCGAAAGACTGAAACGATTATTTGATCATTATTTGTATTAATATTGTGTTTAGACAATTATACTCTTATTGTATTTTACATTTACCAACCTTGCGTTTTATGCAAATGTTATATATGGACAGTAGAACCTCGATAAGAAGTGTCTCAAGGGGATAAGGGAAACAGTCTTGTTATCGAGGTGCTCTTTTTGTTGATGGTCCTGTTATCAAGGTTATTTAGTTATTTTGGCTATCAGTCTTGTTATCGAGGTTAATGGGCGGGGTTTCCAAGTTTAGACTTGTTCAAGGTCGACCCATTCCTGTATAGAGATTGTTATAGAGGCTGACTTCTCAAAACGACTTGTTATAGAGGTTCTGAGTTTCATTGTGAATTGAAAAAAATCCATGTTATAGAGGTTGTTTGGATAATAATAGTTGCCTTATAGAGGTTAATTTAACATTATGTGTTATGGCAATCTCAAGGGGATTTGAAAATTGCACTTGTAATTGAGGTTGTCGTGTTATTGAGGGTCGTGCAAGCGAGTTTCTAATGAATTGTCATTATATTTGGTTACCACAAAATTTCGGTCAATGCAAGCAATTTTTTAATAGGTATTGCTTGGTAGATTTATTTAATTTCTTTTTGCTAATATCACATTGAGGAATCATCTAAAATGGAACAGTAACAGTCTAAATATTAAAGGTTCGCTCTCTTCAAGAATAAGTAATACCGCTACGAATATCCAAACTATTGTGAACCGAGAACAGCTGAGATGCAAAACAAAAACTAATCAAACACCTTGAACCTCATTGATAAAAAACTAATCAAAGGTGCCTTATTGACTCCATAAATAAATTAAAATTATAAAAACATTTACATCTCATTGTTTAACCTGATTAGGCGTCCTCTCCCCCTGTGGAAATGAAACGATACAAATTTAACCTATCTAAACTTCAGAATGTATCAATTTTGGAAGTTTCTTGTCACCGCTAATTCTAATCTATGAATGGGCGTTCCTAAGATAATAAATTTTTAAGTTTTTGGGGGAAACATTTTTTTCTCGCAAAATATGCACAAGAAATAACTTCGATTTTTACTGATTTTTTTGTTGATTTGTTTAAAAAATATAGGAGGGGGAATAAAAACGAAATTTTAAAGGACACAATAGGAAAGATGAATGGGTAGAAAAACGAAACCATATATATTTGTACTCAGGGCATCCTCCTCTTCTTTTAACACTCCAAATGATCAATTTCCGTTAAAAAAGCCACTTAAACCCCTAGTTTTTGGGGGACGATTTAGGGTAAGCTGCCCCCGGGGCAAAACCTTTTGTAGCCCCCCCCTCACAAAGAAGAACTATGATATTTGAGATTACTGAATAGTATTTTCAGGTTATCCCAATGAGGGCTGATACCACTATTGTAAAAATTTCGTATTAGGTATTAACCTGAAATGGTAGATAAAAATTAATAGGCCTATATATTTCTTTTTTTAATATTAAATTATTATATTTTTATAACTACGTTTTTAGTGCAAACTGCAAACATACATGAACATAATTTTAAAGGTACCAGGTTTTCTGAAAATTTTCCGCCCCCCAGAAATTACCGCCCTGGGCAATGGCCCAGTCTGCCCATTGGTAAATCGGGGCCTGATCATAACTGCAAGTTATGAAATTCAAGTTTTAGTGTTGGCTACTTTCGGAGATCAGGTGCGAAAGAAAGACTTAGCACGGGAATGTATATAAGGGTCCTCGTTTTTGACGACGAACCCAAAAAAGTTTTTAAAAGATAATTGATTACTCTTCTAAATCAGATTTATTTTCTTCGATATCTCGGAAAATCATATTTTCCCGGGGAAACAACTTATGTAAATAGAATCATTTAAATGGACTACATAGATTATTAAAATCAAAATCTTCAAAACCGTTTTAAAAAAAAAGTACGGTAAAGTGCATTTTGCTTTGCTCATGTGGTTATACTACCCTCGCCTGTCGCTCGAGTGCAAACTCCACACTCACACTCACATGCAAAATGCTACTTTCCGCACTAGACACGTAATGTACTATTATTTTTATCAATATATTATTATGTGAAACTAGATTTTTCCAGAAAAATTACTTGCATTAAACAGACGACCGAAAACATAGGTATATTTTTTAAAAAACACTATTTTGGACTCAGGGACTTTATAACGTGTAAATCCACCAAAATCTTAAACTCGAATGTTCATTCTATCACAACGTTCTCTCTATGTTTACTATATAAAAGTGAAAAGTCAAATAATTATTTAACAAACTCTTATAGATCTAATTAAAAATGCATATTTAGTGTTAATACCAGAATTTATCCAACATAGTCAAAACAACTGTTTCAATGAACTCTTTCATTCAATCTCTGCACTCCTTAATGCTACGAAAAAAATGTAATTCTTCCTTCTACGTGGCTAACCCAATAATACATGTGCATGACCTAAATGTTCCCTACGTCCATATATTTGCATTCCCATTAAAAATGCATATTTAGTGTTAATACCAGAATTTATCCAACATAGTCAAAACAACTGTTTCAATGAACTCTTTCATTCAATCTCTGCACTCCTTAATGCTACGAAAAAAATTTAATACTTCCTTCTACGTGGCTAACCCAATAATACATGTGCATGACCTAAATGTTCCCTACGTCCATATATTTGCATCCCCTCGTTACAAGCCCTTCTACGCTAAGTTTACCCACCATCCTAATTATCTTTTCCAGAACCTATACTCTCTTCATCTTCATATGCCTGGCAATCCGAGGCGATACCTAAAGAGAAAATGGCCGTGGGACCATCTTCGAGACTAATTAAATTCCATTTATTTAGTGTTTACATAAATACATACTAAACATATTAAGAATCATTAAATATAAAAAGGTGTTAATTTCAACGTTTTTTTAAATATTTATTTCTTAAATTAACTCAGAATATAAAAAAATCAGTAAATACTATGATGGGCTCAAAAATCACAATTACAATACAAATTACTTTTTTTGGTGTATTTAACCGCTACTTGGAACTATTTTTCGATCCAACTATTGATAAAAAATGTAGCCTGTCACTGAAAAGATGTTTTTATAACCAAATTTGATGAAATGTTCAATAATAATTCATGTCAGGGGATCCCAAACGTTTCTAATCATGACATCCTTAGAAAATAAGGATTTTTCCACATTGATTTTCGATTGGTATTTGCAAAGTTCTTGTCAAGTTAGCCACCAATCAGTTAGCTGTGTAAGGTGCTATGTGAAAAGGGTCAACATATTATCAAACCTTAAATTAACTTCGCACCAGTACTGAATTCGAATTCCACCAAATTAATAATAAAATATTATAAAATATAAGATTTGATAAAACCAATACAACGGGAAAAGGTTAGAAAACATAGGTTTGAAATAATGTTAAAATAAAGTGTAAATTAAGTCACATCATAAAGGTATCAGTATCTGTGTATCAATCCCGCTTAATGAAATACCCAAATATGTAAAATTTTGATAGTTTTTTTTAAAGAAATTTACTTGAATTTAGAGATTTCGTAGAGTGATCAGGGCCCCCTCTGATCATTCAACTAAATACACAAGAAAATAAAATATCACAGGAAGTACTAGATAAACAAAAACCTATATACTGTAGACAAATAAATAAAAAACACCAAAGCACAGCATATTTATTTTTGTTTCTTTCGTTTACCTATACTTTTCAAATAAAATAATACCTAAAATAGCTTTGTAAATACTAAACCATAAACCATGAACTGCGATTTGGGTGTAGTATACACCCAACTTTCGATGCTTGTTCTTTACGCTTGCCAGGGCTAGGTGGCTGATTACATAAAATGAACCTAAAAAGTAGGGAGAATAGTAATGCTGCAATAACTGTGCTTATCTTTTGATAAGGTACATTTTGCAGATATTCTTGTAGGTTTATATTATTTGAGATAAAGAATTTTATCTCATGTACAGAATTAGTTATTGTGATACCCAGGGCCGGATATAGCTACCGCCAGCCCCCGCGGTGCGGGGGGGCCCACGGTCCTGGGGGGCCCAGTCAGAGATGTTGAAAAAGGTTTTTTTTACAACAAAAAAGGCAAGAAGGATATTGTGATCAGAGGCGCAGCTATGGCCCCGAATTGCGGGCCCGTCCCCGGTGCCAGGGGGGCCACAAATAAAAAAACAACATGAAACTACTATCTTTGTACCGCAATGTCGATGGGGCCCCTTTAGAATATAATTAAATCTAAACTGGAATTATACTCATATACCTTTGTCAGGGGGCCCTATTCAGTGCTGAACGCAAATGTTTCTATTTTCTTTTTTTGGCGAGGGGCCCACTGCCCTAGGTACGCCACTGATTGAGATAACGTTTTCCTAACGTGTCATGAGTACGGAAGTTTGAATTTTTTTGTTTCATTTAGTTATTTAGATTTATGTGATGTTTTCACAATATGGTCAATGCTAATTTAAAGGAGAGTTACTGACTGACAAATCATATTAACTGATATTAATACATTTTAAATTTTTTACTTGAAATGCAATTTTTAAGCTCGCCAGCTACAAAACAACTTAATTATTCGTGTTTTTTAGCCCACCTTAGTTAAACTTCAAAATTCGTCCCCGCGCCAAACCTCTTTTCCTGTAAGTACAAACTTGCCCTCAGAAATCCTTAAAACTCATATTTTTGCACTTAAATTTTAAAAAATTCTCCGGGGGAGGACCCCCGGACCCCCAGCCGTTGTTTGTTCAAAGAGGTCCAGATGCTAACTTGCCCTGGGGCCAGGAAATCCTCTCAGTGGCCCTGATATATAATACATATATCTGGTCATTGTCATTATACATAATAACTAAATCAGCTCAGTTATTATTTTACCTAAACGATAATATAGGTATCTTCGAAAAGGACTAACGAAAAAAAAATTAAGACCCCATTTTCGGATAAGCTTGAACATTTTTTTATTTGAAATATTGCAAAAGTTAATATGGAAGGGAAGTAGTTATAGGACACCCTTATTGTTGTTGTGAGGAGGTAAATTGCATTTTTTATTTATTTGAGAGATTTTCGCAGTATATTACCCTTCATTTCCATACTATGCTTATTATTCTTAATTAGGTCTTTAGGGCATTAATAACTCCAAAGTCAATCCGTTTTTGGCTATATTTCACCTCCTTTGAGGCATCTTCAGGCCTAAAAGATTTTTAAAATTTTTCTACATTAACTTTTAACTTACATCTTTATATAACATGTTGACACAAGTTTTAAACAAAACGTAACACTTTTGTTTAAAAAAAAAATACGTGTGGCGTCGCAGGACGGGTGTTAGGAACGAAGTTCCTTACGCTTTTCATTAAATATACAAATTATAAATTCACACTACTAAGTATACGATGCTAACTACTTATACATGGCGGAGTTAGAAAAGAGACTAAATTAAAAGTAATTAACTGTTTGTACCTAGCGGAGTTAAGACAAAATGAAGAGCAAAACATTGTTTATTTCATTGAAGCGAGTGCCTTGCAATAAATACTTATGTATTGAATATTGAGAAAAAAATTAATCATGATGAGTTGATATAGTTAAAACGGAAGGTGGCAGTAGGTGGGAAACAGGACTGTTTTCCCCTACCCGGCCTACCAATTTAAAATATTATAAAATACATCTCTTCCCTACTCAAAACCGTCTGCTTGTATCAGGTTGAAATTTTACATGCCTGTTTCAATTGTACTTTACTTTACTTTGTGTATGACGTTTTATAAAAATCGTTACGTTAGAACGTAAGATATCCGTTAAAACGTAGTTTTCTCTATTTAAAACGTTTAGGTCCGCTTTTAATAAATTTAGCGATCATTAACACTTCATAGCAGTATCGGGGTTGATTTAACTAAAAAAAAAATAATTTAAAAAAGTTGTATTGAATAGAATAAGTTAGAATTTTTCCCGTCCAAAAATTTCAATTTTACATTTGAACGTTTACGCGAGTATTACTAAAATAAACATGTCTTCCACATCGGTCAACTTTGGCTCAAGATATCGTCATGGGTCGATTTCAGTTTTGTGACGGTGTTTTTTTTTCGGATTCACTCCCGGGCTCCAGGCGCTGTAACGTGCCATAAGGAACTTAGTTCCAATAAATATGAAAAATTAACATATTTTTTTTAACAAAATCTCCTAACACATAAGTTAATTTATTTTCTTTCCTTGCAGGAGAATTGTCATGAAAGAAAATAACTAAGATAATAAATCAAGTAATGTTTTAGGGGAAATTGTTAAAAGTTATGTCAACATGTTATACTAAGATAATGTAAGTAAATGTAGACATAAAAAAATAAAATTTAAAAATCTTCTTTTAGGCCTGAAGATGCCTCAAAGGAGGTGCGAAATATAGCCAAAAATAGGTTGACTTTGGAATTATTAATACCCTGAAGACCTAATTAGGAATAAGCAATTTTTTTGAGGCAATTACCTCTTTCTTATTTCGGCGAGGTAGTTCAAAAGCGAATTTGAGATAAAGAATGAATGCGGTGCGAGTAATTAGGTTGTGGTGTGTAGTTTTCTTACTTTCTTTAACCATCACGAGGCTCACCGATTCTACGGTGCACTAATCAGTAAACTGATTAGTGAGTAAAGCCTGGGTAGGTTGGGGGCCCATTGGAGTTTTTCGCGGGGGGGCCCGAAAATTGAAAATCCGGCCCTGGTGATACCGGCGCGAACAGCGCCGGTGCTACACTTTTGGCCGCCACAGGCAAGACGGTTTTTGGCCACCCCTTTGAAATAGGAATTGTTTTGACCGGGGGGGGGGGGGGGGGGGGAGTGAAAGAACGTTGATTTTTTGGGGCTTATTACGCAAAAAATAACTGGAAAGTTTCACATTTTTGTGTTGGGTTCTTTCGGGAATAAAGAACCTTTAACGACCTCCAGGCAAAGTCCAAGAAATTATACTAATTGTTCTCGGTTTGGTTTCGCCTACGGACCCTAAAAATGAATATACATAGTTGGCCTATAAGATGGTAAGCCTTAATAAGGTTTAAGGGGAGTAACAATCTAAAGAAGTGACAGAGGAAGAAACCTACAACAGAACTGAGCTTTATATTTTTACTTTCTCAAATAATGAAAAAGTAATAAAATATTTGTGATGGGGCAATAATTTGATCTTGAAATTTTGATAAATTTACACGTTTTGAGGTCCGTTGAGTCCAAAAAAGCGGTTTTTAAAAAATGTCTGTCTGTCGTCTGTGCAGACGCCTTGAGCCTAAACTACTGCGCTAATTTTGACAACATTTGGCATACATTTTAAGAAAAATCATACCCCGAAAAGAATTGTAGCTCCAAATTTGGAGCCGCTACCCCCAAAAACTCTGAAAAAAAGTGAAAAAAATTATGTCTCGAAAAAAGGTTCTGACGATTGATTAAGTAAAATCTAAAATATAGTCCATTTAAATACATACGAATCTAACGATATAAGCCGTTTCCCCTGGAAAAATCTAGTTCCTGAGAAAATGGCTTTAACCGCAGACGGAGAGAGGCCAGGATCGATTCCCCGCCGAGGAGAAGTTATTTTTAAATTATGATGAAAATGTTGAATAATAATTAAATGTACCTACTAAAACTAATAAATGGAAAACACTGGGCTAAATAATTATGAACTCGTATATATATGAAAAACTTTGTCTTATTTGTCTCGGACCGATTTTTATTTTATTAGGATTAGGAGAGATACTTATAAAAATTAACAAATTAAGGGAAGAAAAGAAAATATAACAAGGGGTAAGAAAAGAGTTAATTGAATAAATAAAAAAAGAAAAAACCATACATAGATAAATATATGTACTCATATAATAGCAAAGACAGCCGATAGTTTTTTTTAGGAATAAAAAGAAATAACACCGGTGTAACCGAGAATTAAACAGGCCCGTCGAGAGGGGGCGGTAGGTACGGCTGATGCCGGGGAGCCCGGACCTCCCCTAAAGGGCCCCGCTTCTCAAGCCCCGAATACCCAATCACGCCAATATTTATGATTGAAATATAAAATAATTATATTCGTAATAATAATTAAAAATAATATTAGTTAACATTAAAGTTGTCAGCTAGGTGTGGTGATTAAGTTTGAGAGAGAATTTCCCGGTACCGAGACTGAGAAGCGAAAAATTACTAACCCGTATCCCGATGGGTAAAAATCCACAGAGAACCCAAAAAATCGCTTCAAAGTTGAAGTTTTTTATGTTTTAATTGACAGTGGGATTAGAAACTTGAGTGATCCATACCAAGCAGTCAACAAAATCAATGGTTAATGATTTGTTCAGTTTTATTTGGACATATCCAAAGTTGAAAAAATATTAAATACACCACCATTCATTTTCAACCATGCACGGTTGAAAAATCAGGCATGCTAGCCAGAAAGATACTACAATGGTGTCTTCAGTCATAAAAATTCATATTTCCTACTAGTAGGTTTTGGAGGCCCCCTGGAAACTTTTAGGTGCTCCTCTATTTTACTTCCAGGGGCCCCCGCGCGGCGGGGTCTGCGGGGCCCTTATTGCAGCCACTGTTTCCTACTTCCTACAATACTAGCTGGATAACCGTGCGTCGCTACGAAGTGTTATTTTAATTTGATAAGTTTACAAACTACCGTCAAGAGACTATTTCACTATGCGAGAATATCTAGATTCTATCCCTCTCACTTATTTCTATATCACCTCCTCTTTGATAAGATAATTTGCAAATATCCCAAATTTACCCCCCTCCTAAATGACAATATGACAAAACTGTACATAACAACAATTACCGTACTCTTAAAGTAAAGAGCTTTTCAACGATATGCATCATGAAGGGTATTCATTACTTTGACCCCATATTCATCACTTGAGTTGTACCCCGTACCCCTGTGTACCAAAATTTAAATTTCGAAAATTCATGTAGACAGTGACACCTTCCTATTGCTTTGAAGGTCAAGTGTGAAAATTTTCATCAAGATCAGACAACAACTGTAGATTTGTATAAAGAACATACACACACATACGTTGACTTTTAGATGTATTTTTCCATTTTACCCCCTTAAATGTACATAACAATTACTGTACTCTTAAAGAGCTTTTCAACGATATGCATCATGAAGGGTATTCATTACTTTGACCCCATATTCATCACTTGAGTTGTACCCCGTACCCCTGTGTACCAAAATTTAAATTTTGAAAATTCATGTAGACAGTGACCTTCCCATTGCTTTGAAGGTCAAGTGTGAAAATTTTCATCGAGATCGGACCAAAACTGTAGGTTTGTATATAGAACATACACCTTGAGGGCTAAACTACAGTATATGGGGCTCTAACACGTTATCTCACTATCGACCTCTTTCAAGATTTAATATATAGATATATCTTGTCTGTTAATCTCTTTTATATTTTGATTTGGAACTCTACCTGGTCTATATGCAGGAGGGTTGTTTCTTTAGAAATGAGCGCTCCGCGAAGCGGTGTGGAGCTGCGATTAAAAATTCTAGGGCAAAAAAAAATTAAGGTTAACAAAATTAAATTCAAACCCAAAACCAACACATTTTCGTTAAAACGTGTAAAATTACGCAAATCACACATTATTTTGAAATATGGCGTCAATTATAACAATCGATTGTAGCGATTTACGATGTATAGTATAGTAGGGGCTCCATATACTGTAGTTCTCCTTTCAACTTAAAATACCATTTGATTTAACTTGTTTTTACAAACTAAGTCTTTTATTAATTTAAACTTATATAAACAAAATATTTTTTCACTTACCACAACAGTACAACGAGGTTAAACCAATAATGCGAACAAAATTATTAAAAAATAAAATAACTTAAACATATTTTGTTTCGGTTAAACTAAAATCATATTTAAAATATAATATTACCATGAAGAATACTTATTATTTATAATATTTTTATTTTAAATAATTTTTTATAATAAATTTTAGATTATTTAATTTTGATACGGTGGTAGTGTGGTAGCCCTGAAAAAGGAGAGTCACTGCGACGCTGCGGTTTCACATAGTTTTAGAGTGTCGGCCATATTGTTTTTACTTCTCTAATTAGGTCAACAGTAATTTCAGTCGAATCTTACTTTAAATTCACTTTTTAATCGAGGAAAAGTATATTAAATCTTTATATTGGTACAGTGTGTTATAATTCAAATGTTTCTTTTTGATATCTATACGTTTTTCATTCGAAAAGTACATCTTTCGTGTATGTCGTTTATATTTTATTCATTATCGGTTGTTCTGTGTTAAAAATCTTGTCTTTGGAGATTAATCGATTTGTTATTCAGTGTAATATCGACGATAATATCTTTAAAAGTTAATTCTACGTATATTTATAACAGCATTTAGAGAATATAATGGAATATGAAGATATACATAGGATGGATTGAAAGAACGCAGCGAAGCTATAAAGGTAGATTGATTCTTTCTATTTACCTATTAAGTTAAATTGAATAATTTATGTTTAGTTATAATAAACAATCTTATTACACAACGATAATGGTAAGAGATAATTTTATTTAAATTCTTAATCAAACTATTGTTGTTTTGTTTAGTTATTTCCTTAGAATTAAAAGCTATTCAAAAAGTGAAGATTTTTGTTTTATTATTATTATTTTTTTTTTTTTAATATAGGAGGGAATTGTCTTATAGACTACGTAACATTCCCGCACCCTCTTAATCTTCCTTCTCGCTTATTTTCTGTTACATTCTTTGTTAGTTTTACTTTTTCTTCGAAATCATTATTTTATGTTTTACTAGCTGGATACCCGTTCTTTGCTACGGAGTGTTATTTTAATTTGATAAGGTTGTAAACTACCATCAAGAAACATTTAAATTATTTTACTATGAGAGAATATCTAGATTTTATCCCTTCCACTGATTTCTATACCCCTCTTTTTGATAAGATAATTTGCAAATATCCTAAATTTAGCCCCCTCCTAAAAAGAAAACAAGGGATTCTACTGTACTCTATTCTAGGCAGCGGCCGCGCTGCGACCGCTTTTCGGGGGTTTGTCGAGCGAAGCGAGTAGGGGGTAGAGCCCCCTAGTAATATATAAAATAAAATTGTATAAAACGTAAATGAATGTAAACAACATTTTACAGTTATAGGACTTTTTGTGTCCAGATTGTGTTTTAGTTGAGGACTAAGAAATTATAAATGTTTTCAAACAATTTTGTCTAATTTTAGGTCATAATTATGACTCATATACCCATATTAATTTAAGTCATAATTGGTTTTTTAACATTACTGCGGTAAAATAGTTGTATTTTTCAAAATGAGTTTGTTTTACTTTGGTTTATCAGTAGTATGTCTGCAGTTATCAGTAATAGGAGTTTATTAGTAGTACTTACAATAAATATAAAATAGAACTTATTATAAGAGTTGAAAAATTCAATACACAAGTTATTAGTGTAAAGTCCCAAAATGACGAATAAAAACGAGTAAAAAGAGGGGGCCCATATAGGTCTAGCCGTGGGGCCCGCTACGGCTCTCGACGGGCCTGAATTAAACCCGAAATGTGATTAGCTCGGCTACTAACTAAAACAGCACCTGATAAGGTAATGTCTAGGGGTGTTATTACTATAGGATTCCATCTCTATCTGCCTACTCAGTACGGGGGTTACGCACATTATTATCGTTTTGCTACAATAGATTTTGTTTTTCAATTTATAAAATAAAACAAACTGAGGGCGTCATCGGCCGCCCCCTGAGTTTGGCCGCCACAGGCGCCCGCCTGCCCCGCCTGTGCGTAGCGCCGGCGCTGGGCGCGAAAATTCTATTTTGACGGATTTACTTATTTTAAGATTCCCTAAGTGTTTTTAAAAAATGTCTGTGCAGACGCGTAGAACCTAAAATACTGGGCCGATTTATATACAATTTGGCAATCATGTTATATAAAATATTAGAGAAATCATATCCCGAAGTGAAATCGAGAAACGAATTAAATATTAAAATTCTAAAGCTACGGCATTGTGTAGATATAATTTTTATGTCAACAATAAAATGAAATAATAATTTATACAATCGAGTATTGTAAGGCCCCCCCCCCCCCTCCGAAATGATTAGATATCTTGAACCCGCCATACATTTAAAAAAACACAGTAATGACTGATGCATTCTAATTTTCGGTAAATTTTTGTCCAATAAAAGAAATTAATTAAATATATTAGGGTCTGTATACACTTAATCACCCCACATGCACTCGGCCCGGATTTTTCCGATGGAATTAAATTCATTTAACACTATACCGGCCCAATTGCCGGCTTGGCCCGAATTTTTGCTGATGAAACTAAAACTATTGACACATCCTACAAACTACTCACACTGTTAACACAGATACGACAAATAACGGAAAGAATATCAAGTAGGGTGAAGCCGAACCAGAAAAAGTGTTAATACTGAGACAGAGGGCAGAGTATGAAATTATGTGGATCAACCAGAGGCACCCAGACTCTGAAGAAACCAACTCAAGTAATGAAACAAGACCAGAAAGAAAGAAAAGGAACAAGAAACAAACAGGAAGCAATCAATTATTTGAAATGACAATAGCCTTAAAATTTGCTCGTGGAACTGTAAAACAGCTCATGCTTTCAAGATATTCGACTCCTAGTCCATGAGACCCAGCCCCATATCCTGATGCTTTAAAAAACACATCTACCATCAAAAAACAGCTTTACTCTCAAACTCAACTCTTTCCTGCACAAAAAACAACTCGAATCTTTCGGTACTAGGTTGTGAAGATGTCGCCACCGTGGCTCAACAAGATAATATTGTAAACCATCTTCTACCAACTATTATTATGGTAAGAGAACAACGCCCATAGCCCACTCTGGGGCTCTTCTAATGGCGATTGTAGGGGTAGGGACATAGAAAAATTAATTGACTAAAATTACCTCTTCTTATAATAACAAAGAAGCAAGCTATTTTGATACACGTACAGGAAAATTGGACTCTTTAGATTTGGCAATTGAATCACCACGCCTTGGACAAATTTCTGAATTTAGAGTATCACCTCATATTTATGGAAGTGATCATTATCTATTATTCATAATCTTCTTTCCAGTAAATCCACAACCAAGACGAATAGCCCACTTGTCTCTAAACAACGATGATTAGGAATCTTTTCGGCTATTAGATAGGCACAAAAGTCATAACTGAATCCATCATCAATGCAGCTAACGCTTCATTCCCACAAGTAATATAATGCAAACGAACCCTAAGGGAAAGACGGAAAATTCTACGGGAGCTTAAAAAAACCTACACTCAGAGGGTAAAAAAATAAGTTCTAAGGCAAAAAAGAATCCTCGATAAAATTCAGGTCTACTCTCAATCAACTCTCAGCAAACCTAATCATCAGAAACGTGGAAAAAAGTGAAAGCACTCGGAGGTAGAAGACCAGCTTACATGACAAAATCACAGAAAGAATAGAAAAATGACTGATAGGACACAACCATGGCCGCAGAATTGCTAGGAAAGCATTATGATAATAACAGGTCACAAAACTTATTATAGGATATAAAAAAAAGGCTGAAAGCAAGGATATCTGCTTTAATACAAATATCTCTGAATAGTACAACTCACTTTAAAGCCGTTTAGAACTGGAGTCCGCTCTTCAGTCAGGGCAACACTGCCTCGTACTGCAAATTCTTTGAAGACTTACATACTAAAACTTTACAACTTTCTGTGGACAAAATACACCTACTCCGAAAGCTGGTGGGAAGTAACACTGATTCTAATCACCAAACCTGGAAAAACCTGCTCTAGTGGAGTCATATAGACATAGACTAATAGCCATGACAAATACCATAGGTAATTTATGAGAAAATGGTAAATGCGAAGCAGCTATGGATTCTGGAATCTAAAAAAATACTATCCGCAGATTGTATGAGGACAAGTCCTAAAGGTTTAATTTTGTCTTTAATTACAGAAACTTAGTTAGTTTAAAAGGGTTAGGGTGCGAAAAATCATTCCCCGAGGCGAAATCGAGAAATTAATTTTACCTATAAATTTGGGGGCGATCTATGCTATCTTTTGCCATGAGCCTTGAAGCCCCCCCCCCTCCCTTCACCCCTTGGACAAATCCTGGTAACGGGCCTGACCTGGTATTTACGGAGCCAGCGTGGTATTTACGGAGCCTAAAATACTGTACCGATGAAATTTGGTTTAAATATTTAAATAATATTCTCTGGTAAAATCGAGAAATAGAGGTAGTTAGAGATGTAATTTCGGAGCGGTAACCCAAAATAGGTTCTTAACGTAAAACAGAGAAAATAAGGAAAATCACAATATAAGTTGTCCATTGGAAGGAATATCGGAGAATTCCGACTAACACAAGCAAAATATATTATTTAATAAATTTTGTCTGAGTTGTTTCAGTTTAATTTAATCGTTTTAGTTTTATTTTGTATAATTCTGGCAATTAGTTTGTTATTTTTCTTAAAAGCTTGATTTATTTAGTTAGCAGGAGGCCGATAATATCGTTCTTATGTTTTGATACCTGTTGAAAAGGTGGCTAGCTCGGGAGCTGATTCGCGGGGCTCACTCATATCTTACGCGGCATCTAAACCACGATCACTAAGCCCTCGGATATCTGAATATTATTATTTTAAACCTTCCAGCATCACGACTCATATATTTCAATTACTTCTCGATTAGAGCATCATTCGATACGGAGCCGAATCCAGACACGCCCTTACCCCAACTCTTCCTGGCTGTTTTGTATCGAAGTATAAATAATAGCCTTATTTAATACATATTATTTATGAAAAAAAAGAATACCTTTAATTCAAACAATACTGCCGATGCTAGGATCTCAATCGGAACCGTATCATCGGCGCAGTTTGGACCACACGCAAAATGCTACCTCCAGATTATACGGGTCGAAATGTTACCACCTTTCAAGAACACATTTCTCATCGCCTCGGGTAATTTCAGATAACCAAATTACAGGCAGCCACCCGCTTTGTATTTTATTTTTATTGTAATGACTAATATATTATAATAAAAAATATCATTTCATTTAAGATTTCTTATCGGTGAGCTCAGTAATTTTATGTTAATCCTGTTATTAGAGGGTTATTGAATTCAAATCTTATTATAAACCAAAATATACAATTACACTTGCAGAACTTGCTTTTATAAAGCCTGTCCTAAAGATAAACTACATATTATAATATGATACTGTCCTCGTAATGCTTCGTCGTAAAACTAATAACTCGTAATATTAAAACATACAAAATCAATGTTAACTTATAAACTTGGCTTCAAGTGTCTGTTTATTGTGCCACATATAGCAGAAACGGTACATGGTTAAAGTTCTTCGTTAAACGTAAGTACCAGAGAAGGAGGAAACTCACCTCTGCTCTGCCACAGATAATTGCATTTCATTAGGTAAGATCGTATATTTCAAGGATTTATATTAAATTATTTATTTAAAAGGAAAAAAAAAAAAAAAAAAAAAAAAAAAAATTGGACGCTTGTTGTCTCAGAATGTTCCTCGCCAAACATAACAATATAAAAAATGACAGCCAACCAGAAAGCTGAATATTCCATAATATAAACAAATTTTTTCCTACATCAAACTAATGTACCCATTTGATAATTATACGCCCTTATTACATTTGAACCAATCAATTTGTTTTGATCGAGCTTGTTGCATTTTGTTCTTTATGTTAAACAGTTTCTATTGATACGTTATTTGTTGATATTTAAGTTTCAAAGTTTAAAAGACGATATTTTTCAAGATGATGGCAGATATCAAAAGGAAATTTGGTGGAAATGTTTGTCTATTAAAAAGTTAAAATTATGCAGATCCTTATTAATATTACTTTTTTAATCTATCTTTGCAACCTCTTGGATGGGTACAGAGTACAGATATCGATTGATATTATAGGTTAGCTAAATGCGTCATTAATACGGCTAAATAGGTAATTTGAAATAAGTTAGAGAATACATAATCAGTAAATATAATGACTTTGCCAGTTTTAGAGGGAAAGTCCCAATTGTATGGTGGTAAATAAGTTGCTTATGATAAAGAGCGTGAGGAGGGTGGCTTTGATCAACCCACATTGATAAAAACCTCTGAAATGTACCTCTCATATTGTATTTTTACTCTAATTAATTTTCTATTTTTTCACAAATAAGTTTTTTTATTTTATAATTTTGAAGTTAATAGTACTCCTTTCGTCTAGGAATTAGTACATACTTTATAAATTATAAAAAGTTATAATTTATCTAAAGAAAAAAACTATTACCTTTCTGTCGGTATATTTTTATTTTATTTTGTTTCTCGGTTTGTTTTACATTTTCCGGTGAATGGTTTGGGGTATTAAGTGTCAGATGTTAATATAATGCATAACACGACACTTGGGACTGAAACCAATATTTGAAGAGAAATATTTTTACCGGCGAAGGACCAAGGTTTAAGGGACGCAATGTCTTTTTTATAGCCAGTTGTAAATGCCACTATTCCCAGACACTCCCCTGCATTGCTTGCTTGTCCTAAGCCGCAGTAAAGTCAACAGAGTTCCTCTTCCTTTTATTTGTTCGATGTTACCAAAAGCTGTAATTCAATCAAGGGTTACGGTTGCGAACCTTAGGAATTACTTTATTGTTACCCTTAAGAAAATACATCCTTTTATTACGCTTTGGAAATTTCAATCACAAGAAATACCTAAGGTATATTTATTTAACGGATTATCTTTATTATAGGCTTCAGATAACCCCTGGTTTTGACTTCTTATGATTTTAAATATTTACCTCATAAAAATAATTTATTTTTTAATTTAAAGTCTTTTTACATATTCAAGCATTTATTAGCCGTTTAGTTTTTTTTATTGAAATGTGAAACAGGTATAACAATAGTTTAGTAGTTGAATGTACTCTAGCTTGGGTATAAAGGAAAGAGGTTATATAACTTATTAATTATTTAGAATTTTAAGTTTGTAAATTATTACTATAAATATTAACTTTATAGGCAATAATCCAAAGATATAAACATATGGTTCGGATAAGGAGAGTATAAATTTAAGCAGCCCCTACACGATCAAGCCGCTTGCCGCTTGATCAAAACATTGCGTCAAGCTGATTGACACAACCTTCAAGCCGCCTTGGGGCGCATCAAGCATCCCATCAATCTTTTCATCAATACTCATTTGTAGCGGAGTTTTCGACTAGTGAACTGCTCCTCCCTCCTCCTGGACTGTAATAAATCAGTATTGTGTAGGTACCATGGTTTCGAATCAGGATTTAGGGTGTCGAGCAGGTGATTGACGGTATGCTTGATCAAAATTCCTCTATAGGCTATCAAGCGCTCCGTCAAGCCGCTTAACTCATTCAAACTTTCCATCTCCGTCAAGACGACTTAAGCATCAAACGGGTTCCTAGACTATCAATCATGCTTGACGCGATATTTTGATCAAGCGGCTTGTAGGGGCTGCTTTAGTCAACGTCTAATCAAAGATCTAACGAAGAAATCACCCAAAGATAAGGAGAGTTACCCAGTTAGGATCTTGCATTCCTGTAGAATAACATAAATCCAAAGTAATGAACCGTTCTAGCTTACGGTTTCAGCTAAGAAACCTTTTTGTTTAAGCTTAAAATTCTAAATAATTAATAAGTTATAAGCTCTTTCCTTTATGCCCAAGCTTGAGTACACTCTACTACTAAACTATTATTATACCTGTTACACAACTCAATCAAGTCTTAGTCTTAGCTTAACTTCATATATCAGCCTTACAATAGGTATCGAATAGCTTAACAAACATTGATGCTTATATTGAGTATATACACATTACTAAATATCATTTATCTTATCGGATTATCATTTATCTTATCTCCTTATCATTTATCTTATCTCCTAGAATAGCATCTGATCAAGTTCAGCAACACCTCTTACTTCTGGAAACTTGGCTCAAGAAGTGGAGAATCAAAATTAATGAAAACAAAAGTGTCCATGTGACGTTTAGTTTGCGACATGGCATATGTGAACCACTAACCCTAAACCAAATTCCAATCTCTCACTCTAGTTCCGTCCGCTACCTTGGTTTACATCTGGACCGTCGTTTGACCTGGGCACACCACACAAAACTTAAACGACAAGAATGCAACAGACGCTACAGAATTTTACACAGACTTTTACACCATACATCTAAACTCAGCACACATAACAAATTACTCATTTATAACACCATAATTAAGCCCATATGGTCATACGGTATTGAACTCTGGGGCTCCACCAAGCGTTCCAACTCCTATCGAATCCAGTCCCTACAGTCCAAAATCCTAAGAAGAATAGTCCACGCTCCTTTCTACGTTTCTAACTTTACCCTTCACAACGACCTTAAAGTCCCCTTCGTCCATGACCTAGCCAAATCTCGTTACAAATCCTTCCATGACTCCATATCCCAACACCCTAATCCATTAATCCACAACCTATCATTGCCATCCATTCCCGGAAATCCTCCTCGACGTCTAAAGAGGCAGTGGCCACGTGATTTATTAAGCGATGTATAACTTCTAAATATATGTAATAATTCATGCTAGTATCTGTGAGTACTGTTAATGGACAGTTCCTCACCTCAAGTCAACATCATGTCATTCTAAAAACATACATCATTATTGCTTATAACATGTAATTATGTAGTTGCAATATTCTAATAAAAATTTAAAAAAAAAAAAAAAAAAAAAATCTTATCGGAGGCTATCCTCCCGGTTTTACTTTCTGTATACAAAGTTTACATTGCATAGAAAGAAAGTATTGTGATTTTGAGATTATGATAGATTTGTACGTTTCAAGATTCCATGAGTTAATTATTTTTTCCCAAAAAAAGTCAGTGTCGTCTAAAAAAAAAAAAAAAAAAAAAACCTGTGATACATTTGGACAATATGTTCTGATATGTAAATTTAATCACAAAACGTGTTATAAATAATTAATCTATTATTACAAGTGTTATAAAAAATAATCTATGAAAATTGTGTTTGAAAAGTTTCAAGGTTTACAAGGATATGTTTTGATTTTCACATTTATTTGTATTGATAATTTCCATAATTGATTGTTCTATATAGATTATACAGTTAAATTGGCAAATTAATGGACTAAAATTTATAATTTATTAAAAACATTATTGGAACCGATTTTAAGATGTTCCCCTTTTTTAAAATTAATATTGTATTTGTAGATAAAATTCCTCCTAAAATGTTTAGTATTCATTGTTACATTACATTCCAGTTGGAGAATCGCACCCAAAAATAAATACAAATTTTTTCAGAGATTGCATTATTTTTTTTTGAAGTGAAACTTCTTTGGCGGCGGTAGAGTGAATTTTTTCATATAGTGACATCGTGTAACGAAGTTTGCGATTCGAGACTCGTCCAAGTATAACATTTTTACAGATTAATTGTATTATATCTATTTAAAGACCAGCAAATCAAAACAAACATTTATTTTTATTGGAATAAATGTGGTTGCCTTAGAGTAGCAATATATTTTTTTTCAATTAAATTTCCCATAACCATTTCTTAATCCTGAAATAATGAATTCGTCAAAAAATGAAAGAGAGCAATGCATCTAGAACTTAAGTTTCACTTCTAATGCGTGAGAGCCTCACACATATTTTTTTTTTTTTATTAATTTATAAAATTTAAATAGTTTATTTTAAATAGCTGCGTGCTTCAAGAAACTTTTTATCAGGGGGGTATACGTAAGTTACATATCTCTTAAAAAACTTATCTATTTGGCTTTGATTTCAATAATTGAACAATACGTTAGCTAGGTGAAAGAATCTTTATAAATGGCGGTGAACAAAATGACTGTTTTATCAAGGGGCTCTGAATCATTGTAATTTACTCTTTGAACAAATAATATCTTTGACACAGGGAGTGTCCGTGAAAAGAAAAGTAATTGTATTTAGTTAGTCACAGCCTCAAAAGCATTTTTCAATTCAATATATAAAAAAGACTAAGCGACAACTAGAGCTCACTTAAACATTAATTCTTTCACTCCATAAACTCTTAGTAGCAATAAATTGCAATTACTCAAGTTGTATTTGTTATCTTATGCACATTGAAGAAACAGTAAAGCGTCTCATCTTTAATTCGTCTGATGAAGATTTGTGATATTTGAGCTTGAGGTATATGAGCTTAGAAACCAAGTACTAATGTGAGTTAATGGAGCAGAATGTTGAAATCATTACTTTAGTTACGATAGAACAGATAACTAATGGTTTCATTTATTTTGCAAGTTTTTCACTGGAGCATAAAATAAGTAGCAACTCATTAGGGCGTATAAATGCCGCTACTCTGATTTATTAAAACATAATACGTTTTATATTGTTATCTACTACATCGCTAGACGCTGATAATATGTGGTGAGGTAATAGTTCAAATTCCCTTTGCTCTCAGGCCTGATGAATTCCCTCTCCCTCGTCCAGTCTTCTGTGGTAAGCAGAAATGTGTTCGCTCATCTGAATTGTTAATAGGTCTCCTTGGTTCAATCATTAACCAGGTTAACTTTGAGAATATGCAATATAACTTTTATACTTTCCTCTTAAACCCTTCCAACTTCAGCCTTACTCTTAACTTAAAATTGCGGCTATAAGTATATTATATTGGTCGTTATACCTTAACTATAAATATATTCACTGTCATAAATTAAAAGGAAAACAAGAAGGAAATGTTTTATTATTCTAAAAAAACTGTTATACTCCACAAAGATATAAAAGTAAAATGTCGGATCTAAGTTTATAGGAGGAGGAACTGCACCCTGCAATCACAGTGTTGCTCAATATAAGCTACGAAGAAAAATAAAATGGAGAGGAGGGAATATCAGCAATTTTATTACAAATAGACTGTCTAGTGCAAGATTTACAAGTTGATGACTAAAGAACAACATAAAGCCGACTGTAAGCTGGCATCCGGCACACATTGATTCATGATTATTGAACACGCTTTGCTTCTTTTTGGATACGGTTTGCACTTCGCACCAATCATAAATAACAATGCTTTTTCTTATGGTTTAAGACTTATCATCTTATAAACAAAGTCTTATTTTGATTATCGGTTAAAGTTGGGAGAAAGAATTATACAAAGCTCTATATTATATACTTGACTTTATCCTTTTGATTAAACTTTAGTTTGTTGTTTTATATTTATTAAACGTCAATAAAACAGAATGACATAAAGAAAATAATATATACATGCATAATATATATATATATATATATATATATATATATATATATATATATATATATATATATATATATATATATATATATATATATATTATATATATATATATATATAATTTTTAAAACCAAATTGGATTTAATATTTTCTTAATTATGCATTTTGGTAAGTTTATAAATATATAGTTATTCATCGGTTCTACGTGATATTAATGTAACAGTATATTTTGTTATATATATTTGATTGAGAGAGAGAGAGAGAGAGAGAGAGAGAGAGAGAGAGAGAGAGAGAGAGAGAGAGAGAGAGAGAGAGAGAGAGAGAGAGAGAGAGAGAGAGAGAGAGAGAGAGAGAGAGAGAGAGAGAGAGAGAGAGAGAGAGAGAGAGAGAGAGAGAGAGAGAGAGAGAGAGAGAGAGAGAGAGAGAGAGGGAGAGAGAGAAATTAGTATTAGTTAGTAGCAATGTAGAGTATATTTAGTATTATAGAGAAAGAAAGTATTGTGATGCTTCAAAAATTGAGATTTTTATGAATTTACACGTTTAGAGGTCCTAAAGTCTGTCTGTCGTCAGTGCAGATGCGTGGAACCTAAACTACTGGGCTGATTTAGATAAAATTTGGTATGTTCAGTAAAATCATGGTAGGTTCAGAAAAATCATATCCCCAGGTGTATTGAA
Source organism: Gerris lacustris (assembly GCA_951217055.1). NCBI lineage: Eukaryota > Metazoa > Arthropoda > Insecta > Hemiptera > Gerridae > Gerris > Gerris lacustris. The sequence goes on from OX578285.1 coordinate 26,814,151, forward strand.
TATGAATAAATGAAATAAATAAATTTTAGCATTATAAATTTGGGAGCACACAAGAACGTGAAAAATATTATTTCTCGACAACGGTTACGACGATTTTAAACGATTTTTATTTAAAATTTACTCCATTTAAATACGAATTTCATCTTAAAAATCGTTTTTTCCAGGAAAAATCTAGTTCCTAAGAAAATAGCTTTAGACGTAAAGAGATAAGAGGTTCGATTCCCCGCCGGGGAAAAGTTATTTTTATGGTAAATGTTGATAAAAGTTCAATAATAATTAAATGTATAACTACGAAAATTCGAAACAATACATGGGAAACACTGGACTAAGTAATTATGTACCTGAATTTTAACAATTTTATTACGAGTTGTATTTGCAGATTTTTCTTTATTTTTTTTTTATGGGGCGGTTATAGTTCAAGGACGAAGTTACTTCGACATTTTCTATATCAACGATATCCACTTCAAATCTCATTTTATTTAGCCATCTCTTGTACCATCAGTTGAATTTATATATGAATACATTATACAGCCATCAATTTGATCTTGTTTTATGTAAAGCCATGTAGTTGCTATTGTTATTGGGACGGGGAAGGGCCCTGGCAAACTCTAAAAAGATTTACCTATAAACAGATAAATACACATGTTCTATTTTTGTTACACCTGCCTTAAGTTAATTAATACGCACATACAACTACTGTGATAATATTTTTAAGAACTTATTTTTTATTTCAAATTGATAAGATAAATCCTGCACGATAATGCCGGAAAGTATAATGTAGTTTTATGTTAGGCCAGGTCCCCATGGAGTAAGTCTAATGTATTTATTTGATTTTATTTCATTTACGACGATACCCACTAGTTTCTACTATACAATTCCATGTAAGCAGTTTGAAATACTGCACAGTTCGAAATTCTAAGCTGGAAAATCAAATTCTATCGAATTAGGGGAACCTAAGTTTAAAACGTTTAATGGGCTTTATAATTATCTATAAAACAATTTACACAACATTTAATTTTATCCAGGATTAAAGATCTCGCGAAGTTGAAAGCATCAATATTTACTTAATAAATAAATTATTATTTTGTGATATGTCTATTATTAATTTTACTTGTTTAAATATTATTTTTAATTAAGTTTTACTATATAAATATCTGTCTTTATTAGATGGGGTGAATCAATTTTGTAATTTTCCACACAAAAACTATTCTATTATATTCCGATGTATTGCATAATTGTTGTGAGACTATGGGAATGTTAGTTCGCAAATAATAGAGATAACAGTTACAGTTATAACAGTTTCCTCTTTTATGAATGAATTAATGTTTTTACTTGATTTATAAAATTGTAAGTTAACAAGTTAATTAAAGTTATATCTGTTACAATCATTAAATTAAATCAGCTTTTGCTGATGCTACTCTTTTATGATAGCTTAAACTTATTACCCCTTTTATGATAGCTTAAAATGATTAAAAACCTTAAAAGTAACTAATTCATTTGTGTATATTATATTATTCTTTTCCTGAAAATCATATTATATCTATTGGCAGCCTCTGGTTGCTTAATATAGGGTTAAAACATAGAGAATGACCTTTTGAAAATTTAAGAAAGTGAATCTCACGCAGTTACTAAGAAACTTGCATTAGCTTCGGTATTTTAAAATTTTTAACGAAATTACTATTATTTTTCTTTTGGGTGAACGCCACTTTGTTCCTGACACTCACCTCATCTCCGATGCGAAAGTGTGTGAGCTAAACTGCTCTGTCAAAAAAAAGAAAAAAAAAATCATTTTGAAATAGGAGACGGGGAAAAACCTACATCTACGATAAATATAGTGACGTTTAAGTAAAAACTTAAGTATCGATTGGGAATAAGCGGGATATTTGTCAGAAGAAGTTATTACGGTTTCACGTTTATGTAAATACCCGGTCTATTTGTGTGTATTGTGATGGATGTGAGTTGAAGCGGCCAGGACGGTCAAAGGATGGATCCATCCTTTGACCAGAAGCACTTCCACTTCATGAGAACGCCCCTAACATCCTTTTTCTCACTAATGCAACACACTTATCTGTCGATACATCATCAACCAGGCCGGCTTTACCGCCCTCGCACCCGCATTAATACCGTCAGGCATTTCCCTTGCCAAGGATGAGGGATGAACCTGCTAACAAAGACAACTTGCGCCAAATCTGACCCCGAAGCAAGGGTCAGCCTTCAACCTTCTCTTAACGTTTTGTGTAGCGGGGTATCTTTGCTTTGAAATGTTGTAGATTATCTCTGTCCATCTCTTCTTTCTATTTTTCTTGAGTAACACTGACCAATTTTTTTTCCTTCTAAGAGAGCATTGTTAAAAATTTGATTTTAAGATTTTGATGGATTTACTTGATTTAAGGTAGCTTCTCCGGGAACAAATTAGCTTTCGAAATATTAAACGCTTGAAATTGCGGGAGAATGCAGGGACTATAACAACAGCACTTGAAAATGTTATATTGTCAATTTTTCAAAGGATCGGCCTTCCTCCTTTTATATGTTTTAATTTATGTCCGTTTTCAGTTTTATGATCAGATACTTTTTAAGTTTAAGATGGGAAAAAAGTTCAGTTTCAAAGTTAATGCAAACAATGCGGCAGAGTGCGGTTCCTGTCAAGGGTCTTGTATTATTTACTCGTTACAGTTTTTTAATATCAACACAATAACTAATAAGGACTACATTAAACATAGTCAATTTCATTATTAAGAATGAAATACGCGGTGAATTGCACTTTGTAGGCTAGCTGAAAAAATAACATTTTTTGTAGCAGTTTTCTTGGCACGGCATGTGGTCATATACTGCACGTACCATGCCTTGCCGTATAGAAACCATGTACGTAAATATTTAATTATCCGTTTCTCTTAATGGGACAACGTGGCATTTAGCTCCAGTAAATATTAAACAATTTTATTTAACTTCTGGGAAGCTGAACCTTTCACGGCTTATCTATTTTCCACGGAAATACAAGTCAATCATAAACACATTTAAATCTACTTGAAAGAGAGGTTTTTTTAAAACTTAATATTATGTAACTTACACATAATAGTCATATCTTTAAATCTATTAACAATAATTTAAAACACAAAACTAATAATTTATTTTTTTCTTCGAGAGAAAAAGAGTCTGAATCAAATTAATTTTTTTTTTATAAAAGTATACTGATAAGAATGATAAGGAGATTCAAGGTTATACCTAGGATACTAAACTATACAATACCTCTAAGTTAGGCCTATTAGCTACTCCTATTTAATTAATTTAATTAACATATAATATTACCTATACTATCTCAAATGCTTACACTTTTGGATATTAGCTATAATTGTATACTATATTGTCATGCTTACAATAAATTATTATTTTTAGGCTCGAAAATGGCTGGATAAGCCGAAACGTCGCCACATTAAAATATGTAGTAGTGTTTTATTTTCTTCTTACCCCTTGAGGATCCACTTTCTATATATAACTAATTATCAGGGTTCACCTAGCATCACAACTAATTAATAATTTTCTTTACAGGTGTCAAA